>QRFJ01003631.1:0-69060 GCA_006176705.1 Cocos nucifera
CTTAAATCCTTCTTTGTTCTTATGATCGGATGGCTAAGAGGAACACCTTAATCAAGAATATGTAGTACTACAAAATAGTTTTAGATCTATATCATATATCTCATATACAAATTAGATCTAATAATGACATATTTTGCATACATCTCATGTATCGAATCATGCATATTTTTTAGATTTAAATATCTTATAATAATCTAAAAAATTAGATTTAATTTATCTTATCAAAATAAACTCTAATCTAGAAACTATGTAGAACTATTCTACAACTAGTCCTAGACATGCATCAATCATATCTCATGTGATGTTAAAATTAATAATTTTATTTGCTATTTTTTAATATTTTTATAATAATTATAATATAAAAAAATAGTAAATGAATATATCTAAAATATGATTTAATTAAATTAAATTATAAACATGCAAGACTATTCTTATAGCAACTATTCTATTTTAGAACTAGTCATGCATATTTTTCTAATCTTAGATCCAAATCATTTAATTTAATTTTTCTAATTTTAGATCTGATCACATCTCATGTGACATAATAAAATCACTTATTTTTTGATTAAAATAAATTTAAAATTAGATCTAAACACAATAGAACCTTGGCTCTGATATCAGTTGAAGGAAAATCCTAATTTTCCAGACCAGGTTCGTTCAGATCTGATCGGATCAAGAGATATATTTGAAAAACTTTTCTCTTTGATCCAAATCAGATTTGAAATGTTTAAGATCTAATTTTTATTATTCTAATAATTAAAATAAAATATAGATAAATTAAATTAGATTTAATTTACCTTGATGTAGGGTAATCCTATTACCCATTGATGATCCTATAAGCAGTGGAAGGTTCTGGATCTAGCCACGCAAGTGCCTAGCCTCTATCAGTATTCACTTAGGCTGAATCTCGAGATACTCTTCTTCTCTATCACTTCTCTAAAAATCATATCTGAATCTCATTTGGAAGATCTTCAAAATAGCTTTCGAAGATCAGTAGTTGTCCTTTGCAGCAGCGCAGCCTTCTAGCTTCTGTCTCTCTTTTCTCTCTCCTAGATTGCCACCAATGAGATCCCAAACCTTTTTGACATGGAGAGCAGAGGAGAGAAATGAACTTGGCATGGAGAGGAGGAAGAGAGAGCAGCCTTGGGGTGTAGAGA
Organism: Cocos nucifera; assembly: GCA_006176705.1. Lineage (NCBI taxonomy): Eukaryota > Viridiplantae > Streptophyta > Magnoliopsida > Arecales > Arecaceae > Cocos > Cocos nucifera. Next base: position 1,158 of record QRFJ01003631.1, read on the forward strand.
ATTGTTCTCCTCTTTGAGTTGGGCGCAGGGTATTATTTATAGACTATGTGTGATCCAACTCCTCTTCATCCCAACCAATCGCAATCCTTTGTGAAATCAGATCTAAATCTGATTGGTGGGAATAGAGTCCCTTGGATTCATCCTTAGATGGTGCCTAAGATCAATCAAAGTTGGTTTTTAGGAAGAGTCTAATCAGAATCCAATAAGGAGATGGAGTCCCTGTCCAATAGGAACTCTTGGGCACCTCAGGCTTGGGCGCACGCCACCCTTGGCATGCGCCCTCCTCCTTACCAATTTTTGGTAGGGAGATAAGCCCCACCAGTACTCCAATAGGTGCATGACATGTGGACAGAAGTCAAAGTGTCAATGATCAATATTTGACCAGTCAAAGGTCAACTTTTGACTAAAGTCAAAGGATGAGAAATGGCAGGTGACTAAAAATGGCAGGTATTGTCTTACAAAATAAGACAACCCTTTTCTGACCTGAACAGGCTCTAGTCAGACCAAGTGAAGATCTTTGATCGAGCACAAACTCCTTTGGCTCAGTCAGGACAACTATTTATGATAGTTAAAGAAAGAACGTTAGGTTCAATCGAGTTGCTTAGCATGATTTTCTTGAACCTAATTGAATTCTCATTCAGATGAAATTGAACCTGGACCTCAGTTCAATTGACGATCACCAGATTCAATCCCTTGTTTGTGTGATCCAATTGGGTTCAGTTCTGTATGGTAATGAGATATGTCATGATCTCTATCATCGACATCATCAAAACTCCTTTCGATGGATCAGAACTCTTCTAATTTGAACAGCTAGAATGATCGATCAACTAAATCATTCTAATTGCTCCCAAAATCCACCAGTGACACCAAGCAGTATATGGAGGCAACCCATCAGAGCTGAATGCAAACCTCTTGGTGCAGCTACCTATGTGATTAAGTTCTTCTATCATGAGCCTTGATCAGATTAGGGTTAAGGTGAATTTGTCAAACCCTAGTTTCTGTCATATGATGTAATCATTCGATTCAAGTTCGATGTGAAAACCTAAATAGAAACTCTCTCTATTATTTCACTCTGCCATGGCCAAAGGCTTCTGAACTTGATTCTTATGATCATAATAGGGCTGCTCCTCTACCATCGAGGTAGATAGATTCCATCTTGATGCAATCCAGTTCCTACAATGAACATGCTATAGCCAACATACACCTCAGGGTTCCGAATGGCTAGGAGATCGAGTTATGGTATAGTCAAACTATAACACCCTCAAGTTAAACTACCGATGCACCTCAGGTCAAAGAACCAGATACACCACTGCAGTATCGAGTCAGTCATTGACGAGAAGGTAGACTTCCTAATGACTACTCGAAGTGGTCACGCTCAGTGCCCTCATTCTCTAACAAGTACCTGTACTCTCGCTCCGGTGTCTCCACACCGTAGACTGAAGACTCATCTACTAAAGCGAAGCGATTGTACACCAATCTTTCGGATCAATCACCATCCTCGTGATGATCCTATGGTTAGGAGCATTTTATGAGTTAATAATGATTGTTCATGTCTTAAATTTTCAACTCTTGAAAATTTGAATTATCATTACCATTAACTCAAAGGATGTATCACAAATACTAAATACACATATGTGATAGAAAATTACCCATTTTATTGATTATAGTCAAAATTATAATTTTGCCCCTAGAAGTGTATTACAAGTGTCAGCAAATTCTGGCTTCTAGGGCATATATATCTAACAAATTAGGTCTAGCGATTGATCAAATCGAATCAAGAGTTGGTTAGATGGGATCAAGAGTGCTTAAATTGACCAGCCTTATAGGATTAAGTCTGCGTCAAGGTCGAGTCACATGAGTGATTGATTAGGTTAAGACCTAATTAGGCTCAGTGGTTAGAGTCTGAATTGTAGGCTAATCTGATTGGTTCTAGCTCAACAATTTGGTGTCTAAGATAAGTTCAGCAGATATGATCAACTGATTTCTAATTGGAAGCTACTCAACTCAAATGCATTCTTATCAAGTTTATGGCTTATCCCTTCCACCGATCTCACTTACTTGGCCATATTTGTTTGCTCATCTTGATCAAGGTGGCTATATCTGAGCTAACCCATACCACTAGATTAGTCATAATGGTTATAGCTATGTCAAGTCAAGTTTATAGAGATCTAAATCAAATCTTCCTAAGAAAGATTAAGTCTAAGATCTTAAACCATTGTAGATATGCAGACCCTTTCCAGGGTTGATTGTTCTCAGCTGGTCACAGTGTTCAGTTGCACCAAAAAGATGCAACCATATCTATTAGGCATTGGATGCTAGGGGTTGGAGGATGGGTTGGGCTAATATTTCAGATACGGTGAGAGACCCAATTAGAAATCTAATCTATGCAAATGATGGGTCTGACTTAACTAAGGAGTGGATCAATATTTCGGACATGGTGAGATTCATGAATTAGAGATCAAGTTTGGGTGCACCATGATTAGAGAATTATTAGACAAGAGTTGTTCACTCATTGGCTAATCCATCACCAATAACTATTAGGTGAGGTGATGAGTCAGTTGGTGGGACTGCACCACCCACTAGAAATCATTAATCATGGAGATTTTTGCATCTCTATAGAGAGAGTGTAGGGATCCGATGAAAATAGTGGGAGCTAATTTGTTTAAAAAACATACTCCTAAATAAATTGCTCAAATCTTAATTACAAAATCTAACTAGAAACTTTGACTCTCTATAGAAAAAAGGAAAATATCTATATCCAACCCACTAGCTCGTATCCTGGACACCTATAGACTGACCGAACCCAATTACAAGGTGTTGGAGATAAACCCCTCTCCTGCCGAAGTTTAGTTCAATGCTCAGCCTAATGCAAACGGCAACCACGGAAGAGCTTCAGTGGATGGGTCTTAGCCGAACTCCTTCAGCCGGCAGAACTTCTCAGTGGTCGAGCTCCTTCAGACTCCCAACAGTCGGGCCTTAGCCGAACTCCTTCAGTTGGCCGAACTCCTCAGCGATCGAGCTCCTTCAGACTTCCAGTAGTTAGGCCTTAGCCGAACTCCTTCATTCGACCAAACTTCTCAGCATTCAAACTTCAGTCGAACTCCCGTAAGAGCCGAACTCCCTCTGCGCTCTTCCAACCAGACGTCTGTGGGAGCCGAACTCCCTTCGAGCTTCCACTTCCGTCGAACTCCTCTAGGAGTCCAAACTCCTCTAGAATTGATATATACCAAAGTCCACCGATCAATGCTTGCTTTCTTAGAGCCAAAGCTATTAAATCTAGATAAACGATCACCATCAGTCTACCACAGGCGACGCTACAGGCGGTGCCCCCCTCCATGACTGACTCCGCTAGACCTCGAGCAGCCCACCACTACCGGATGGTATGGCTATCACTATCGGCCTGATGATACCATCCTCTCTACATCGAACCCTGCGCAGCCTTGAGCGGTTTGCTACCAGGCCATATGGTCGTCACCATCAATCAAGCTTCGTCTATAAAAGGGACCCTCCAGATATATTTTTTCTAAGCTCTAAGCTCACCTCTCCTTCTTTAAACTCTGTCAAACTCATTCTAGAGCACTCCATTTTTGTTGGCTAGATGAGCTCGCTTGATCATCGAAGGGTCCTACTGAAGCCACCCCCACCGGCTCTGGATGGGACTTTATTTTGTAGGTCTCCAGTGGTGACCTCATCCTCCTCCACTTTAGCTGGATCCAACGACAACCACATTCTGCACCAATAGATTTGGTGCTAGAAGAAGGGCCACCTCTATTCTTGAGGTGTTCTTGAGGCCCCTTGTTCTTAAAGGAGTGCTCGACGATGATTTCTCTCTTTCCTCTCTAGAGATCTCTTTTCTTCCTTTCTAGAATTCTTTTTCGAGAAAGAATGCCTCCCAAGAGAGCTTTGACTCGATGATCGGTGGCCTCCACACTGGGTCCATCTGCTCTCGCTTCAACCCTGACAACTCAGGTTCCATTTGAAGCCACTATAGATGTAGAGCAGTTCAACCTACTAGTCCAGTAGGGTCATGGTCTCATCGAGATGATGCAGGCTATGCGATAGCTTTCGATGACGACTTTGTCAGCAAACCCACCATCAGGATGCCAGAAACTAATCTTAATGAAGAGCATTTGGCCCAGCATATCAATCGCCCTTAGGAAGAAGAAACAAAGAGAAGAAGTTCTCCCCTAGAAGGTTTCATAGAAGGTGGAATGAAGTTCGGCCGCGCTTATGACCTCCCCAGTGCAAGCAAGGTCGAACTCTCCCTCGAGCTCATCATCAAGGAAGCCCCGACAAAAGGGCATGAAGTTCTTCCACAGGTTTCATAAGAGGGCGGAATGAAATTTGGCCATGCTCACGACCTCCCCAGCGCAAGCAATTCTCGAACTCCTTGATCTCATCATCAAGGAAGCTCCGATGGAATAGTGCAAAGGAGTCCTCCCCCCAGAAGCTAGAACCACTATTGAGGGAGGAACAGCAAGGAGATCGGCCGCCTCCTGACTTCATAGATGCTATCTCCAGGGCTTGGTACTTCGACGGGCTATCATCTTCCAGCATCAAAGCTGAGAGAAGATTGCTCCAAATTGAGAAGGCCAACATGAGATAGAGAAGGTCGTCCGGCCTGGGACTTACCGTCCGAGGAAACTCAGAGGAACAACGTCCCCACAATCCTGAAATCTAGAAAATCCAGGGATGTGCTACCAGTAACTTTCCTTTAGTAAAATTCTTTCATTTCAATAATATTATTTCTTGGTGCAAAAACTACATGATGATAGAAAAGAAGCAGTCAATAGTGGCTGTGTTAGGAATAGGAGTAGAACCTCGTCCTAACACGAGCAGGTCAAAGATCTTCAACCTCGGTTAGAGATAAAATCCCTTTCGAGCGACCATGTCAACCTCAGCTGTAGAGATAAGATCTCTCCCAAGGGTCCAGACTGACCTCGACTGTAGGAGATAAGATCTTTCTAGAGCGCCCATAGCAATCTCGGTCATAGGAGATAAGATCTTCCCTGAGCACCCACAGCAACCTCGACCGCAGGAGATAAGATCTCCTCCGAGGCAACCTCGGCCGTAGGAGATAAGATCTCCACCGAGGGTCTGGGCCGACCTCGGCTGTAGGAGATAAGATCTCCCTCGAATGCCCACAGCAACCTCGACCATAGGAGATAAGTTCTTCCCCGAGGGCCCGCAACGATCTCGACTGCAGAAAATAAGATCTTCCCTGAGCCAACCTCGACCGTAGAAGATAAGATCTCTTTCGAGGTCTAGGCCGACCTCGACTACAGGAGATAAGATCTCCCTCGAGCGCCCGCAGCAACCTCAACCATAGGAGATAAGTTCTCCCTCGAGGGTCCGCAGCGACCTCGACTGCAGGAGATAAGATCTCTCCCGAGCCAACCTCGATCGTAGGAGATAAGATCTTCTCCGAGGGTCCGTAGCAACCTCAGCCGTAGGAGATAAGATCTTTCCGAGGGTCCATAGCGACCTCGACAGCAGAGATAAGATCTCCCCTGAGGCAACCTCGACTGTAGGAGATAAGATCTCCCCGAGGGTCCGGGCCGACCTCGACTGTAGGAGACAAGATCTCCCCTGAGCGCCATAACAACCTCGACTGCAGGAGATAAGATCACCTCCGAGGCAACCTCGACCGCAGAAGATAAGATCTCCCTTGAGGGTCTGGGCCAACCTCGACTGCAGGAGATAAGATCTCGTCCGAGCGCCAGCATCAACCTCGCTGCAGGAGATAAGATCTCCCCCAAGGCAACCTCAACTGTAGAAGATAAGATCTCCCTCGAGCGCCCACAACAACCTCGACCATAGGAGAAAAGATCTCCCCTGAGGGTCTAGTCCGACCTCAGCTGTAGGAGATAAGATCTCCCTCGAGCACCTGCATCAACCTCGACCGTAGAAAATAAGATCTTTCCCGAGGCAATCTCGACCGTAGGAGATAAGATCTCTCCTGAGGATCCGGGCCAACCTTGGCTGCAGGAGATAAGATCTCCCCCAAGCATTCGGGCTGACCTCGATCTTAGGAGATAAGATCTCCCCCGAGCATCCGCAACAACCTCAACCGTAGGGGATAAGATCTTCCCCGAGGATTCGAGCCGACCTGGACTGCAGGAGATAAGATCTCCCCGAGCGTCTGCATCAACCTCGCCGCAGGAGATAAGATCCGAGGACCTCGACCGTAGGAGATAAGATCTCCCCTGAGGTTTCGGAATAATCTCGGCTGTAGGAGATAAGATCTCCCCCGAGCATCTGTGTCAACCTTGACTGTAGAAGATAAGATCTCCCCCGAGGCAACCTCAGTCATAAGAGATAAGATCTCCTCCGAGCGCCCACAACAACCTCGGCTGCAAGAGATAAGATCTCACCCAAGGGTCCAGGACGACCTCAACTGCATGAGATAAGATCTCTCCTAAGCACCCAAGTCAACCTCGGTCAGAGATAAGATCTCTCGGGTGACTGCGACAACCTCGACTAGCGATAAGATCTCTCCCGAGCGACCGAGCCAACCTCGACCATAGGAGATAAGACCTCCCCTAAGCGCCCACATCAACCTCGATTGCAGGTGAGGAGATCTCCTTTGAGTTAGCCTTGACTACTGGAGACAATATCGCCCCCAAGGAGCTCAACCTCCGACCTCGACCGCAGGAGACGAGATCTACTTCAACCTCGGCTAGAGATGAGATCTCCTTCGGGCTTCAACTTCAACATCAACTTTGGCTGGAGATGAGATCTCCCCTGAGCTTCAGCCTGAACCAGCATGGAGCCTAGAATAGAACTTCGGCAGTCATCTTTTCTGCACTCCCTTCCTTCGTGTTTCAAACTTGAAAGTGGGGGGACTATTATTGGGGATAAACTCCACTCCTGTCAAAGTCCAATTCGATGCTCAGCCTAATGCAACCGACAACCATGGAAGAGCTTCAGCGAACGGATCTTAGCCAAACTCCTTCAGCTGGCTGAACTCCTTAACGACCGAGCTCCTTCAGACTTCCAATGATCGGGCCTTAGCCAAACTCCTTCAGTCAGTCAAACTCCTCAGCGGTCGAGCTCCTTTGAACTTCCAACGGTCGGGTCTTAGCCAAACTCCTTCATCCGATCGAACTCCTTAGCAGTCGAGCTCCTTCGAACTCCTAGCGGTCGGGCCTTAGCTGAACTCCTTCATCTGACTGAACGTCCTCCGCGCTCTTTCAGCCAGATGCCTGCAGGAGCCAAACTTCCTCTGAGCTTCCACTTCGGTCGAACTCCTCTAGAATTCATACATACCAAAGTCCACCGATCAATGCCTACTTTCTCAGAGCCACAACTATTAAATCTGGATGAACGATCACCATTAGTCTGCCACAAGCGATGCTACAGGCGGTGCCCCCCTCTATGACTGACTCCACCAGACCTCGAGCAGCCCACCACTATTAGATAATATGGCTATCACTATCGACCTGATGATACCATCCTCTCTGCATCAAACCCCACACAGCCTCGAGCGACCCATCATCAGGCAGTATGGCTGTCACCATCAATCAAGCTTCGTCTATAAAAGAGACCCTCCAGATATGTTTTCTCTATGCTCTAAAATCTCCTCTCCTTCTCTAAACTCTGTCAAACTCATTCTAGAGCACTCTATTTGTGTTGGCTAGAAGAGCTGACTTGATCGTCGGAGGGTTCTACCGGAGCTACCTCCATTGGCTTCGAATGGAACTTTATTTTACAGATCTCCGATGGCGATCTCGTCCTCCTCTACTCCAGTTAGATCCGACGACAACCACATTCTGCACCAACATAAGGATTGGCTCCGAAACTTCAAAATTATTTTAGATTTTGAGAAGTTAAGTCATGTATTGGACCAGGATCCCCCCATCTTACCAGCCCACCCATCCATCCACTGAACAAAGAGCATCCTTTGATAAATGGATGGATGAAGATAACAAGATCAGATACTACATGTTGGGCTTGATGTCTGATAAGCTTCAGCACCAACGTGAAGATATCAAGATTGTCCACCAAATGTTCGCTCACCTGTAAGAGTTGTTTGGTGAATAGAGTCACGCAACCAAATATCAGATCACTAAATGACTTTTTAAGGCTAAAATGCATGATGGGCAGTCAGTCCAAGATCATTATCTAATGACGATCAAGGACTTGGAAGAGCTTAAGATGCTTGGAGAGAAGTTAGATCAGGATCTAAAGAATGATATAATTCTACAATCCTTGACTGATGCATATTGGCAGTTCATCATGAACTACCATATGCATAAATTTTAGAATACTCTGGATGAGCTTATGAACATGCTGGTTACTACTGAGCTTTCTTTGAAAGGTTCTAAATGCTTAGTACTTGCTATGGAATAGACTTGTTCTAAGAGAAAGTCTTTTGGAAAGAAGAAGAAGTCTACGAAAAGGCAAAAGGTGGAATGTGGAAAGAAAAAGAAGGTAGAGGTAAACAAGAAGACCGCTGACAAAGAAAAATATTTCCATTGTAATATTGATGGCCACTGGTAGCAGAACTACCCCATATACCTGGCCATCCTAAAGAATAAGAAGGAGATAGGTCCTTCTGGAGATATGCTCGTTATTGAATCTAACCTTATGATTTCTTCTACATCTAGTTGGGTGCTTGACTCTGGTTCTAGTGCTCATTTATGCACTTCTATGTAGGGTCTTGAGGATAGTAAGAGGTTGAGGGATGGTGAGATGATCCTACGCATCGAAAATGAAGCAAGGGTGGCTACTGTGGTCGTTGGAACCTACCTGCTTCGACTATCGTCAGGCTTAGATTTAGTACTTAGGGATCGTTATTATGTGCCTGCCGCAAGTAAGAATTTGATTTATGTTTCATGTTTAGCACAAGAAGGCTATGTAATTAGTTTTCTTAAGGACCATTGCAATATTCTTTATGAAACAAATAAAATTGCAAGTGGTTTCCTCATTAACGATCTCTATCGGTTACATATTGATGTATCTATCTTTAACATTGAGCAAAATGTAAATGTTGTAAAATGACCCAAGGATAGTCCAAATGATAGGTACCTATGGCACTTAAGGCTAGGTCATATAGTAGAAGATAGGGTTAACAAATTGAAGAAAATTAGGCTATTGAGTCCATTGTCTTTCGAGCCATATCCAATTTATGAATCATGTCTTCATGGCAAAATGACTAAGCTCCCTTTTGTAGGACATGGGGAAAGAGCCACGGATCTACTTGCTCTAGTATATACTGATGCGTGTAGCCCATTTGATGTGTTAGCTAGAGGCAATTTTGATTACTTCATAACTTTATCGATGATTTATCTCAGTATGGGTACGTGTATCTTATGAGACACAAGTCTGAAGCCTTTGAATAGTTCAAAAAATTCAGACATGAAGTTGAAAAGCAAACTGAAAAACCCATTATGGTTCTTCGATCAGATCGAGGAGATGAATATCTTAGTCAAAAATTCCTAGACTATCTCAAGCAAATTAACATAATCTCTTAATGGACTCCATCTGAAATACCTCAACTTAATGGGATTTTAGAATGAAAAAATCAGACCCTATTAGATATGGTCTGATCCACGATGAACTTCACAGACCTTCTTAATATTTTTTGGAGATAGAGTCTGTTAACTGTAATATATTTACTAAATAAGGTTTTCTTTAAAACCATTTCTACCATGCCGTATGAGATATGGCATGGTAAGAAATCAAGTCTGAGTCATCTCAAAAATTGGGATTGTCCGGCTCATGTCAAAAGACAACAAGCGGACAAGTTAGAATATAGGTCCTTTAGAGCTCGATTCATTGGATATCCTACAGAGTCATTAGGATATTATTTCTACATTCCAGAAGATCATAATGTGATTATGAGTCAGCATGCATTTTTCTTAAAAAATAGTTTATTCAAGATAGTGACATTAGAAAGTAGATCAAGCTAGAGGAGAAAGTCTCCTAAGAGCAACGAGCTAAGGATCCCATGGAACCAAATCAGGTTGAGTGAATAAAGTCACTACCTCCTGATCTCGTAGATCGAAAAGAATTTTTTGTCCCCCCTAAGAGGTACTTAGGTACTATTTCAGAGGAAGTAGAGAAAATATTTCTCGTAGGTAATGGGGTTCATGATGATCCTAAAACCTATGATGAGGTGATATCAGATATCGACTCTGAGAAATGGTTAGAGGCAATGAAGTCAAAAATTGACTCGATGCACTTAAACCAAGTTTGGATCTTGGTAGATCCACCAAAAGGTATAGTACCTATTGGATATAAATGGATCTACAAGAGAAAGAGTGGTGCAAATGAAAATGTAGAGACATTCAAAGCAAGACTAGTGGCAAAAGGTTATAGTCAATGCGAAGGCATTGACTATCAGGATACCTTTTCGTTAGTAGCTATGCTAAAATCCATCCACACATTGCTTGTTGTTACAGTCTATATCGATTATGAAATTTGGCAAATGGATGTGAAAATGGCATTCTTAAATGGATACCTTGAGGAAGATATCTATATAGAACAGCCGCTAGGTTTCACATCCAATGATGCTGATTACAAAGTATGCAAACTGCAAAGGTCCATATACGAACTTAAGCAAGCATCTCGGAGCTAGAATACTCATTTTAATGATGTGATCAAATTATTTGGTTTCATAAAAAATGAGGAGGAACCATGTATTTTCAAAAAGGACAGTAGGAGTGCTATTATCTTCCTCGTACTATACATAGATGATATCCTCCTTAGTGGGAATGATATTCCCATGTTGACCACAGTTAAAAAGTGGTTATCTAAAGAATTCTCCATGAAAGACCTAGGAGAAGCATCCTTCGTTCTAGGAATCAAAGTCTATAGAGATAAACCGAATAGGATGCTAGGTCATTCATAGAAGATGTACATAGAGAAAGTGTTAAAGAGGTTTAGCATAGAAAACTCCAAGAGGGGATTGATACCCTTCCGATGTGGAATTCATCTCTCCAAGAAAATGTGTCCCAACACACCAGAAGAGATTGAACGCATGAGCAAGATCACATATGCTTCAGCAATAAGGAGCCTCATGTATGCCATGTTATGTACATGACCTGATATAGCCCATACTGTTTGTGTCACGAGCAGATATCCATCGAATCCAGGTAAAGAACACTGGACTTCTATGAAATGTATTCTTAAGTACTTAAGAAGAACTAAGGATATGTTGTTGATTTTTGGTAATGGAGAACTCCAAGTCTAGGGATATACAGACTCAGATTTTATGTCAGATATAGATGATCGAAAGTCGACATCTAGGAGTCTTTCTGTGTATAATGATGATGTTGTCAGTTGGAAGAGTTCTAAACAGATAGTGATAGTAGATTCTACCATGGAAGCAGAATACATCACTGCATCAGAAGCTACGAAGGAGACATTTTGGTACAAAAAATTTAACTTAGAGATTGGAGTGATGCCATCGGATGCCATTCCTCTATACTGTGACAACAATGGTGCTGTAGCCCTTGAGGTCTCACCAAAAGTCCAAGCACATCGAGCGATGACATCACCTCATCCACGATTACCTTGAGAAAGGTTATGTCGAGGTCAAGAGAGTCGACTCCATATACAATGTAGCAGACCCACTCATAAAGCCATTGGGCAAGCAAAAGATCGAAACCCACCTTGAGAAGATGGAACTTTGATTTGTAGCCAATTGGCTTTAGGTCAAGTGAGAGTTTGTTAGATATATGTGCCCTAGAAGTCAGAATTGACTGACACTTGTAATACACATCTAAGGATAAAATTATAATTTTGACTATAAATAATAAAATAGATTATTTTCTATCATAATGTGTATTTGAAAGTGTATGTTATACATCCCATAAGTTAATGGTAATGATAGTTCATATTTTCAAGAGTTGAAAATTTAAGATATGAATTTTCATTATTAACTCATAAAATGCTCCCAACCATAGGATCATCATGAGGATGGTGATTGATCTGGAAGATTGGTGAACGATCGCTTCTTTAGGATAGATGAGTCTTAAGTCTATGATGTAGAGACATCGGAGCGAGAGTATAGGTACTCGTTAGAGAATGAGGGCACTAAGCGTGACCATCTCGAGTAGTCATAAGGAAGTCTACCTTCTCATTGATGACTGACTCGAAGCTGTAGCGGTGTGTCTGATTCTTTGACCTGAGGTGCATCGATAGTTCACCTTGTGGGTGTTATAGTTTGACTACACCATAACTCGATCTCCTAGCTATTCAAAATTCTGAGGTGTATGTTGGCTATAGCATGTTCAATATAGGAATTGGATTGCACCAATAGGTGATCTATCTACCTTGGCAGATGAGAAGTAGTCCTATGATGATCTTGAGAATCAAGATCATAAGCCCATGGCCATCGTAGAGTGAAATAATAGAAAGAGTTTCTACTATGGTTTTCACATTGGACTTGAATCAAATGATTAATTCATATGATGGAAATTAGGGTTTGACTAGATCACCTTAATCCTAATCTGATCAGGGCTGAGGATAGAGGAACTTAATCACATAGGTAACTACATTAAGAGATTCATTTTCAATTTTGATGGGTTGCCACCATATGCTGCTAGGTGTCACTGGTAAATTTTGGGAGCAATTAGAATGATTTTGATGATCGATCATACTAGTTCTCTAAATTAGAAAAGTTTTGATCCATCGAAAGATGTTTTGATGATGTCAATGATAGAGATCGTGACGTATCCCATTATCATACAAAATTGAACCTAACTAGATCACACAAACAAGGGTTTGTATCTGGATATCATCAATTGGGCTAACCCAATTCAATTGATTTGAATAAGATTCAATTAGGTTCAAGAAAATCATGTTAGCACACAATTGAGCCTAATGTTCTCCTTCAACAATCATTAAAGCTTGTCTCGAATGAGCCAAATACATTTGAGCTCACTCAAAAATCTTTACATGATTTGATTAGTGTTTGTCCAAGTCAAAAAAGAGTTATCTTAATTTATGAGATAAATTTGAGACAACACTTGCCATTTTCCATCACCTGCTAAATCGTATCCTTTGACTTTGGTCAAACATTGACCTTTGATACTTAGACATCTGCCCATATGTCATGCACCCATAGTAGAGAACATGGGACTTTGTCTCCCTACTAAAAAGTAGAAAGGGAGGGGGTGCATACCTAGGGAGGCATGCACCCCCTAAGGATCATGCCTGGAGTCCAAATAGATGGGACTCCAGGTTGCTTCATGCTTTCAACTTGGGTACCGCCAAAGAGTCTTCTTTGATCAATCTTGGCACTACCTTAGGAGGTTTCTGAGGGACTCTAATCTGATTAGATCAGATGATATTATTCCACCAATCAGATTTAGATTTGATTGCACAAAGAGCCATGATTGGTCGAGATGATGTGGCACTGCATGGCGCAGCAGGGTCTATATAAACTCTATCTGCGCCTAGGATTAATAGGTTCTACCCTTTGCCCATGCCACAAAACTTTTGTCCCTTCTTCTCCATGCTACCTCCAGGTCCTCTCTCTCTCCTATCCACATCCAAGACTTTTTGGGCATAAGTTTGGTGCGATCCGAACAAGAGAAAGGCAATAGAAAAGGAAGAAGGCAGCACTGCTGCAAGAGACAACAGCTGATTTTCAAATAGCATTTTGAAGACCATCAAGATTAGATCCAGATATAATTTTTGGAGCACAGATTGAAAAGAAGAAGATCTCTAAATCCTACCTGAGTGGATACTGGTAGAGGCCAGGCACTTCCGTGGCTTCATCCAGAACCTCAAGCAAACATCAGAATCATCACAGGGTAATAGGATTACCATAATAGGATATAATTTAATTTAATTTAATTTAATTTAATTTAATTTATTTTATGAAATTGATAAAATTAGATCTGAAGAGTCTTGGATCTAATTTGGATCTAAGAAATTTTTTTTTGAAATATTCCTCTTGATTAAATTAGATCTGAACGAACCTGATCCAAAAAATAGATTTTTTCCTTCACTTCTTCTAAGAGAAAGTCATTTCGAAAGAAGAAATTTGTGAAAAGATAGAAGATGGAAGGTAGAGAGAAAAGGAAGGCAGAGCTGAAGAAGAAGGGCACTAACAAGGAAAAGTGTTTCCATTAATGGCCACTAGAAGTAGAACTGCCCTACATACCTAGCCATCCTAAAGAATAAGAAGGAGACAGGTCCTTCTGGAGGTATGCTCGTTATTAAATCTAACCTTACAATTTCTTCTGCATCTAGTTGGGTGCTTAACTCTGGTTCTAGTGCTTATTTGTGCACTTCCATGCAGGATCTTAAGGATAGCAGGAGGCTGAGGGATGGTGAGATGATCCTACGTGTCGAAAATGGAGCAAGGGTTGCTGTTGTGGTCGTGGGAACCTATCCTCTTTGACTACCATTTGGCTTATATTTAGTACTTAGGAATTATTATTATGTACCTAGTACAAGCAGGAATTTGATTTCTATTTCATGTTTAGCACAAGAAGGCTATGTAATTAGTTTTCTTAAGGACCATTGTAACATTCTTTATGAAAGAAATAAAATTGCAAGTGGTTTCCTTATTAACGGTCTCTACCAGTTACATATTGATGTATCTATTTTTAATATCGAGCATAATGTGAATGCCATAAGATCAAAATGACCTAGGGATAGTCCAAACGATAGGTATCTATGGCACATAAGCTAGTTTATATAGCAAAAGATAGGGTTAATAAATTGGAGAAAATTGGACTATTGAGTCCGTTGACTTCTGAGTCATATCCAATTTATGAATCATGTCTTCATGGCAAAATGACTAAGCGCCCTTTTATAGGACATGGGGAAAGGGCCACGGATCTACTAGTCCTAGTACATACTGATGTATGCGGCCCATTTGATGTGCTGGCTAAAGGCAACTTTGATTACTTTATAACCATTATCGATGATTTATCTCGATATGGGTATGTGTATTTTATGAGACACAAGCCTGAAGCATTTGAAAAGTTCAAGGAATTCAGACATGAAGTTAAAAAGCAAACTGAAAAATCCATTAAGGTTCTTCGATCAAATCGAGGAGGTGAATACCTTAGTCAAAAATTTCTAGACTATCCCAAGCAAAATGGCATAGTCTCTCAATGGACTCCACTTGGAGCACCTCAACTCAATGGAGTTTCAGAATAGAGAAATCATACCCTATTAGATATCGTCCATTCCATCATGAGCTTCACAAACCTCCCTGATTTTTTTTAGAAATATAGTCTATTAACTGCTATATATTTACTGCATAGTGTTTTCTCTAAAACCGTTCCTACCACACCATATGAGATATGGCATGGTAAGAAATAAAGCCTGAGTCATCTTAGAATTTGGGGTTGTCAAGCTCATGTCAAAAGTCAACAAGCGGACAAATTAGACAATAGATCCTTTAGAACTCGATTTATAGGATATCCTAAAGAATCATTAGGATATTATTTCTACATTCTAGAAGACCACAATGTGATTGTGAGTTGGTATGCCATTTTTCTTGAAAAATAGTTTATGCAAGATAGCAGCATTGGAAAACAAATCAAGCATGAGGAGAAAGTCTCATAAGAGCAACGAGCTAAGGATCACATAGAACCAAATCAGGTTGAGCCAATACAATTACTACATCCTCCACCTCATTGATCGAAAAGAGTATTTCATCTCCCTAAGAGATACTTCGATACTATTTTAGAGGAACTAAAGAAAATATTTCATATAGGTAATGGGGTTTATGGTGATGATCTCAAAATCTATGACAAGGCAATATCAGATATCGACTCCAAGAAATGGTTAGAGGCAATGAAGTCAGAAATTGACTCGATACACTCAAACCAAGTTTGGATCTTGGTAGATCCACCAGAAGGTATAGTATCTATTGGGTGCAAATGGATCTACAAGAGAAAGATTGGTGCAGATGGAAATGTGGAGACATTCAAAGCTAGATTAGTGGCAAAAGGGTATAGTCAGCGTGAAGGCATTGACTATTAGGATACCTTTTTGCCAGTAGCTATGCTAAAATCCATCCACATATTGCTTGCTGTTGTAGCTTATTTCTAATAAGAAATATGGCAAATGGACATGAAAATGGCATTCTTAAATGGATACCTTGAGGAAGATATCTATATGGAACAGCCGCTAGGTTTTGAAGGAAAAAATCCTATTTTTTGGATCAGGTTCGTTCAAATCTGATTAGATCAAGAGGGATATTTCAAAAAAATTTTCTCTTAGATTCAAATCAGATCTAAGACTCTTCAGATCTAATTTTATCTATCTGATAAAATAAAATATAATAAATTAAATTAAATCTAATTTAATTATACCTTATTATGGATAATCCTATTATCCAATGATGATTCTGATGTTTGCCTGAGGTTCTGGATGTAGCCACGCAAGTGCCTGGCCCCAACCAGTATCCCCTCGATCAGGATCTAAATTTTTCTTCTTTTCAATCTATCCTCCAAAAGTTAGATATAGATTTGATCTTGAAGGTCTTCAAAATGGCTTTTCAAGATTAGCCATTGTCTCTTGCAGCAGTGCTGCCTTCTTCCTTTTCTATCACCTTTCTCTTGCTCGGATCGCATAAAACTCGCATCCAAAAACTCTTGAACATGGATAGGAGAGAGAGGACCTGAAGGTGGCATGGAGAGGGAGGGAGAGAAGCCTTGTGGCATGGGCAAAGGATAGAAACTCTTAATTCTAAGTGCAGATAGGGTTTATATAGATCCTGCTATGCCATAAAGTGCCACATCATCCCGGCCAATCATAGCTCTTTGTGCAATCAGATCTAAATCTGATTGATGGGATGACATCATCTGATCAAATTAGATTAGAGTTCCTTATAAACCTCTTTAGGTGGTGCCAAGACTGATCAGAAAGGACTCTTTGGTGCTGATAGGAATGCGATGTAGTCGTTAAGACAGCGTATTTATCAATTTAGTCTAACTTCTTAAAATAATTAAAAATGCATAGATAGCAGTGTGTCGGGTCAAATCCATAGGGAAGATATTGTTTTTAGATTTGAAGTCTTTGATTTTCTTAAAGGAAAAAAGAAAAAAATTTGGAAATAGAATTTAAAGTCAAAAATTTAGAATTGCGAAGTGAAAATTAAATTATGCAGAAAAATAAATTTGGTCCTAAGATCTATTAGTTAGATCTTAGCATCTACTTGTAGGAAAATAAAAAGTAGTAATTAAAATATAGAAATTAAATTATAATAAAAATAAAAAGTTGAAATTAAAGTGCAATAATAAAATTTTCATTAATTAAAATTTAAAATTTAAATACATGAAATAAAATAAAATAGCCTGATCTCTGATCTTGAATCGGCATTGGTGGAAAGATGGTGTAGAAGCTCAGCTTTTTCTCTCGGCACCAGTTGCCTTTAAGCAGCCATTAACCTAGAGCCTGGCTTCACCATTTACCAAGGCTTCACCTTGATCAAAGATGTTGATTTTTAGAGGCCTGGGGGTCCATAAATAGATGTTGGAGGGATGGAGGATTTTCTTCTGGGCAATGTGGGACTAAGGGCCATTTTAATCATGAAAATAGGAAGAAATCCAAGTGAAATTTGGATTAAAATAGCCCCTGAACAAATTTTGTTGAGTTCTTTTAATTCTGGCCGTCAGATGGTGATCCGATGCTTCCAAAAATACCAAAAATGAACGTGTAATGGCCCAAATCTAGTTGGATTAAGTTCTGACCATTGGATCACGCTTGATGGAGGAAATTAGGCCGTTGATCATGCGCTTGAGAGTCTGATCACTATCGTGAGATTTTCTGGATCGTTGGATCGAAGCTAGAATCAAGCACTGCCGTTTGATGGCAATCTGGATGAAATCAGAAACCAAATCAGAGTTGGAATAAACCTTGACCGTCTGATCATGACCGCAAGCAACCACCACTGCACGATCATGCATTTACTGTTCCCATGGACCGCGTGGACCGACCGCACCACACATCATAACCAATCAGTGTCTCCTATCGATGGATGAAAAGACTAAAATGCCCTATGAGCCATGATGGATTTTTTGTGAACCCTTTAAGGGTCTAGGTCCACCATGTGGCAAGCTTTGATTCACCCATTTTTGCTGAGCTGGCAGTTCACACTGTGCTGTAGACTGGCGGGTGGCTTCTAAGCTTGAGTCAGCTAGCATGGCTGGCTTAGTCGGCTTAGCTCGATGTGTTTGGACGTGCCAGCTGCTGTGACGTGTTGGCTTGAGCCGGCTATGCCGTATGTTATTTTTTATTTATTATTATTTTTATTTTATTTTTTTAGAAATTCATATCTTTTCCATTTTAGCTCCATTTTGCTCGAAACTTATTTTGTTGTGATAAAAAAAATAAGCTCTTTCCATTGATATTAAAATTTTATTTTTTTATTTTTATTATTTTTTAATTAGCTTTTTAATTAATAAAAATATGAATTTCTTAAAAATATGTATCAATTAATTATTAATTTTTAAAAATAAGCATAAATTAATTGATAAATTGATGCTTTTATAGGTAAATTTATGGTACTTATCACATCCCCCAACTTATGCTTTGCTCATCCTTGAGTAAAGAAAGAATTTAGTTTTAAAAACCTTTTAACTTTAGAGTTTCGAATTTTACCTAAGCAATTTTCAAAATGATCATTGATATTCAGTAGAGCTTAAGTGAGATATATCATTAGGATATTAATACTAATCAATAGAAAAATTAAGCAAAGAACATTAAATTTTTTTGAACTTTTTCTAAATTATCCTACCTTTATCTTTGATTTGTCTAAACTTTCACATAGATAAGTGTATTGCTACTTTCGCCCTTCATTTATTGATTTTTATTTTTACATTGCCCACTTTTTTATGTGAATATCATTGCTTACATAGGCAATGAGACTCGGTTACTCGATGGGAGACCAATGTTTTTTTCTTTTTTTTCTTTTTACATTGTATCACTATTGAGTGTCTTAATCCATTAAGCTTTCTATTTGATCCATGTAGTGAGTCTTGGTCCAATGACTTCAAACTAATTGACTTTAGGACACTAGGTATAGAATACCCCTCGGGCTTACCAGCTCGAACCAAATAGGCTATGAGTTAAGACTAGCTTTACAACAAGCTTCTTTGCCCTTTCCATCTTTTGATGCAAAACTCAATGCTTGCTTAGGTAAAGAGGCTTGATTACTCAATGAGAAGTACTTGAAAACTATTTTATTTAATTTTTTATATGAAAACTATTTTATTTTTTTTTATATCAAGAAACGTATAGTTACCCTTCATAAGCCTATAAAAAGTTGATTTTTCATTGATGCTAGTAGAAAAAATTAGGAATGCTCTAAGAAAATACTTTTTATGTTCTAAACTTAATTCTTTATTGAATTTTTTTAATACTTGATTCCTCGATATCTCATAGATTTTCTGATCTGTGCATCAATTTTTTTTTAAAAATACTTAGTTTAATTTGATTCTTAAGCATAATCAGGTGTCTAAATACTAAATACTAGCTTTTTCGAGGTCTTAAAATTTTTATTTTTCTCCCCCCCAACTTAATCGACATTGTCCTCAATGGAGAAAAAAAAATAAAGGATGTAATAAAGAACATGAAAGAATACACCTGACTATATTTTTGGTCCAGCACATGCCTTTGAAAATTTGGGCTCTCCTTCCAACATATTCAAATTATCCTAAAAAGATAAATTAGATAAAAACTAAATATTAGGTTGCCTCCTAATAAGTGCTAAGTTTACCATCTTCAGCCAGACACAATGCAGCTTACTATCCTATGTCAAATATTGGATTGACAAATTCCAATGATTTTGGATTGCCAATCTCAGAAAGTTAATTTATAATCCCATTATTGATATATTTACTATTAATTTTAGGGACATAATTTATGATCTCATTCTTAGACCCATGTTTATTAAGAATTTCCTCTATTTATTCTTCTAAAATGCTCATGAATTGTGTTTTTGTATTAGTAGTTAAATTTGATTCAATGGGTGCTGGAATGGTGATTAAAGGTGATTTTAATTCTAGAGGTAAATTAATGTAATCTTGCTTAAACAACTCCATTGATATTTTATTACATGCCTCTTGATTTTTGTAAAAGAACCGGCTTCTAGGATTGAAGGGAATAGGACATTAGGTTTATAAGTCTCGGATAAATCATCTATTCTCTTTTCCTCTTTTTCTATCTCATTTAAATTGGAACTACCATCAGTACTAATTCCTGGCTCGGGTTCTTCTATGTGGTTAGTCTCATTACTAAATAATTTTTCTAAATTTTTATTTTGGCTAGCATCAGTACTAGCCTCTTTCACCTGATCTTGGTATGGGTCCATAAGAATCCTATAGCTTTTAAGTTTAGAAATTACTTTGGCATTCTCTAATTGAAGATTCTTATGTAAGACATTAAATTGATAACTTGGTCCAGATAGCTGATGGGCATTAGGTGGGTTGTTTGAAATTGGTAGGCTCGATAGTTGATCTAATTTTTTTCTCATGTTAGACTCAACTAATTATCCTATTTGAACTTCTAGCCTAATGATAGATTGCTGTTGAGTTAGAATCAATTGTTGAAGTTGGTTAAATCTATCATCAGCTAGATTGGTCTATTGAGGAGGTGGGTATGAGGGCTGATTATGATGTGGTGGCTAGAAAGGCTTACTAGGCTGACCTTTGTTATAAGTTTAGTTTTGGTATTGAGGTCTATTCTAATAATTTTGCACTGATGGAGTTTGGGGTTTAAGCTTGAGCGTATTGTGATTTCCAAGAAAAATTGGGGTGGTTTCTCCAGCCAGAGTTATATGAATTTAAAAATGGATCATTAACTGGCTTGGAGTAGTCTTTAGCAGTTTGGACTTATTTTTGGATAAAAGATGGAAACTGTGCAGTCATAGGACATTTACTCATATGATGGGTTGGGCTAGCACAGATTGAATAAATCTCTTGATAATTAGAAGATGATGTGAATTATGCAGGAGATTATTGACCTAGGGTTAGGACTTGATCTAATTTCTGAGCAAGAAAGTCCACTTTATTTATCAAATTTGAATCAATCTTAGGACTAGATTCTAGATGTTTAAATTCATGTATCCCTGTCCAAGTTTGGTAGAAAGACAACGAAGCATGGTTAATTGAGTTTTCACTCAGGATTTCAAATAAGGTATAGGCTTCGTCCTCACTCTTGTTCACGAATGCACCTCCATAGGATGCATCTACTATGTATCTATATTGATCTTCTAAACCCTCATAGAAAGCTTGAACTATTTGCCACTTAGATAGACCATGGTGTGGACATTTTCTAAGAAGTTCCTTAAGTCTCTTCCATGACTCATGAATCTGTTTCTCTGTAAGCTAAGCAAATCCAGTGGTAGCTCGCCTCATAGTATTGGTTCGGCCTATGGGATAAATTTTTTTAAGAAATTCACTTTGCAAGTCAGCCCAAGTTTTAATTAGTCTCCCTATTATGCCAAGCCAGTACTTGGCTTTATCTTTTAATGATAAGAGAAATAAAATTAGTCTGAGGGCATCATTAGTTAAATTTTGAATTCTCACCATAGAGCAGATTTCTAAGAATTCATTCAGATGTTTATAAGGATCTTCATTGGTGTTCCCATAGAAAGATGGAAGCATTTGGATTATAGTCGGCTTGATCTCATAGTGGGTAGCATGAATTTTAGGTAATTGGATACAAGTCAATGGGTTATAGGTGGAAGGAATAAAGTATTCCTTCATTTGCTTACATGGCTTTCCAAAATTTTCAGCCATTTGGTTATTAGGTTTAATACAATTCAGCCTTTTAATTTTATGACTGGGTTCAACTAGATCAGGTAAAGAGATTTTCTACCGTGCATGCACTAGTGCAACCCTAATATATGGTTCGAAAAAAATTAGAATTAATTTTATTTAATTATTTTATTATATTAAAAATTAATTTTAATTAATTATTTTATTTATTAATTTTAATTTAATTTAATTTAATTTAATTATCATTTTTAATATTTTTTAGTTAGTTTAATTTAATTTTTATTTTATTTGTAGAGGAGAAAGAAGAAGAAAGAAAGAAAAGTTCTAAAGAAGAGGTCCTAAGGAGTCCTAGAACTAAGAAGAGAGAGAAGAATTAGGTTTAATTAGGTTTGAGTTGGTTAGCAATCAAGTTGATCAATCAATCCTGATATGATTATCCTAAATCTAGATAGCTTCTAACTGCCAAGATCACCTTCAAGCCCTCCAAGTGTAAGATCAGTCAATCAACTAGCCAGGTAAGTGTAAGGTCGGTGGGAGTCCCTCTGTTGCTTGCCTTAGACACCAATTATGCTTGGCCAAGTAAGCTAGCGGAACCAATTAGAAAACACCTTCCTTTGGGTCGAGTTGTTCCTGAACCGCTTTTCTAAACATCAGTCAAATTGACTAATCCTAACCTGATTCAACTCTTAGGATTTCTTGTCCTATTGAGCTCGAGTTTCTAGGGCTGATGTCTAATTGATTTTAAAATTAAAGGCTTAGGTCAATGCAGGATGCTGGTTGGTTGTTTGTGGGCCAAGGAAGATTGATCAAATTTCCACCTCATCTTGTTTAATTGGGTTGTTCCATTAATTTGGTTTAATATGTATATGCACAAAAAAAATTTCAATCAAAGGGTTCTATTCAATTTAAACTAGATGCATGCAACTAATTGAATTTTGA
This sequence comes from Cocos nucifera, assembly GCA_006176705.1. Classification (NCBI taxonomy): domain Eukaryota; kingdom Viridiplantae; phylum Streptophyta; class Magnoliopsida; order Arecales; family Arecaceae; genus Cocos; species Cocos nucifera. Next base: position 23,795 of record QRFJ01003631.1, read on the forward strand.
AAGACTTACCTTGCCTCCAGCAATCACCCAAAAATAAAAAATAAAAATAAAAATAATATGATGCATGCTCTAAGTAGTTAGATTTCTAATCTTGTCATGAGATTTTTAATTAGATTTAAATAAATATTTTTTAAAATTAATTTAAAAATAAATAAATAAATAAATAAAATAAAAAGAAAAGAGAACTAGGGTTAGGATTGATCTCACCAAGCAAAACTCCTGGTTCTTTTTGTTCTTTAATCTTTTTTTCTACAAAATAATAAAAAAAAATAGCAAGCAATATTTATAAGAAAATAAAAAGTTTATTTATAATTTATTTATAGAAAAATCAGGAGATCAAAAATTTAATGTCTGTGCCTTCTCCGACAACGACACCAAAAACTTGATAGGAATGCGATGTAGTCGTTAAGACACCGTATTTATTAGTTTAATCCAACTTCTTAAAATAATTAAAAATACATAGATAGCAGTGAGTTGGATCAAATCCACAGGAAAGGTAATGTTTTTAGATTTGAAGTCTTTGATTTTCTTAAAAAAAAAAGAAAAAGATTTGGAAATATAATTTAAAGTTGAAAATTTAGAATTGCAAAGTGAAAATTAAATTACGTAGAAAAATAAACTTGGTACTAAGATCTACTAGTTAGATCTTAGCATCTACTTACAGGAAAATAAAAAATAATAATTAAAATATAAAAACTAAATTACAATAAAAATAAAAAGCTGGAATTAAAGTGCAATAATAAAATTTTTATTAATTAAAATTTTAGAATTTAAATACATGAAATAAAATAAAATAAAATAGCCTGATCTCTGATCTTGGATCAGCATTGGTGGAAAGATGGTGTAGAAGCCCAGCTTTTTCTCTCGGCACCAGTTGTCTTGAAGCAGCTATTAATCTAAAGCCTGGCTTCACCTTGTACCAAGGCTTCACCTTGATCGAAGATGTTGATTTCTGGAGGCCTGGGGGTCCTTAAATAGATGTTGGAGTGCTGGAGGATTTTCTTTTGGGCAATGTGGGACTAAGGGCCATTTTAATCATGAAAATAGGAAGAAATCCGAGTGAAATTTGGATTAAAATAGCTCCTGAACAAATTTTGTTGAGTTCTTTTAATTCTGGCCATCAGATGGTGATCCGATGCTTCCAAAAGTACCAAAAATGGTTGTGTAATGGCCCAGATCAAGTTGGATTAAGTTCTGACCGTTGGATTGTGCTTGATGGAAGAAATTAGGCCATTGATCATGCCCCTGAGAGTCTGATTGCCGTTGGAAGCTTTTCTGGACCATCGAATCGAAGCTGAAATTAAGCACTGCCATCCGATGGCGATCTGGGTGAAATCAGAAACCAAATCAGAGTTAGAATAAACCTTGACCGTCCAATCATAACTGCAAGCAACCACCACCACATGATCGTTCATTTACTGTTCCCATGGACCGCATAGACCAGCCACACCGCACACCATAACCAATCAGCGCCTCCTATCGATGGATGAAAAGACCAAAATGTCCTATGAGCCATGATGGATTTTCTGTAAACCCTTTAAGGCTCTAGGTCCACCACGTGGCAAGCTTTGATTCACCCATTTTTGTTGAGCTAGCGGTTCACACTATGCTGTAGACCGACGGATGGCTTCTAGGCTTAAATCAACTAGCATGGTTGACTTGGCGTATCGGCTTGGTCGGCTTGTCTCAACACGTTTGGACGCACCGACTGCTGCGGCATGGCAGCTTGAGCCGGCTGAGTTGTATGTTATTTCTCATTTATTATTTTTTTATTTTATTTCTTTAGAAATTCATATCCTTTTCGTTTTAGCTTCATTTTGCTTGAAACTTATTTCATTGTGATTAAAAAAATAAGCTCTTTCCATTACTATTAAAATTTTAATTTTTAATTTTAATTATTTTTTAGTTAATTTTTTAATTAATAAAAATATGAATTTCTTAAAAATATGTATCAATTAATTATTAATTCTTAAAAATATGCATAAATTAATTAATAAATTGATGCTTTTATAGGTAAATTTATGGTACTTATCAGGTGCCATCCAATTTGAAACCATGAAGCAACTTGGACTCCCATTTGTATGAAACTCTAGGTGTGATCCTCATGGGGTGCACGCCTCCCTGGGCATACGCCCCCTCTCTTTCTACCTTTTAGTAGGGAGACAAACCTCCATGTTCTCTCCTATGGGTGCATGACATATGGGCAGATGTTTAAGTATCAAAGGTCAACATTTGACCAAAGTCAAAAGATAAGATTTAGCAAGTGATGGAAAATGGTAGGTGTTATCTTAAATTTATCTCATAAATTAAGATAACCTTTTTCTGACTTGGACAAGCTCCAGCCAGATTAAGTGAAGGTTCCTAAGTAAGCTCAAATATATTTGGCTCAATCAAGACAAGCTTTAATGATTGTTGAAAGAGAACATTAGGCTCAATCGTATGCTAGCACGATTTTCTTGAACCTAATTGAATTTTATTCAAATTAATTGAATTGGATTAGTCCAATTGATGATATCTAGATCCAAATCCTTGTTTGTATGATCCAGTTAGGTTCAATTTTGAATGGTAATGGGATACATCATGATCTCTATCATCGATATCATCGAAACACCTTCTGATGGATCAGAACTTTTCTGATTCAAACAACTAGTATGATCAATCATCCAAATCATTCTAACTGCTTTCAAAATCCACCAGTGACACCTAGTAGCATATGGTGGCAACCCATCAGAACTAAAAATGAACCACTTGGTGTAGTCACTTGTGTGATTAGGTTCCTCTATCTTGGGCCTCGATTGGATTAGGGTTAAGGTGATCTTGTCAAACCCTAATTTTCATCATATAAATTAATTATTCGATTCAAGTCTAATATGAAAACCCTAGTAGAAACTCTTTCCATTATTTCAGTCTACCATGGCCATGGGCTTATGGACTTGATTCTCATGATCATCATAGGACTGCTCCTCATCTACCGAGGTAGATAGATACCCTATCGGTGCAATCCAATTCCTACAATGAACATGCTATAGCCAACATACACCTCAGGGTTTCGAATGGCTAGGAATCCAAGTTATGGTGTAGTCAAACTATAACACCCTCAAGGTGAACTATCGATGCACCTTAGGTCAAAGAACCTGACATACCACTACAGTTTTGAGCCAGTCATCGATGAGAAGGTAGACTTCCTCATGACTGCTCGAGGTGGTCAAACTCAGTACCCTCATTCTCTAATGAGTATCTGTACTCTTGCTCCAATATCTTTACATGGTAGACTTAAGACTCTTCTATCCTAAAGAAGTGATCATACACCAACATCCGGATCAATCACCATCCTCATGACGATCCTACGGTTGGGAGCATTTTATGAGTTAATAATGAAAATTCATGTCTTCAATTTTAAACTTATGAAAATATGAACTATCATTACCATTATCTTAAGGGATGCACTGCACTAGAAGCCAGAATTGGCTGACACTTGTAATACACTTCTAGGGGCAAAATTATAATTTTGACTATAAATCAATAAAATGGGATTATTTTCTATCACATATGTGTATTTAGTGTCTGTGATACATCCTTTGAGTTAATGGTAATGATAATTCATATTTTCAAGAGTTGAAAATTTAAGACATGAATAATCATTATTAACTCATAAAATGCTCCCGACCATAGGATCATCACGAGGATGGTGATTGATCCGGAAGGTTGGTGTACAATCGCTTCTCTTTAGTAGATGAGTCTTGAGTCTACGGTGTGGAGACACCAGAGCGAGAGTACAGGTACTCGTTAGAGAATGAGGGGCACTGAGCGTGACCACCTCGAGTAGTCATTAGGAAGTCTACCTTCTCGTCAATGACTGACTCGATGCTGCAGTAGTGTGTCTGGTTCTTTGACCTGAGGTGCATCGGCAGTTCACCTTGAGGGTGTTATAGTTTGACTACACCATTACTCGGATCTCCTAGCCATATGGAACCCTGAGGTGTATGTTGGCTATAGCATGTTCATTGTAGGAACTTGGATTGCATCAAGATGGAATCTATCTACCTCGGTGGTAGAGGAGCAGCCCTATGATGATCATGAGAATCAAGTCCAGAAGCCCATGGCCATGGCAGAGTGAAATAATAGAAAGAGTTTCTATTTAGATTTTCACATTCGGACTTCGAATCGAATGATTACATCATATGACAGAGACTAGGGTTTGACGAGTTCACCTTAACCCTAATCTGATCGGGGCTCAAGATAGAAGAACTTAATCACACAGGTAGCTGCACCAAGAGGTTCGCATTCAGCTCTGATGGGTTGCCACCATATACTGCTAGGTGTCACTGGTGGATTTTGGGAGCAATTAGAATGATTTAGATGATCGATCATTCTAGCTGTTCGAATCAGAAGAGTTCTGATCCATCGAAAGGAGTTTCGATGATGTCGATGATAGAGATCATGACATATCCCATTACCATACAGAACTGAACCTAACTGGGTCACACAAACAAGGGTTTGAATCTGGTGATCATCAATTGAACTGATCCAGTTCAATTGATCTGAATGAGATTCAATTAGGTTCAAGGAAAATCGTGCTAGCACTCGATTGAACCTAACGTTCTTCTTTTACTATCATAAATAAGTTGTCTCTGACTGAGCCAAAGGAGTTTGTGCTCAATCAGAGGCCTTCATATGGTCTGACTGGAGGCTTGTCCAAGTCAGAAAAGGTTGTCTTAATTTTGAGATAAATTTAAGACAACACCTGCCATTTTTGGTCACCTACAATTCTTGTCTACCTTTGACTTTGGTCAAACGTTGACCTTTGATCCTTTGGACATTGACCATGTGTCATGCACCTATTGGAGAGCTGGTGGGGGCTTGTCCCCCTGCCAGAACCTGGCAAGGAGAGGGGGCACATGCCTAGGGTGGCGTGTGCCCAAGAATTGGAGGCGCCTAGGAGTTCCTAAGTTGGACAAGGGACTCCAGGTCTCCTTTTGGATTCCAAATTAGAGTTGGATTCCTAAGACTCTCTTTGACCAATCTTAGTGCCACTAAAGATCTTGGAGAGGCTCCATCTAAGGAGGAATCCAGGGGACTCTATTCCCACCAATCAGATTTAGATCTGATTTCACAAAGGGAGTTGTGATTGGTTGGGAAGAAGAGGAGTTGGTATGGATCAGCAGGGTCTATAAATAAGACCCTATTTGCGCCCTAAGGTTTAAGAGGTTCATCCCAATTGCCCATGCCCCAAGGCTGCCTCTCCCTCTCCTCCTCCATGCCAAACCACCTTCCTCCCTCTCCTCTCCATGCCCAAAGGAGTTTTGGCTTTGGTTGGTGCAATTCCAGATCAAGAGAAAGGCGATCAGAAAGCTAGAAGGCTGCACTGCTGCAAAGGACGACTGCTGATCTTCAAAAGAGTTTTGAAGATCCTCCAGATCAGATCCAGATCTAATTTTTGGAGATGTGATAGAGAAGAAGAGGATCTCTAGATCCAGCCTGAGTGGATACCGGATAGAGGCCAGGCACTTGCGTGGCTAGATCCAGAACCTTCCGCTGCAATACAGGATCATCACAGGGATAATAGGATTACCCAAATCAAGGTAAATTAAATTTGATTTAATTTATCTTAATTTTATTTTATTTTATTAAAATAATAAGAATTAGATCTAAAAAATATTAGATCTGATTTTTAGATCAAAGAAAAATTTTTTTTGAAATATATCTCTTGATCTGATCAGATCTGAACGAACCTGGACCGGGAAAATCAGGATTTTCCCTTCAACTGGTATCAGAGCCAATTTTCTAAAAGTATTTAGATCTAATTTTAAATTTAATTTTAATTAATTAGAAAATAAATGATTTTAGATGTCACATGAGATGTGATCAGATCTGAAATCAGAAAAAATTAAAATTAAATGATTTGGATCTAAGATTAGAAAAGATATGCATGACTAGTTCTAAAATAGAATAGTTCTATAGAATAGTCTTGCATGTTTCTTTAATTTAATTTGATTAAATCATATTTTAGATCTATTTATTTACTATTTTTTGATATTATAAATGGTTATAATAACATCTAAAAAATAGCAAATAAAAATTATTTAATTTTAAATATCATATGAGATATGATTGATGCATGTCTAGACTAGTTGTAGAATAGTTCTACATAATTGTCTAGATTAGAATTTATTTTGATTAGATCAATTTAAATCTAATTTTTTAGATTATTATGAGATAATTTAGATCTAAAAATATGCATGATTGATACATGAGATGTATGCAAAATATGCCATGATTAGATCTAATTTTATATATGAGATATATGATATAGATCTAAAACTAGTTTTGTAGTATTTTATATTTTCCTGATTAAGGCGTTCCTCTTGGCCGTCCGGATCATAAGAACGAAGAAGGGTTTAAAGGCCCTCTCTTCCCATTCGATGGGGTGTTCTTATGATGTGTAGGGGTGCTGCGTGTTCGTCCTTAATCAGAAACCCAAAACTTACTTTCTGCAAAACCCTAGATCCTGAAACCCTAGGATTTATTGTGCATATTTTGTTTATGAACCCTACTTAATTAAGAATTAAGATTATGGAAATATTAATTAGGTCTAAAATTGAGAATTTTTAGATCTAAGACATATTCATAATACTGGGTTCGGGCTTGGGTAGCTCAATTAGGTCTAAGCGGTTGATCAAACCGAATCAAGAGTTGGTTAGATGGGATCAACAATGCTTAAATTGACCAGCCTAATAGGATTAAGTCTGGGTCAAGATCGAGTCATGATCAAGCAAGACCTAATTAGGCTCAGAGGTTAGAGTCTGGATTGTAGGCTAACCCAATTGGTTCTGGACTCAACAATTTGGTGTCTAAGGTAAGTTTGGCACATACGACCGACTGGATTTTTAATTGGAAGCTACTCGATCTGAATATGTTCTTGTACGAGTTAATGGCATATTCCTTCCACCGGATCTCACTTACCTGGCCATATCTGTTGACACAGTTCTGATCTGAGGTGGTCAATAATCCGAGCTAACCCATGCCACTAGGTTAGTCATAATTGTTATGACTATGACAAGTCTAGTTTAATGAGACCTGAATCAATTCTCCCTAAGAAAAGATTAAGTCTGAGGTCTTCCACCATTGTAGATGTGCGGGCCCTTCCCTGGGGTTGATTGTTCTCGGACTGGATACAGTGGCTCAGTTGCACCGGGAAGATGCAACCATGTCTATTAGGCATTGGATGCTATGGGCTGGAGGATGAGTTGGGCTCAATATTTTGGATACGGTGAGAGACTCAATTAGGAATCCAGTCTATGCAAATGGTGGGTCTGACTTAACTAAGGAGTGGATCAATATTTCCGGATACGGTGAGATTCATGAATTAGAGACCAAGTTTGGGTGCACCATGATTAGAGAATCATTGAACAAGAGTTGTTCACTCATTGGCTAACCCATCACCAATAACTGTTAGGTGAGGTGATGAGTCAGTTGGTGAGACCGCACCACCCACTAGAAATCATTAATCATGGAGATTTTCGCATCTCTACAGAGGGAGTGTAGGGATCCGAGAAAATAGTGGGAGCTAATTTATTTAAAAATAAAATCCTAAATAAATTGGTCAAGTCTTAATTACAGTATCTAACTAGAATCTTTGACTCTCTATAGGAAAATGTCTGCATCCAACCCACTAGCACGTATCCTAGACACACATAGACTGATCGGACCCAATTATAAGGATTGACTCCAGAACATCAAAATTCATTTTGGGTTCTGAGAAGTTAACTCTTGTATTGGATTAGGACCCCCCCACCTTACCAACTCGTCCATCCACTGAACAGAGAGTGTCTCTTGACAAGTGGAAGGATGAAGATAACAAGGCTAGATACTACATATTGGGCTCGATGTTCGGTGGGCTTCAATGCCAACATGAAGATATCAAGACTACCCACCAAATGTTGGCTCATGTAAAAGAGATATTTAGTGAACAGAGTCACGCTGCCAAGTATCAAGTCACTAAACAACTATTCAAGGCTAAAATGTGTGATAGGCAGTCAGTCCAAGATCATTGTCTGATGATGATCAATGATTTGAAAGAGCTTGAGAAGCTCAGCGTGAAGTTGGACCTGGATCTGCAGAATGATATAATTCTGCAATCCTTGACTAATGCATATGGATAGTTCATCATGAACTACCATATGCAAAAACTTCAAAATTCTCTGATCGAGCTTATGAACATATTAGTTACTGCTGAGCTTTCTATGAAAGATTCTAAAGGCTCAGTGCTTGTTATAGAATGGACTTCTCATAAGAGAAAGTCTTTTGGAAAGAAGAAGTCTGTGAAAAAGCAAAAGATGGAAGGAGAAAAGAAGAAAAAGGCAGAGCTAAAGAAGAAGGCTACTAATAAAGGAAAGTATTTTCATTATAACATTGACGGCTACTGAAAGCGGAATTGCCCTACTTACCTAGCCACCCTAAAGAATAAGGAGGCAGGTCCTTCTAGAGGTATACTTGTTATTAAGTCTAACCTTATGGTTTCTTCTGCATCCAGTTGGGTGCTTGACTCTAGTTCTAGTGCTCATTTGTGTACTTCCATGTAGGGTCTTGAGAATAGCAGGAGGTTGAGGAATGGTGAGATGATCCTATGCATCGAAAATGAAGCAAGAGTTGCTGCTGTGGCCGTGGGAACTCTATTATACTCAATGGACGTGTTAGTAGTAGATCCAGCCATTACTATAAAAGCTATTGGACATCAATGGTATCGGAGTGTGCCTCTTAATGAGGGTGATTTAAGTGCAACAAAATGTACCGATGGTTTGCGAAGCATCTAGCTTACCGGTAATCTCCCATTCCCATCGTCGAGAGACTAACTATAAGAACTATAGCATGCGGAACATTAAGATCGGCTTTCGTAGACCTCTTGAACGATGGGGTCAATGAATGAAGAAGAAATGCCTTTCATCTCTAGAATTGGCAAAACCATTCCAAGCAGTTTGAGGCCCAGATGATCCTTTGAAGTCCTGTTAGATATATGTGCCCTAGAAGCCAGAATTGGCTGACACTTGTAATACACTTCTAGGGGCAAAATTATAATTTTGACTATAATCAATAAAATGGGTTATTTTCTATCACATATGTGTATTTAGTGTCTGTGATACATCCTTTGAGTTAATGGTAATGATAATTCATATTTTCAAGAGTTGAAAATTTAAGACATGAATAATCATTATTAACTCATAAACATGCTCCCGACCATAGGATCATCACGAGGATGGTGATTGATCCGGAAGGTTGGTGTACAATCGCTTCTCTTTAGTAGATGAGTCTTGAGTCTACGGTGTGGAGACACCGGAGCGAGAGTACAGGTACTCGTTAGAGAACGAGGGCACTGAGCGTGACCACCTCGAGTAGTCATTAGGGAGTCTACCTTCTCGTCAATGACTGACTCGATGCTGCAGTAGTGTGTCTGGTTCTTTGACCTGAGATGCATCGGCAGTTCACCTTGAGGGTGTTATAGTTTGACTACACCATTACTCGGTCTCCTAGCCATATGGAACCCTGAGGTGTATGTTGGCTATAGCATGTTCATTGTAGGAACTGGATTGCATCAAGATGGAATCTATCTACCTCGGTGGTAGAGGAGCAGCCCTATGATGATCATGAGAATCAAGTCCAGAAATCCATGGCCATGGTAGAGTGAAATAATAGAAAGAGTTTCTATTTAGATTTTCACATTGGACTCGAATCGAATGATTACATCATATGACAGAGACTAGGGTTTGACGAGTTCACCTTAACCCTAATCTGATCGGGGCTCAAGATAGAAGAACTTAATCACACAGGTAGCTGCACCAAGAGGTTCGCATTCAGCTCTGATGGGTTGCCACCATATACTGCTAGGTGTCACTGGTGGATTTTGGGAGCAATTAGAATGATTTAGATGATCGATCATTCTAGCTGTTCGAATCAGAAGAGTTCTGATCCATCGAAAGGAGTTTCGATGATGTCGATGATAGAGATCATGACATATCCCATTACCATACAGAACTGAACCTAACTGGGTCACACAAACAAGGGTTTGAATCTGGTGATCATCAATTGAACTGATCTAGTTCAATTGATCTGAATGAGATTCAATTAGGTTCAAGGAAATCGTGCTAGCACTCGATTGAACCTAACGTTCTTCTTTTACTATCATAAATAAGTTGTCCTGACTGAGCCAAAGGAGTTTGTGCTCAATCAGAGGCCTTCATATGGTCTGACTGGAGGTTGTCCAAGTCAGAAAAGGTTGTCTTATTTTGTAAGACATTACCTGCCATTTTTGGTCACCTGCCATTTCTTGTTCTTTGACTTTGGTCAAAAGTCTACCTTTGACTGGTCAAACGTTGACCATTGACACTTTGACTTTTGACCACATGTCATGCACCTATTGGAGAGCTGGTGGGGGCCTGTCCCCCTGCCAGAACCTGGCAAGGAGAAGGGCGCACGCCAAGGGTGGCGTGAGCCCAAGTAGGAGGCGCCTAGGAGTCCTTGTTGGACAAGGACTCCATCTCCCTTTTTGGATTCCAATTAGAGTTCTACTAAGAACCAACTTTGACTGGTCTTAGGCACCTCTAAGGAGGAATCCAGGGGTCTCTATTTCCAACCAATCAGATTTAGATCTGATTTCACAAAGGGTTGTGATTGGTTGGGAGGAAGAGGAGTTGGATCACAGCTTAGTCTATAAATAAGACCCTGCGCCCAACTCTAATTAAGAAGTGAATTCAATTGAGATTTCCCCACGCCCCAAGGCTGCCTCTCCCCTCCTTCTCCATGCCATAGTCTCTTCTCCCCTTGCTCTCCACGTCCAAAAGGAGTTTTGGACCTTGGTTGGTGCGATTCAGATCAAAGGAAAGGCGATCAAAAGCAAGAAGGCTGCGCTGCTGCAAAGGACGACTGCAGATCTTCAAAAGAGTTTTGAAGATCCTCCAGATCAGATCCAGATCTGATTTTTGGAGGTGTGATAGAGAAGAAGAGGATCTCCAGATCCAACCCGAGTGGATACCGGTAGAGGCCAGGCGCTTGCGTGGCTAAGATCCAGAACCTTCCGCTGCAAATCAGGATCATCAACAGGGTAATAGGATTACCCAAATCAGGTAAATTAAATTTGATTTAATTTATCTTATTTTATTTTATTTATTAAAATAATAAGAATCAGATCTGAAACATATCAAGATCTGATTGAGATCAAGAGAAAAATTTTTGAAATATATCTCTTGATCTGATCAGATCTGAACGAACCTGGACCGGGAAAATCAGGATTTCCCACCTAAAGTAGAGTGTACGTGTTTGTGTTCAAATAGCCCATAGAGAAGCCGACTGCATCATGTGAAGCGAAAAAGCATGTAGAGGTATCCTCTTTGACCACCATCTGGTTTAGATTTAGTATTAAAATATTGTTATTTTGTGCCTGCAGCAAGCAGAAATTTGATTTTTGTTTCATGTTTAGCACAAGAAGGCTATGTAATTAGTTTTCTTAAGGACCATTGTAACATTCTTTGTGAAAGAAATAAAATTACAAGTGATTTTCTTATTAACGATCTTTACCGGTTACATATTGATGTATCTATTTTTAATATCGAGCAAAATATGAATGTCATAAAAACAAAATGACCTAGGCATAGTCTAATTGATAGGTATCTATGGCACCTAAGACTAGGTCATATAACAGAAAATAGGATTAACAAAATTAGAGAAAATCGAGCTATTGAGTCCGTTGACTTTCAAGTCATATCCAATTTATGAATCTTATCTTCATGACAAAATGACTAAATTTTCTTTTGTAGGACATAGGGAAAGGGCCATGGATCTTCTTGACCTTGTACATACTGATGTGTGTGGCCCATTTGATGTGCCGGCTAGAGGCAACTTTGTCTACTTCATTAACTTTACCGATGATTTATCTCAATATGGGTATGTATATCTTATTAGACACAAGTCTGAAGCTTTTGAAAAGTTCAAAGAATTCAGACATAAAGTAGAGAAGCAAACTGGAAAACTCATTAAGGTTCTTCGATCAAATCGAGGAGGTGAATACCTTAGTCGAGAATTCCTGAACTATCTTAAGAAAAATGGCATAGTCTCTAAATGGACTCCACCTGGAACACCTCAACTCAACGGAATTTTAGAATGGAGGAATTGGATCCTATTAGATATGGTTCGATCAATGATGAGCTTCATAGATCTTCCTGATTTTTTTTGGGAATACAGTCTGTTAACTGCAATATACTTACTAAATAGGGTTCCTTCTAAAATCGTTCCAACCACACCATTGAGATATGGCATGGTATGAAACCAAGTTTGAGTCATCTCAGTATTTGGGATTGTCCGGCACATGTCAAAAGACAACAAGCGGACAAGTTAGGCTATAGGTCCTTTAGAGCTCGATTTATAGGATATCCTAAAGAGTCATTAGGATATTATTTCTACATTCCAGAATATCACAATGTGATTGTGAGTTGACATACCATCTTTCTTGAAAAATAGTTTATTCAAGATAGCAGCATTAGAAAATAGACCAAGCTCGAGGAGAAAATCTCACAAGAGCAATGAGCTAAGAAACAAATGGAACCAAATCAGGTTGAGCCAACACAATCACTACCTCCTCCACCTCATAGATCGAAAAGAATTTTCCATCCTCCTAAGAGGTACTTAGGTACTATTTTAGAGGAAGTAAAGAAAATGTTTCTCGTAAGTAATGGGATTCATGGTGATGATCCCAAAACCTATGGCGAGGTGATATCAGATATCGACTCTAAAAAATGGTTAGAGACAATGAAATCAGAAATTGACTCGATGCACTCAAACCAAGTCTGGACCTTAGTAGATCCTCCAGAAGGTATAGTACCTATTAGGTGTAAATGGATCTACAAGCGAAAGATTGGTGCATATGGGAATGTAGAATATTTAAAGCTAGATTAGTGGCAAAAGGATACAGTCAATATGAAAGTATTGACTATTAGGATATCTTTTCGTCAGTAGTTATGCTAAAATCTATCCGCACATTACTTACTATTGCAGCCTATTTTGATTATGAAATATGACAAATGGATGTGGAAACGACATTCTTAAATGGATACCTTGAGGAAGATATCTATTTGGAACAGCCACTAGGTTTCACATCTAGTGATGCTGATCACAAGGTATGCAAACTGCAAAGATCTGTATATGGACTTAAGCAAGCATCTCGGAGCTAGAATACTCTTTTTAATGATTTGATCAAATTATTTGGTTTCATCAAAAACGAGGAGGAACCATGTGTCTTCAAAAAGGTCAGTGGGAGTGCTATTGTCTTCATCGTATTACATGTGGATGATATCCTCCTTATTGAAAATGATATTCCCATATTGACCACAGCTAAAATATGGTTATCCAAAGAATTCTTCATGAAAGACCTAGGAGAAGCATCCTTTATTTTAGGAATTAAGGTCTATAGAGTTAGATCGAATAGGATGCTAGGACTTTCACAGAAGATGTATATAGAGGAAATGCTAAAGAGGTTTAGCATGGAAAACTCTAAGAGGGGATTAGTATCCTTCAGACATGACATTCATCTCTCCAAAAAGATATGCCCTAGCACACCTGAGGAAATAGAATGCATGAGTAAGATCCCTTATGCCTCAGTAATAGGGAGCCTCATGTATGCCATGTTATGTACACGTCCTAATATAACCCATGTTGTAAGTGTCACAAGCAGATATCAGTCGAATCCAGGTGAAGAACACTGGACTTCTGTGAAATGTATCCTTAAGTACTTGAGAAGGACTAGGGATATGTTGTTGGCTTTTGGTAATGGAGAACTCCAAGTTCAGGGGTATACAGACTCGAATTTTATGTCCAATGTAGATGATCGAAAGTCGACATCTGAAAGTTTGTTTGTGTATAATGGTGGTGCTGTCAGTTGAAAAAGTTTTAAGCGGACAGTGATAGCAGATTCCACCATGGAAGTAGAATACATCGCTGTGTCAGAAGCTGCGAAGGAGGCATTCTGGTACAAGAAGTTTGCCGCAGAAATTAGAGTGATGCCATCAGATGCCATTCCTCTATACTGCAACAATAATGGTATCATAGCCCTTGCTAAGGAGTCGAGATTTCATCAGAAATCTAAGCACATCGAGCGACGATATCAGCTCATCCGCAATTACCTCGAGAAAGGTTACGTCGAGGTCAAGAGAGTCGACTCTACAGACAATACGGTAGATCTACTTACAAAGCCGTTAGGACAACAGAAGATCGAAGCCAACCTTGAGAAGATAGGATATAGAATTATAGCCAATTGGCTTTAGGTCAAGTGGGAGTTTGTTAGATATATGTGCCCTAGAAGCCAGAATAGGCTGACACTTGTTATACACTTTTAAGGACAAAATTTTAATTTTGATTATAAATAATAAAATAGATTATTTTTCTATCATAAATGTGTATTTAGTGCCTGTGATACATCCTTTGAGTTAATGATAATGATAATTCTTATTTTTAAGAGTTGAAAATTTAAGACATAAATTTTCATTATTAACTCATAAAATGCTCCCGACTACAGGATCATCATGAGGATGGTGATTGATCCAAAAGATTGGTGTACAATTGCTTCTTTACAGTAGATGAGTCTTGAGTCTATGGTGTCGAGATACCGGAGCTAGAGTATAGGTACTCATTGGAGAATGAGGGCACTGAGCGTGACCACCTCGAGCAGTCATAAGAAAGTCTACCTTCTCATCAATGACTGGCTCAAAGCTGCAATGGTGTGTTTGGTTCTTTGATCTGAGATGCATTGGTAGTTCACCTTGAGGGTGTTATAGTTTGACTACACCATGACTCAATCTCCTAGCCATTCAGAATCTTGAGGTGTATGTTGGCTATGGCATGTTCATTGTGGGAATTGTATTGCACTAAGAGAAAATCTATCTACCTCGATAGATGAGGAGTAGCCCTATGATTATCATGAGAATCAAGTCCATAAGCCCATGGCCATGGCAGAGTGAAATGATAGAAAGAATTTTTATTAAGGTTTTTACATCAGACTTGAATCAAATGATTAAATTATATGATGGAAATTAGGGTTTGATGAGTTCACCTTAAGCCTAAATCGATCAGGGCTTAAGATAGAAGAACTTAATCACACATGTAACTGCATCGAGAGATTCATTTTCAGTTCTGATGGATTGCCACCATATACTACTAGATGTCACTGATGAATTTTGAGAGCAATTAGAATGATTTGGATGATCGATCATTCTAGTTGTCTGAATCAGAAAAGTTCTGATCCATCGAAAGATATTTCGATGATAGAGATCACGACATATCTCATAACCATAGAGTATTGAACCTAACTGAATCACACATACAAGGATTTGGATCTGGATATCATCAATTGGACTAACCCAGTTCAATTGATTTGAATTAGATTCAATTAGGTTCAAGGAAATCGTGCTAGCACACAATTGAGCCTAAAGTTCTTCAACAATCATTAAATGTTGTCTCGACTGAGCCAAATGTGTTTGAGCTCACTCAGATACCTTTACTTGGTTTGACTAGAGCTTATCCAGATTAGAAAAAGGGTTGTCTTAATTTATGAGATAAATTTAAGACAACACCTGCTATTTTTCATCACCTACTAATTCTTGTCATTTGACTTTGGTCAAACATTGACCTTTGACCCTTGGACATCTGCCCATGTGTCATGCACCCATAGGAGAGTAGATAGAGGCTTGTACCCCTACTAGAAAGTGGAAAGGAGGGGGCACATGCCTAGGGAGGTGTGCACCCAAGAATGGTGATGCTTGGAGTCCCATATAGATAGAACTCTAGGTTGCTTCTTGGAATCAAACTAGTTGGCACCAAAGAAACCACTTTGACCGATATTGGTGCCACCTAAAGATGTTGGAGAGGGGCTCTCATCTAATTAGATCAGATGATGTCATCCCACCAATCAGACTTAGATCTGATTGCACAAAGAAATGTGATTGGTCGGGATGATGTGGCACTGCATGGGTCTATATAAACCCTATCAACGCCTAGGTTTAGAGAGGTTCTCCCCTTGCCCATGCTACATAGCCATCTCCCTCTCTCCTCCATGGCTACCTCTGATCCACTCTCTCCTCTCCATGCCTAAGGAGTTTTGGGCTGCAGTTTGGTGCGATCCAGATAAGAGAAAGGCGACAAGAAAGGAAGAAGGCAGCACTGCTGTAAGAGAAGACATCGAATCTTCAAAAGTTATTTTGAAGACCTTCAAGATCAGATCCAGATCTAATCTTTTGAGGAAAGATTGAGAAGAAGAAGATATCCAGATCCTATTCGAGTGGATATCGGTAGAGGCTAAGCGATTGCGTGGCTGCATCCAGAATCTTAGATAATCAGCAGGATCATCCTAGGATAATTAAATTACCCAAGAACAAGGTATAAATTAAATCTAATTTAATTTAATTTATTTTATTTTATTAGATCCATCAAATCAAATCTAAAAAGTATTAGATTTGATTTAGATCTGAGAGAAAAATTTTTGAAATATTTCTCTTGATCAAATCAGATTTAAACGAACCAGATCCGAGAAACAGGATTTTCCCTTCCAGTAACCCATTTTATTATTTATAGTCAAAATTATAATTTTGCCCTTAGATGTGCATTATAAGTGTCAGCCAATTCTTCTTCTAGGGCACACATATCTTAGAAACTCCTACTTGACCTAAAGCCAATTCGCTACAAATCTAAGTCCCATCTTCTCAAGATGGGTTTCAATCTTCTACTGGCCCAACGGTTTTAAGAGTGGGTCTGCCACATTGTATGTAGAGTCGACTCTCTTGACCTCGACATAACCTTTCTCGAGATAATCACGGATGAGGTGGTATCGCCACATGATGTGCTTGGATATCTGGTGAGACCACGGCTTTTTAGCAAGGGCTATGGCACTATTATTATCGCAGTATAGAGGAATGACATCCGATGGCATCACTCTGATCTCTGCAGCAAATTTTCTTACCAGAATGCCTGCTTCGTAGCTTCTGATGTAGCGATGTATTCTACTTTCATGGTGAAATCTGCTATCACTATCTGCTTGAAACTCTTCCAACTAACAGCATCACCATTACACACAAATAGACTCCTAGATGTCGACTTTCGATCATCTATATCAAACATAAAATTTGAATCTGTATACCCCTTGACTTAGAGTTCTCCATTACCAAAAATTAACAACATATCCTTAGTTCTTCTCAAGTACTGAAGGATACATTTCATAGAAGTCCGGTGATATCTAAGTGTCAAAGTTCAACATTTGACTAAATCAAAAGACAAGATTTAGCAGGTGAAGGAAAATTGTAGGTGTTGTCTCAAATTTATCTCATAAATTAAGACAACCCTTTTCTGATTTGGACAAGCTCCAGTCAGACCAAGTAAAGATTCTTGAGCGAGCCCAAATACATTTGGCTCTGTCGGGATAAGTTTTAATGATTATTGAAGGAGAACATTAGGCTCAATCATGTGCTAGCATGATTTTCTTGAATCTAATTAAATCTTATTCAAATCAATTGAACTAGGTTAGTTTAATTGATGATATCCAGATCCAAACCCTTATTTGTATGACCCAGTTAGGTTTAGTTCTGAATGGTAATAGGATACGTCATGATCTCTATCATTGACATCATCGAAACATCTTTCGATGGATCATAACTTTTCTGATTTAGACAACTAGTATGATCCATCATCCAAATCATTCTAATTACTCCCAAAATCCACTAGTGACACCTAGTAGCATATGGTGGCAATCCATCAAAATTGAAAATGAACCTCTTGGTGTAGTCATCTATGTGATTAAGTTTCACTATCTTGAGCCCCGATCAGATTAGGATTAAGGTGATCTCATCAAATCCTAATTTTCATCATATGAATTAATCATTTGATTCATGTCTAATGTGAAAAACCATAATAGAAACTCTTTCTATTATTTCACTCTACCATGGCCATGGGCTTATGGACTTGATTCTCATGATCATCATAGGGCTGCTCCTCACCTACCGAGGTAGATAGATCTCCTATCGGTGCAATCCAATTCCTATAATGAACATGCTATAGGGAACATACACAAGGTTCCGAATGGCTAGAAGATCGAGTTATGATATAGTCAAACTATAACATGCTCAAGGTGAACTACCGATGCACCTCAGGTCAAAGAACCAGATACACCACTATAGCTTCGAGCCAGTCATCGATGAGATGGTAGACTTTCTCATGACTGCTCGAGGTGGTCATGCTCAGTGCCCTCGTTCTCTAATGAGTACCTATACTCTCGCTTCGATGTCTCTACACCATAGACTCAAGACTCATTTATCCTAAAAAAGTGATCGTACACCAACCTTCTAGATCAATCACCATCCTCACGATGATCCTACGGTCGGAAGCATTTTATGAGTTAGTATTGAAAATTCATGTCTTAAATTTTCAACTCTTGAAAATATAAACTATCATTACCATTAACTCAAGGGATGTATCACAGACACTTTCAAATATACATTATGATAGAAAATAATCTATTTTATTATTTATAGTCAAAATTATAATTTTGTTCTTAGATATGTATTATAAGTGTCAGCCAATTCTGGCTTCTAGGACACATATATCTAATAGGTTTCACATCCAGTGATACTAATCACAAAGTATGCAAACTGCAATGGTCCATATATGGACTCAAGCAAGCATCTCGGAGCTGGAATACTCATTTTAATGATGTAATCAAATTATTTGGTTTCATCAAGAATAAGGAAGAACCACATATTTTCTAAAGGATCAATGGGAGCGCTATTATCTTCCTCGTACTATACGTGGATGATATCGTTCTTATTGAGAATGATATTCCCATGTTGACCATAGTTAAAATATGATTATCTAAAGAATTCTCTATGAATGACTTAGGAGAAGCATCCTTCATTCTAGGAATTAAGGTCAATAGAGATAGACCGAATAGGATGTTAGGTCTTTCATAGATGATGTACATAGAGAAAGTGCTAAAGAGGTTTAGCATGGAAAACTCGAAGAGGGGATTGGTACCCTTCAGACATGACATTCATCTCTCTAAGAAAATATGTCCCAACACACCAGAGGAGATTGAGCGCATAAGCAAGATCCCTTATGCTTCAGCAAAAGGGAGCCTCATATATGCCATGTTATGTACATGACTTGATATATCCCATGCTGTGAGTGTCACGAGTAGATATCAGTCGAATCCAGGTGAAGAACACTGGACTTGTATGAAATGTATCCTTAAGTACTTGAAAAAAACTAAGGATATGTTGTTGATTTTTGGTAATGAAGAACTCCAAGTCTAGGGGTATATAGACTCGAATTTTATGTCTGATATAGATGATTAAAAATTAACATCTGAGAGTCTATTTGTGTGTAATGATGGTACTATTAGTTTGAAGAATTTCAAATAGACAGTGATAGCAGATTCCACCATGGAAGCAGAATACATCGCTACATCAAAACCTACGAAGGAGGCATTCTAGTATAAGAAATTCATCGCAGAGATTGGAGTGATGCCGTTGGATGCCATTCCTGTATACTATGATAATAATGGCACCATAGCACATGCTAAGGAGCCGAGATCTCATAAGAAATCCAAGCACATCGAGTGGCGATACCATCTTATCCATGATTACCTCGAGAAAGGTTACGTCAAGGTCAAGAGAGTCGACTCTACATATAATGTGGTAGACCCACTCACAAAGCCGTTAGGCTAGCAGAAGATCGAAGCACATCTTGAGAAGATGGGGCTTAGATTTATAGCCAACTGGCTTTAGATCAAGTGGAAGTTTGTTAGATATGTATACCCTAGAAGCCAAATTGGCTAACACTTATAATATACTTCTAAGAACAAAATTATAATTTTGATTATAAATAATAAAATAGATTTTTTTCTATCATAGTGTGTATTTGAAAGTGTCTGTGATACATTCCTTGACTTAATGGTAATGATAGTTCATATTTTCAAGAGTTGAAAATTTAAGACATGAATTTTTCTTATTAACTCATAAAATGCTTCCGACCATAGTATCATCATGAGGATGGTGATTAATTCAGAAGGTTGGTGTACGATCACTTCTTTAGGGTAGATAAGTCTTGAGTCTTTGGTGTAGAGACACCAGAGCGAGAGTATAGATACTCGTTAAAGAATGAGGGCACTGAGTGTGACCACCTCGAGCAGTCATCAGGAAGTCTACCTTCTCATCGATGACTGGCTCGAAGCTATAGTAGTATGTCTGATTCTTTGACCTAAGGTGCATCGATAGTTCACCTTGAGGGTGTTATAGTTTGACTACACCATAACTCGATCTCCTAGCCATTCGAAATCCTGAGGTGTATGTTAGCTATAGCATGTTCATTGTAGGAATTGGATTGCACCAATAGAGGATCTATCTACCTCGGTAGAAGAGGAGTAGCCCTATGATGATCAAGTCCATAAGCCCATTCCCATGGTAGAGTGAAATAATAGAAAGAGTTCTCATTAAGGTTTTCACATTGGACTTGAATCAAATAATTAATTCATATGATGGATATTAGAGTTTAACGAGATCATCTTAACCCTAACCCAGTCGGGGCACAAGATAGAGGAATTTAATCACATAGGTAACTACAGTAAGAGGTTCATTTTCAATTCTAATGGATTTCCAACATATGTTGCTAGGTGTCATTGGTGGATTTTGGGAGCAATTAGAATGATTTGGATGAACGATCATACTAGTTGTCTGAATCAGAAAAGTTTTGATCCATCAGAAGGTATTTCGATGATGTTAATGATAGAGATCATGACATATCCCATTACCATACGAAACTAAACCTAACTAGATCATACAAACAAAGGTTTGAATCTGGATAACATTAATTGGATTAACTCAGTTCAATTGATTTGAATAAGATTCAATTAGGTTCAAGAAAATCATGCTAGCATATGATTGAGCCTAATGTTCTCTTTTAACAATCATTAAAGCTTATCTCGACTGAGCTAAATGTGTTTGAGCTCACTCAAAAATCTTTACTTGGTCTAACTGCAGCTTGTCAAAGTCGGAAAAGGGTTGTCTTATTTTATGAGATAAATTTGAGACAACATCTGTCATTTTTCATCACCTGCTAAATCTTGTCCTTGGACTTTGGTCAAATATTGACCTTTGACACTTAGACATCTATCCTTGTGTCATGCACCCATAGGACAGAACTTTGACCCTTGTCCTCCTGCTAAAAGGTAGACAGATGAAGGGCACATGCCTAGGGAGGTGTGCACCCCATGTGGATAAGGATTGGAGTCCCATACAGATGGGACTCCAATTGCTTCAGGGAATCAATCTAGATGGCGCCAAGGAGTCCTGTTTGACCAGTCTTAGCGACATCTAAGGAGAGTTTTGAGGGACTCTAATCTGATTAGATTAGATGATATCATTCCACCAATCAAATTTAAATCTGATTGCACAAAGGGTCGTGATTGGCCGGGATGATGTGGCACTACATGGCGCAGTAGGGTCTATAAAAATCTTGTCTGCGCCTAGATTGAAAGAGTTTCTACCTTAGCCCATGCCACATAGCCCCTTTTCCTTCTTCTCCACATCACCCACTGGTCCTCTCTCTCCTCTCCATGCCCAAGAGGCTTTGGGCATAAGTTAGGTGTGATCAAAGCAAGAGAAAGTTGAAAGGAAAGGAAGAAAGCAGCACTGCTGCAAAAGACAATGGCTGATCTTCAAACCTCATTTTGAAGACCTTCAAGATCAGATCCAGATTTAATTTTTCGAGGATAGATTGAAAAGAAGAAGATCTCTAGATCCTATCCAAGTGGATACCGGTAGAGGCCAGGCGCTTGCGTGGCTACATCCAAAATTCAGGTAAACATCAGGATCATCATAGGGTAATAGGATTACCCATAACAAAGATATAATTAAATTAGATTTAATTTATTTTATTTTTTTATTAGATCAATAAGATCAGATCTAAAGAGTCTCAGATTTGATTAGGATCTTAGAAAAAATTTTTTAAAATATTCCTCTTGTTCCAATCAGATCTGAACGAACCTGACCCAAAAAATAGGATTTTTTCTTCAACTATGGTCAACATGGGAATTTCATTCGCAATAAGAAAAATATCATCCACGTACAGTACAAGGAAGATAATAGCACTTCCACTGACCCTTTTAAAAATATATGGTTCCTCCTCATTCTCGATGAAATCAAATAATTTGATCACCTCATTAAAATGAGTATTCTAGCTCCGAGATGCTTGCTTAAGTCCATATATGAACTTTTATGGCTTGCATACTTTATGATCAGCATCACCGGATGTAAAACCTAGTGGCTATTCCATATAGATATCTTCCTCAAGGTATCCATTTAAGAATGTTGTTTTAACATCCATTTGCGATATTTCATAATCAAAATAGGCTACAATAGCAAGTAGTGTGCGGATGAATTTTAGCATAGCTACTGGCGAAAAGATATCTTGATAGTCAATGCCTTCATGTTGACTATACCCTTTTGCCATTAATCTAGCTTTGAATATCTCCACATTTTTATCTGCACCAATCTTTCTCTTGTAGATCCATTTACATCCAATAGGTATTATACCTTTAGGTGGATCTATCAAGATTTAGACTTGGTCTGAATGCATCGAGTCAATTTCTGACTTCATTGCCTCTAACCATTTTTCGGAGTTGATATTCGATATCGTCTCATCATAGATTTTAGGATCATTACCATGAACCCCATTACCTGCAAGGAATATTTCCTCTACTTTCTCTGAAATAGTATCTAAGTACCTCTCAGGGGGATGAGAAATCCTTTCCGATCTATGAGGTAGAGGAGGTAGTGATTGTATTGGCTTAACCTAATTTGGTTTCATATGGTCCTTAGCTCATTGCTTTTGTGAGACTTTCTCCTTGAGCTTGATCTGCTTTGCAATATCGCCTATCTTGAATAAACTATTTTTCAAGAAAGATGACATGCCAACTCACAATCACATTGTGGTCTTCTGGAATGTAGAAATAGTATCCTAATGACTCTTTAGGATATCCTATAAATCAAGCTCTAAAGGACCTATAGTCTAACTTATCTACTTATTGTCTTTTGACATGAGCTGGACAACCTCAAATTCTGAGATGACTCAGACTTAGTTTCTTACCATATTATATCTCATACGGTATGGTAGGAACGGTTTTAGAGGAAACCCTATTCAGTAAATATATAGCAGTTAATAGACTATGTCCCCAAAGAAAATTAGGAAGGTCTGTGAAGCTCATCATGGATCGAACTATATCTAATTGGGTCCGATTTCTCTATTCTAAAACCTCATTGAGTTGAGGTATTTCAGGTGGAGTCCATTGAGAGACTATGCCATTTTGCTTCAGATAGTTTAGAAATTTTCGACTAAGGTATTCACCTCCTCGATCTGATCGAAGAACCTTAATGGATTTTTTAGTTTGCTTTTCAACTTCATGTTTGAATTCTTTGAACATTTCAAAGGCTTCAAACTTGTGTCTCATAAGATACACATACCCATATCGAGGTAAATCATCGATAAAGGTAATGAAGTAGACAAAAGTTGCCTCTAGCCGGCACATCAAATGGGCCGCACACATCAGTATGTACTAGGGACAAGGAGATCTGTGGCCCTTTTCCCATGTCCTACAAAAGGAAAGTTTAGTCATTTTGCCTTGAAGACAATGATTCATAAGTTGGATATGACTTGGAAGTCAATGGACTCAATAGTCCGATTTTTTCGAATTTGTTAATCCTATCTTTTGCTATATGACCTAGCCTTAGATGCCATAGATACCTATCGTTTAGACTATCCCCAGGTCATTTTGATGTTATAGCATTCACATTTTGCTTGATATTAAAGATAGATACATCAATATGTAACTGGTAGAGATCGTTAATAAGGAAACCACTTGCAATTTTATTTCTTTCATAAAGAATATTACAATGGTCCTTAAAGAAAACTAATTACATAGCCTTCTTGTGCTAAACATGAAATAGAAATCAAATTTCTGCTTGCAGTAGGCACATAATAACAGTCTTTTAAGTACTAAGTCTAAACCTAGATGGTAAGTCGAAGAGGGTATGTTCCATGGCCACTAGCAGCAACTCCTTGCTCCATTTCCAATGCATAGGATCATCTCACCATCCCTCAGCCTCCTGCTATCCTCAAGACCCTGCATGAAAGTGCACAAATGAGCACTAGAACCAGAGTCAAGCACCCAACTGGATGCAGAAGAAACTGTAAGGTTAGACTCAATAACGAGCATACCTCCAGAAGGACCTTCTTCTTCTTGTTCTTTAGGGTGGCCAGGTAAGTAGGGCAGTTCCGCTTCCAATGGCCATCGCTATTGCAATGGAAAATACTTTCCTTTGTCATCGGCCTTCTTCTTCGAGCTCTGCCTTCTTTTTCTTTCCTTCTTCCATCTTCTATGCTTTTTCACAGACTTCTTTCTTCTTTCCATAAGACTTTCTTTTGGAAGAAGTCCTATTCCATAGCAAGAACTGAGCCTTTAGAACCTTTCATAGAAAGCTCAGCGGTAACCAGCATATTCATTAAGCTCGGCCAAGGAATTTCTGAAGTTTATGCATGTGGTAATTCATGATGAATTGCCCATATGCATCAGTCAAGGATTGCAGAATTATATCATTCTGCAGATCCAAGTCCTAACTTCACACCGAGCTTCTCAAGCTCTTCCATGTCCTTGATCATTCATCAGACAGTGATCTTGGACTGACTGCCCATCATGCATCTTAGCCTTAAAAAGTCATTTCGTGACTCTTGATATTTGGCTGCGCGACTCTGTTCACCAAACAAATCTCCTATAGGTGAGCCAACATTTGGTGAGACAGTCCTTGATATCTTCATGTTGGCGCTGGAAGCTCATCAGACATCGAGCCCAACATGTAGTATCTGGCCTTATTATCTTCATCTGTCAATTTATCAAGAGATGCTCTCTGTTCAGCGGATGGATGAGCTGGTAAGGTGGGGGAATCCTGGTCCAATACATGAGTTAACTTCTCAGAACCTAAAATAATTTTGTAGTTCCTGAGCCAATCTTTATAATTGGGTCCGGTCAGTCTATGTGTGTCCAGGATACGTGCCTAGTGGGTTGGACGCAGACATTTTTCCTCTTTTTCTATAGAGAGTCAAAGATTCTAGTTAGATACTGTAATTATGACTTGACCAATTTATTTAGGGGATTTTATTTTTAAACAAATTAGCTCCCACTATTTTCTCGGATCCCTACACTCCCTCTGTAGAGATGCAAAAATCTCCATGATTAATGATTTCTAGTGGGTGGTGCGGTCTCACCAACTGACTCATCACCTCACCTAACAGTTATTGGTGATGGGTTAGCCAATGAGTGAACAACTCTTGTTCAATGATTCTCTAATCATGGTGCACCCAAACTTGGTCTCTAATTCATGAATCTCACCGTATCCCAGAATATTGATCCACTCCTTAGTTAAGTCAGACCCACCATTTGCATAGACTGGGATTTCCTAATTGAGTCTCTCACCGTATCCAAGAATATTGAGCCCAACTCATCCTCCAGCCCATAGCATCCAATGCCTAATAGACATGGTTGCATCTTCCGGTGCAACTGAGCCACTGTATCCAGCCGAGAACAATCAACCCCGGGAAGGGCCCGCACATCTACAATGGTGGAAGACCTCAGACTTAATCTTTTCTTAGGGAGAATTGATTCAGGTCTCATTAAACTAGACTTGGACATAGTCATAACAATTATGACTAACCTAGTGGCATGGGTTAGCTCGGATTATTGACCACCTCAGATCAGAACTGTGTCAACAGATATGGCCAGGTAAGTGAGATCGGTGGAAGGAATATGCCATTAACTCGTACAAGAATGCATTCAGGTCGAGTAGCTTCCAATTAAAAACCAGTCGGTCGTATGTGCCAAACTTACCTTAGACACCAAATTGTTGAGCCAGAACCAATTGGGTTAGCCTACAATCCAGACTCTAACCTCTGAGCCTAATTAGGTCTTGCTTGATCGATCACTCGTGACTCGATCTTGACCCAGACTTAATCCTATTAGGCTGGTCAATTTAAGCATTGTTGATCCCATCTAACCAACTCTTGATTCGGTTTGATCAACCGCTTAGACCTAATTGAGCTACCCAAGCCCGAAACCCAGTATTATGAATATGTCTTAGATCTGAAATTCTTCAATTTTAGACCTAATTAATATTTCATAAATCTTAATTCTTAATTAAGTTAGGGTTCATAAACAAAATATGCACAATAAATCCTAGGAGGGTTTCAGGATCTAGGGTTTTGCAGAAAGTAAGTTTTGGGATTTCTGATTAAGGACGAACACGCAGCACCCCTACACATCATAAGAACACCCCATCGAATGGGAAGGAGAGGGCCTTTAAACCCTTCTTCGTTCTTATGACCGGACGGCCAAGAGGAACATGCCTTAATCAGGAACATGATAAATACTACAAAACTTTTAGATCTATATCATATATCTCATATACAAATTAGATCTAATCATGGCATATTTTGCATACATCTCATGTATCAATCATGCATGTTTTTAGATCTAAATTATCTCATAATAATCTAAAAAATTAGATTTAAATTGATCTATATCAAAATAAATTCTAATTCTAGATAATTATGTAGAACTATTCTACAACTAGTCTAGACATGCATCAATCATATCTCATATGATATTTCAAAAATTAAATAATTTTTATTTGCTATTTTTTAGATGTTATTATAATATTTATAATATCAAAAAATAGTAAATAAATAGATCTAAAATATGATTTAATCAAATTAAATCAAATGATCATGCAAGACTATTCTATAGAACTATTCTATTCCTAGAACTAGTCATGCATATCTTCATACATCTTAGATCCAAATTATTTAATTTTAATTTTTTCTGATTTTAGATCTGATCACATCTCATGTGACATCTAAAATCATTTATTTTTTAATTAAAAATAAATTTAAAATTAGATCTAATAAATTTTAGAACCATGGCTCTGATACCAGTTGAAGGAAAAAATCCTGATTTTCCGGGTCCAGGTTCGTTCAGATCTGATTAGATCAAGAGATATATTTCAAAAATTTTTCTCTTTGATTCTAATTAGATCTAAGACTTTTAAGATCTGATTCTTATTTATTTAATAAAATAAAATAAAATATAAATTAAATTAAATCATAATTTAATTTACCTTGATTTGGGTAATCCTATTACCCTGTGATGATCCTGATGTTTGCAGCGGAAGGTTCTGGATCTAGCCACGCAAGCGCCTGGCCTCTACCGATATCCACTTGGGAAAGATCTGGAGATCCTTCTTCTTCTCTATCACATTCTCCAAAAATTAGATCTGGATCTGATCTTGGAGGATCTTCAAAAACTCTTTTGAAGATCAAGCAGTTCGTCCTCTTGCAGCAGTGCAGCCTTCTTAGCTTTCCAATCGCCTTTCTCTTGATCTGGATCGCACCAACCTAATGCCAAAACCTCCTTGGGCGTGGAGAGGAGAGAGAAGGACCTGAGGGTGGCATGGAGAAGGAAGGAGAAAAGCTTTATGGCATGGGCTAAAGGCAGAAGTTCTCTATTCTAGGCGTAGATAGGATTTATATAGATCGTACTGTGCCATGCAGTGCCACATCATCCTGGCCAATCATGGTCCTTTGTTCAATCAGACCTAAATTTGATTGGTGGGATGATATCATCTGATCCAATTAGATTAGAGTCTCTCAAAACTCTCCTTAGGTGGTGCCAAGACTGGGTCAAACAAGTCTTCTTGGCACCACCTAATTTAAACCCTTGAAGCAACTGGAGTCCCATTTGCATGTGACCCCAAATCTTATCCTCATGGGGTGCACACCTCCCTAGGCATGTGTCCCTTGCCTTGCTACATTTTAGTAGGAGGACAAGGCCCCCACCAGCTCTCCAATAGGTGCATGACACATGGGTAGATGTCTAAGTGTGTCAAAGGTCAACTTTTGACCAAAGTCAAAGACAAGAATTTGGCAGGATGACGGAAAAAATGATAGGTGTTGTCTCAAATTTATTTCATAAATTAAGACAACCTTTTCTGACTTGGACAAGCTCCAGTCAGACCATAGTGAAGGTTCCTGATTGAGCACAAACTCCTTTGGCTCAGTCGAGACAACTTATTTAATGATAGTAAAAGAAGAACGTTAGGTTCAATCGAGTGCTAGCACGATTTCCTTGAACCTAATTGAATCTCATTTCAGATCAATTGAACTAGATCAGTTCAATTGATGATCATCCAGATTCAAACCCTTATTTGTGTGATCCCAGTTAGGTTCAGTTCTCATATGGTAATGGGATATGTCATGATCTCTATCATCGACATCATCGAAACTCCTTTCGATGGATCAGAACTCTTCTGATTCGAACAGCTAGAATGATCGATCATCTAAATCATTCTAATTGCTCCCAAAATCCACCAGTGACACCTAGCAGTATATGGTGGCAACCCATCAGAGCTGAATGCGAACCTCTTGGTGCAGCTACCTGTGTGATTAAGTTCTTCTATCTTGAGCCCCGATCAGATTAGGGTTTAGGTGAACTCGTCAAACCCTAATCTCTGTCATATGATGTAATCATTCGATTCAAGTCCGATGTGAAAATCTAAATAGAAACTCTTTCTATTATTTCACTCTGCCATGGCCATGGGCTTTTGGACTTGATTCTCATGATCATCATAGGGCTGCTCCTCTACCACCGAGGTAGATAGATTCCCATCTTGATGCAATCCAGTTCCTACAATGAACATGCTATAGCCAACATACACCTCAGGATTTCCATATGGCTAGGAGATCGAGTAATGGTGTAGTCAAACTATAACACCCTCAAGGTGAACTGTCGATGCACCTCAGGTCAAAGAACCAGACACACCACTGCAGCATCGAGTCAGTCATGACGAGAAGGTAGACTTCCTAATGACTACTCGAGGTGGTCCTCAGTGGAGGGCTGTTAGATATATGTGCCCTAGAAGCCAGAATTGGCTGACACTTGTAATACACTTCTAGGGGCAAAATTATAATTTTGACTAAAATCAATAAAATGGGTTATTTTCTATCACATATGTGTATTTAGTGTCTGTGATACATCCTTTGAGTTAATGGTAATGATAATTCATATTTTCAAGAGTTGAAAATTTAAGACATGAATAATCATTATTAACTCATAAAATGCTCCCGACCATAGGATCATCACGAGGATGGTGATTGATCCGGAAGGTTGGTGTACAATCGCTTCTCTTTAGTAGATGAGTCTTGAGTCTACGGTGTGGAGACACCGGAGCGAGAGTACAGGTACTCGTTAGAGAACGAGGGCACTGAGCGTGACCACCTCGAGTAGTCATTAGGGAGTCTACCTTCTCGTCAATGACTGACTCGATGCTGCAGTAGTGTGTCTGGTTCTTTGACCTGAGGTGCATCGGCAGTTCACCTTGAGGGTGTTATAGTTTGACTACACCATTACTCGGTCTCCTAGCCATATGGAACCCTGAGGTGTATGTTGGCTATAGCATGTTCATTGTAGGAACTGGATGGCATCAAGATGGAATCTATCTACCTCGGTGGTAGAGGAGCAGCCCTATGATGATCATGAGAATCAAGTCCAGAAGCCCATGGCCATGGCAGAGTGAAATAATAGAAAGAGTTTCTATTTAGATTTTCACATTGGACTCGAATCGAATGATTACATCATATGACAGAGACTAGGGTTTGACGAGTTTCACCTTAACCCTAATCTGATCGGGGCTCAAGATAGAAGAACTTAATCACACAGGTAGCTGCACCAAGAGGTTCGCATTCAGCTCTGATGGGTTGCCACCATATACTGCTAGGTGTCACTGGTGGATTTTGGGAGCAATTAGAATGATTTAGATGATCGATCATTCTAGCTGTTCGAATCAGAAGAGTTCTGATCCATCGAAAGGAGTTTCGATGATGTCGATGATAGAGATCATGACATATCCCATTACCATACAGAACTGAACCTAACTGGGTCACACAAACAAGGGTTTGAATCTGGTGATCATCAATTGAACTGATCTAGTTCAATTGATCTGAATGAGATTCAATTAGGTTCAAGGAAATCGTGCTAGCACTCGATTGAACCTAACGTTCTTCTTTTGCTATCATAAATAAGTTGTCCTGATCTGAGCCAAAGGAGTTTGTGCTCAATCAGAGGCCTTCATATGGTCTGACTGGAGGTTGTCCAAGTCAGAAAAGGTTGTCTTATTTTGTAAGACATTACCTGCCATTTTTGGTCACCTGCCATTTCTTGTTCTTTGACTTTGGTCAAAAGTCTACCTTTGACTGGTCAAATGTTGACCATTGACACTTTGACTTTTGACCACATGTCATGCACCTATTGGAGAGCTGGTGGGGGCCTGTCCCCCTGCCAGAACCTGGCAAGGAGAAGGGCGCACGCCACCCTTAGGCGTGTGCCCAAGTTGGAGGCGCCTAGGAGTCCTTGTTGGACAAGGACTCCATCTCCTTTTTGGATTCCAATTAGAGTTCTCCTAAGAACCAACTTTGACTGGTCTTAGGCACCTCTAAGGAGGAATCCAGGGGACTCTATTCCCACCAATCAGATTTAGATCTGATTTCACAAAGGGTTGTGATTGGTTGGGAAGAAGAGGAGTTGGATCACAGCTTAGTCTATAAATAAGACCCTGCGCCCAACTCAGATTAATATGAGATTGAAGAAGATTTCCATATGCCCCAAGGCTGCCTCTCCCCTCCTTCCTCCATGCCAAACCACCTTCTCCCTCTCCTCTCCACGTCCAAAAGGAGTTTTGGATTTTTGGTTGGTGCGATCCAGATCAAGAGAAAGGCGATCAAAAGCTAGAAGGCTGCACTGCTGCAAAGGACGACTGCTGATCTTCAAAAGGAGTTTTGAAGATCCTCCAGATCAGATCCAGATCTAATTTTTGGAGATGTGATAGAGAAGAAGAGGATCTCTAGATCCAGCCCGAGTGGATACCGGTAGAGGCCAGGCACTTGCGTGGCTAGATCCAGAACCTTCCGCTGCATACAGGATCATCAACAGGGTAATAGGATTACCCAAATCAAGGTAAATTAAATTTGATTTAATTTATCCTTATTTATTTTATTTATTAAAATAATATTAATCAGATTTGAAATATCCCAGATCTGATATAGATCAAAGAAAAAAATTTTGAAATATATCTCTTCATCTGATCAGATCTGAACGAACCTGGACCGGGAAATCAGGATTTCCTTCATCCGAAGATCGTTTCCGGATCCTTATGATGATCCTATGGTCGGAAGTATTTTATGATTTAGTAATGAAAATTCATGTTTTAAATTTTCAACTCTTGAAAATATAAACTATCATTTCCATTAACTCAAGGGATGTACCACGGATACTTTTAAATATATGTTATGATAGAAAATAAACTATTTTATTATTTATAATTAAAATTATAATTTTGCTTTTAGAAGTATACTACAAGTTGTCAACCAATCTAACTTCAAGGGCACACATATCTAACAATTATATCTAATATAACATCTAAAAATAAAATTCTAAATAATCATATCATAAAAAATTTTATTCTAGATAATTTATTGCATAGAACAATAGAACTAGTCTAGACATGTGGCACATATATCACATATATGAATTTTTTTAATTTAATTAACTGATCTCAGATCTGATTACATTTGATGTAGCATTTGAAATCTAAATTATCAGAGCATAAAAAAATAATAAAATCAGATCAAATCAAAATAGATTTAGAACTACAAACCTATATCTATAGATAATCTAGAGATACATCTAGAACTACAAACCTATATCTATAGATCTAGTCTAGACATACATCGAATATGTCATACATATGAAAATTTTAAATACATCTATTTATTTCAGATCTAATCACATCACATATAATATCTAAAATAGAAATAATCAGATCATTAGAAATAATTTTTAGATCTAATCTAATCATAATCTAGAACTGCAAACGTGGCTCTGATACCAGTTGAAGGAAAAACTAGTTTTTCTACCATAGGATCGATCTGATCGAATCAGATTTGTAGCAAAATTTTTAAAATCTTTTCTAATGGTTTGATCAAATCTAAGAGTTCTCATATCTAATTAGATAGATATAAAAGTGAAAATAAAAATTAGAATAGATATAGTGATAACATTTATCACGTAATTGGATGAACTCTTCACCCGCAGTGATGATTTGATGTTGATCGGAGGTTTCGATCTGAGCCATGCACATGCCTGGTCTCTACCAATATTCACTTGAAATAGATCTAAATGTCTCCTCCTTCCAGATCTAATCTTTAAAGATCAGATCTAAAATCTTCCTGATTTGCAAATAATCTGATCTTCGGTTGTAGCACGATCATCTCACGATTAGGATATCTTCGATGTAGTCTTTACAGCAACACTCTACCAACTCTTGGTGGCTAATTCGCCTAACTCCTTTGGCATGGAGAAGAGGGAGAAGAGGAAGATAGGTGTTGTGGAGATGGAGAAAGTGGCAGGGCTTTGCCATGGAATCAAAAGTAATTCCAAACTCCTTTGGCAAGAGGTCTATTTATAGACCAAACCCTAGAGTCCCTTTGCATATGACTTTGAACAAGTCAAAGTTAACATTGCAGAAGGACTCTCTCATGAAGCCCATGCCATCTTCAAATTATTCCCTGAATTTGTCATACAAAATCCTAGGAAAACCACACCAACTACATAGGATAAAAAGAAGGTGGCGCAGGAGAACTTATCTCCCTAGAGTTTGAAGTATTCAAACTTTTGACCCATTCAAACTTCAAAAGAATGGGGTGCCACCCTCTTATCCACATGGGGCTTATGCCTATGAGGGGTGTGGCCCTCTCTCCCTCATGTTATCTATCTAGGGGCTCATGCCCCTTCCTTCAATTACTACAAGATTGGGTCAACTTTGACCCCTTGTCCTGATGCCCTTGGTTCTAGGATAAGACAAGCCCTAATCAAGTCCTATCTAATGGAATTAAGATAAGTCCTAATCAAGTTAGGATAATCCTTGATCAGACCAGGACTAGGTCCAACCAGATCAAGACAAATCCATATAGGATATCCGGGAGAGCTTTGTCCAAATTTTATCTAATGATTTTAGGACAAACTTTGATTTGGTTAAGATAACCCTTATCCTATTCCCATCTTATGGGATTTAAGACAAGCTTCTTTCTTTTAGGACAATCCTTGAATAGGCGAGAATAAGGTCTAGTCAGATCAAGACAAAATCATATAGGACTTCTGGATGAGCCTTGTCCAAATTTCATCTCATGATTTTAGGATAAGCCCTGATTTCATCAGGACAAGCCTGTTCTGACCAAGACAAGCTCCAGTCAAACCAAAAAAAACCCATACAAGACTTTTGGATGAGCCAAATTCAATTTTTCTTAGTCAAGATGAATCAAAAAGATGATAGAAGGAGAATATTAGGCTTAATTATGTGCTAGCATGATTTTCTTGAACCTTATTGGATCTAATCCAAATCAATCGAACTAGGTTATCCTAATTGATAACATCCAAAGCCAAATCTTGTTTGTGTGATCTAGTTAGGTTCAGTTCTATATGATAATGGGATATATCACGATCTCCATCATCGATATCATCAAAACATCTTTCGATGGATCTGAACTCTTTTGATTCACCCAATTAGAATCGTTGATCATCAAGATAATTCTAATTGATCCCAAAATTCATCAGTGATACCTAGCAGTATATGGTGGCAACCCATCAGAACCAAATAGCAAATCTTTCGATGTAGCTACCTATGTGATTGGGTTCTTCTATCATGAGCCCTAACAGGATTAGGGTTAAGGTGAACTCATCAAACCCAACACCCATTATATGAATGAATCATTTGATTCGAGTCCAATATAAAATCCTAATAGAAACTTCTTTCTATTATTTCATACTACCATGGCCATGGATTTTAGGACACGATCTCATGATTATTATAGGACTACTAGTGCTCTACCAAGATTGATAGATCCCATTTTGGTGCTATCCAATTTCTACAATGAACATGCTATGGCCATCATACACCTAAGGATTCCAAATGGCTAAGAGATCAAGTTATGATATAGTCAAACTCTAACACCCTCAACGTGAACTACTGATGCACCTCAAGTTCAAAAATCAGACACATGACTGCAGCATCGAGCTAGTCATCGATGGCAAGGTAGACTTCCTTATGATTGCTCGAGCTGGTCATGCTCAGTGCCCTTGTTCTTAACAAGTACCTATACTCTCGCTGTGGTGTCTCCACACCATAGACTCAAGACTTATCTATCCTAGAAAAGCCATTGTATACCAATCTTTCAGATCGATCATCATTTTTATAATGATCCTATGATCGAAAGTAATTTATAAATTAATTATGATAATATATATCTTAAATTTGAATATGTGTTATCATGCTCATTAACTTAATAGATGTATCACAAACACTTTATACATAATATGATGAAATAAAATAACCTTTTCAATTAATTTTAAGTTAAAATTATGAAATTGCCCCTAGCAAGTATTTTACAAGTATCGGCCAATCTGGTCTCTAAGGCACACATCTAACATGCCCTTCCTCTTCTAGGCTCGAAGTGTAGGAAAATCGATATTTTCCTGCCATAGGATCGTTCAGATCTGATTAGATTTTAAAAAATATTTTAAAAATTTTTTAATAAATTTTAATAAGATTTGAGACTTCTTGAATTTGATCTTATAGATCTAATATTAAAGTTAAAATTAAAATTAAATTAGATTTAATTTCATAACTTATTTGGGTAATCTAATTACCCTATCGACGATCTACTAAAGCTCGAGGTTCTGGATGTAGCCATGCAAGTGCCTAGCCTCTATAGGAGTCCACTCAGGCAGGATCTGGATGCAATCTCCTTATAGATCTAATTTTCAAAAATTAGATCTAGATCTAATATGTAGAGCCTTCAAAATAGTCGATGAAGGCAGCGCGCTCGTCTTACAAACACATCATTTGTCTTCCTAATCCTTGCACCTACAGCTTGATCTTCCTTACTGAATTCGCCCAACCTCTTAGGCATGGAGAGGGGAGAGAGAGGACTAGAGAAAGGCATTGACGAGCAGAGGGGCAGCCTTATAGCGATTCCTAACGTTTGCGTCGGTTGATCGTCGAGGGAAATCCTGATTTTCCGGTCCAGGTTCGTCCAGATCTGATTAGATCAAGAGATATATTTCAAAAATTTTCTCTTGATCTCAATCAGATCTTGATATGTTTCAGATCTGATTCTTATTATTTTAATAAATAAAATAAAATAAGATAAATTAAATCAAATTTAATTTACCTGATTTGGGTAATCCTATTACCCTGTAGATGATCCTGATTGCAGCGGAAGGTTCTGGATCTTAGCCACGCAAGCGCCTGGCCTCTACCGGTATCCACTCGGGTTGGATCTGGAGATCCTCTTCTTCTCTATCACACCTCCAAAAATCAGATCTGGATCTGATCTGGAGGATCTTCAAAACTCTTTTGAAGATCTGCAGTCGTCCTTTTGCAGCAGCGCAGCCTTCTTGCTTTTGATCGCCTTTCCTTGATCTGAATCGCACCAACCTAAGTCCAAAACTCCTTTTGGACGTGGAGAGCAAGGGGAGAAGAGACTATGGCATGGAGAAGGAGGGGAGAGGCAGCCTTGGGGCGTGGGTCTAATTTCATTCACTTTAATTAGGGTTGGGCGCAGGGTCTTATTTATAGACCTCTTGTGATCCAACTCCTCTTCCTTCCCAACCAATCACAACCCTTTGTGAAATCAGATCTAAATCTGATTGGTGGGAATAGAGTCCCCTGGATTCCTCCTTAGAGGTGCCTAAGACCAGTCAAAGTTGGATTCTTAGTAGAACTCTAATTGGAATCCAAAAAGGGAGGATGGAGTCCTTGTCCAACAAGGACTCCTAGGCGCCTCCAACTTGGGCACACGCCTAGGGTGGCGTGCGCCCTTCCTCCTTGCCAGGTTCTGGCAGGGGGACAGGCCCCCACCAGCTCTCCAATAGGTGCATGACATGTGGTCAAAAGTCAAAGTGTCAATGGTCAACGTTTGACCAGTCAAAGGTAGACTTTTGACCAAAGTCAAAGAACAAGAAATGGCAGGTGACCAAAAATGGCAGGTAATGTCTTACAAAATAAGACAACCTTTTCTGACTTGGACAACCTCCAGTCAGACCATATGAAGGCCTCTGATTGAGCACAAACTCCTTTGGCTCAGTCAGGACAACTTATTTATGATAGTAAAAGAAGAACGTTAGGTTCAATCGAGTGCTAGCACGATTTCCTTGAACCTAATTGAATCTCATTCAGATCAATTGAACTAGATCAGTTCAATTGATGATCACCAGATTCAAACCCTTGTTTGTGTGACCCAGTTAGGTTCAGTTCTGTATGGTAATGGGATATGTCATGATCTCTATCATCGACATCATCGAAACTCCTTTCGATGGATCAGAACTCTTCTGATTCGAACAGCTAGAATGATCGATCATCTAAATCATTCTAATTGCTCCCAAAATCCACCAGTGACACCTAGCAGTATATGGTGGCAACCCATCAGAGCTGAATGCGAACCTCTTGGTGCAGCTACCTGTGTGATTAAGTTCTTCTATCTTGAGCCCCGATCAGATTAGGGTTAAGGTGAACTCGTCAAACCCTAGTCTCTGTCATATGATGTAATCATTCGATTCGAGTCCAATGTGAAAATCTAAATAGAAACTCTTTCTATTATTTCACTCTGCCATGGCCATGGGCTTCTGGACTTGATTCTCATGATCATCATAGGGCTGCTCCTCTACCACCGAGGTAGATAGATTCCATCTTGATGCAATCCAGTTCCTACAATGAACATGCTATAGCCAACATACACCTCAGGGTTCCATATGGCTAGGAGACCGAGTAATGGTGTAGTCAAACTATAACACCCTCAAGGTGAACTGCCGATGCATCTCAGGTCAAAGAACCAGACACACTACTGCAGCATCGAGTCAGTCATTGACGAGAAGGTAGACTTCCTAATGACTACTCGAGGTGGTCACGCTCAGTGCCCTCGTTCTCTAACGAGTACCTGTACTCTCGCTCCGGTGTCTCCACACCGTAGACTCAAGACTCATCTACTAAAGAGAAGCGATTGTACACCAACCTTCCGGATCAATCACCATCCTCGTGATGATCCTATGGTCGGGAGCATTTTATGAGTTAATAATGATTATTCATGTCTTAAATTTTCAACTCTTGAAAATATGAATTATCATTACCATTAACTCAAAGGATGTATCACAGACACTAAATACACATATGTGATAGAAAATAACCCATTTTATTGATTATAGTCAAAATTATAATTTTGCCCCTAGAAGTGTATTACAAGTGTCAGCCAATTCTGGCTTCTAGGGCACATATATCTAACAATCTTCCACTTGTCCTAAAGCCAATTGGCTACAAGTCTAAGTCCCATCTTCTCAAGGTGGGCTTCGATCTTCTGCTGGCCCAACGGCTTTGTAAGTGGGTCTGCCACATTATCTGTGGAGTCGACTCTCTTGACCTCGACGTAACCCTTCTCGAGGTAATCGCGGATGAGGTGGTATCGCCGCTCAATGTTCTTGGATTTCTGGTGAGACCTCGGCTCCTTAGCAAGGGCTATGGCGCCATTGTTGTCGCAGTATAGAGGAATGGCATCTGATGGCATTACTCCAATTTCTGCAGCAAACTTCTTGTACCAGAATGCTTCCTTTGCAGCCTCTGATGCAGCGATATATTCTGCTTCCATGGTGGAATCTGCTATCACAGTTTGCTTGGAACTCTTCCAGCTGACAGCACCACCATTGCACACAAACAGACTTCCAGATGTCGACTTTCGATCATCTATATCGGACATGAAAGTCCGAGTCTGTGTATCCCTGGACTTGGAGTTCTCCATTACCAAAGACCAACATCATATCCTTAGTTCTTCTCAAGTACTTAAGGATACATTTCACAGAAGTCCAGTGTTCTTCACCTGGATTTGACTGATATCTGCTTGTGACACTCACAGCATGGGCTATATCAGGTCGTGTACATAGCATGGCATACATGAGGCTCCCTATTGCAGAAGCATAAGGGATCTTGCTCATGCGTTCTATTTCCTCAGGTGTGCTGGGGCACATCTTCTTGGAAAGATGAATACCATGTCTGAAGGGTATTAATCCCCTCTTAGAGTTTTCCATACTAAACCTCTTTAGTACTTTCCTCTATGTACATCTTCTGTGAAAGTCCTAGCATCCTATTCGGTCTATCCCTATAGACCTTAATTCCTAGAATAAAGGATGCTTCACCTAGGTCTTTCATGGAGAATTCCTTGGACAACCACATCTTGACTGATGTCAACATGGGAATATCATTCCCAATAAGGAGGATGTCATCCACGTACAATACGAGGAAGACAACAGCGCTCCCACTGACCCTTTTGAAAACACATGGTTCCTCTTCATTTTTGATGAAACCAAACTTTTTGATCACATCATTGAAACGAGTGTTCCAGCTCCGAGATGCTTGCTTAAGTCCATATATGGACCTTTGCAGCTTGCAAACCTTGTGATCAGTATCACTGGATGTGAAACCTAGCGGCTGTTCCATATAGATATCTTCCTCAAGATATCCATTTAAGGAATGCCGTTTTCACGTCCATTTGCCATATTTCATAATCGAAATAGGCTGCAACGGCAAGCAATGTGCGGATGGATTTTAGCATAGCCTACTGGGAAAAGGTATCCTGATAGTCAATGCCTTCGCGTTGACTATAACCTTTTGCCACTAGTCTAGCCTTGAATGTCTCCACATTCCCATCTGCACCAATCTTTCTCTTGAAGATCCATTTACACCCAATAGGTACTATACCTTCTGGTGGATCTACCAAGGTCCAGACTTGGTTTGAGTGCATCGAGTCAATTTCTGACTGCATTGCCTCTAGCCATTTCTCGGAGTCGATATCTGATATCGCCTCGTTGTAGGTTTTGGGATCATCACCATGAGCACCATTACCTATGAGGAACATTTCCTCTACTTCCTCTGAAATAATACCTAAGTATCTTTCAGGGGGACGGGAAACTCTTTCCGATCTACGAGGTGGAGGAGGTAGTGTTCTTATTGGCTCAACCTGATTTGGTTCCAACTTGGTCCTTAGCTCGTTCTGCTTGTGAGACTTTCTCATCAAGCTTAATCTGCTTTCCAATGCCGCTATCTTGAATAAACTATTTTTCAAGAAAGATGGCATGTCGACTCACAATCACATTGTGGTCTTCTGGAATGTAGAAATAGTATCCTAATGACTCTTTAGGATATCCTATGAATCGAGCTCTAAAGGACCTAAACTCTAACTTGTCCGCTTGTTGTCTTTTGACATGAGCCGGACAACCCCAAATTCTGAGATGACTCAGACTTGGTTTCTTACCGTGCCATATCTCATACGGTGTGGTAGGAACGGTTTTAGAGGGAACCCTATTCAGTAGATAAGATTGAAGTTAACAATGAATGTCCCCAAAGAAAATCAGGGAGGTCTGTGAAGCTCATCATGGATCGAACCATATCCAATAGAGTCCGATTTCTCCATTCTGAAACCCCGTTGAGTTGAGGTGTTCCTGGTGGAGTCCATTGAGAGACTATGCCATTTTCCTTAAGATAGTCTAGGAATTCCGGCTAAGGTATTCACCTCCTCGATCTGATCGAAGAACCTTAATGGGTTTTTCCAGTTTGTTTTTCTACTTCATGTCTGAATTCTTTGAACTTTTCAAAAGCTTCAGACTTGTGTCTCATAAGATACACATACCCATACCTAGACAGATCATCGGTAAAGGTAATGAAGTAGACAAAATTGCCTCTAGCCGGCACATCAAATGGGCCGCACACATCAGTATGTACTAGGGCAAGGAGATCTGTGGCCCTCTCCCCATGTCCAACAAAAGGGAGTTTAGTCATTTTGCCTTGAAGACAAGATTCACAAGTTGGATATGACTCAAAAGTCAATGGACTCAATAGCCCATTTTTCTCCAATTTGTTGATCCTATCTTCTGCTATATGACCTAATCTCAGGTGCCATAGATATCTGTCGTTTGGACTATCCCTAGGTCGTTTGGCATTCACGTTTTGCTCGATAGTTAGAACAGGTACATCAATATGTAGCTGATAAAGACCATTAATAAGGAAACCATTTGCAATTTTATTTCTTTCATAAAGAATGTTACAATGGTCCTTAAAGAAGGTGATCACATAACCTTCTTGTGCTAAGCATGAAACAGAAATCAAATTCCTGCTAGCTGCAGGCACATAATAACAGTCTTTCAAAACTAAGTCTAAACCAGATGGTAATCGAAGAGGGTATGTTCCCACGGCTACTGCAGCAACTCTTGCTCCATTACCGATGCGTAGGATCATGTCTCCATCCCTCAGCCTCCTGCTATCCTCAAGACCCTGCATAGAAGTGCACAGATGAGCACTAGAACCAGAGTCAAGCACCCAACTGGATGCAGAAGAAACCGTAAGGTTAGACTCAATAACGAGCATACCTCCAGAAGGACCTTCCTTCTTGTTCTTCAGGGTGGCCAGGTAAGTAGGGCAGTTCCGCTTCCAATGGCCGTCGCTGTTGCAATGGAAACACTTTCCTTTGCCATCGGCCTTTCTTCTTCGGTTCTGCCTTCTTCTTCTTTGATCCTTCCACCTTTTGCTTTTTCACAGACTTCTTTTTCTTTCCATAAGACTTTCTTTTGGAAGAAGTCCGTTCCATAGCAAGAACTGAGCCTTTAGAACCTTTCATAGAAAGCTCAGCGGTAACCAGCATATTCATTAATTCGGCCAAGGAATTTTGAAGTTTATGCATGTGGTAATTCATGATGAATTGCCCATATGCATCAGTCAAGGATTGCAGAATAATATCGTTCTGCAGGTCCAAGTCCAACTTCACACCGAGCTTCTCAAGCTCTTCCATGTCCTTGATCATTGT
Source organism: Cocos nucifera (assembly GCA_006176705.1). Lineage (NCBI taxonomy): Eukaryota > Viridiplantae > Streptophyta > Magnoliopsida > Arecales > Arecaceae > Cocos > Cocos nucifera. Next base: position 64,868 of record QRFJ01003631.1, read on the forward strand.
CAGACAGTGATCTTGGACTGACTGCCCATCACGCATCTTAGCCTTAAAAAGTCATTTCGTGACTTGATATTTGGCTGCGCGACTCTGTTCACCAAACATCTCCTGCAGGTGAGCCAACATTTGGCGAGCAGTCCCGATATCTTCATGTTGGCGCTGGAGCTCATCAGACATCGAGCCCAACATGTAAGTATCTGGCCTTATTGTCTTCGTCATCCATTTTTTACTAGAGACGCTCTCTGTTCAGTGGCCTATTGACGAGCTCGGTAAGGGTGGGAGGGTCCTTGATCCATAAACATGTGTTAACTTCTCTGAACCCAAACAATTTTTGTAGTTCCTGAGCCAATCTTTTATGAATTGGGGTCCGAGTACAGTTACTACTGTGTGTCCAGGATTACGTGCCAATGGGATTTGTGACGCAGACATATTCCTATAAGAGAGTCAAAGATTCTAGTTAGATATTGTACATTTTGACTTGACACAATTTCGTTTAGGGATTTTATTTTTAAACAAAATAGCTTCCACTATTTTTCTCGGATCCTACACTCCTCTGTAGAGATACGAAAATCTCTGCAATTGATGATTCTAGTGGGTGGTGCGGTCTCACCAACTGACTCATCACCTCACCTAACAGTTATTGGTGATGGGTTAGCCAATGATGTGAACACACTCTTGTTCAATAGATTCTCTAATCATGGTTGCACCCAAACTTGGTCTCTAATTCATGAATCTCACGTATCCGGAATATTGATCCATCCTTAGTTAAGTCAGACCCACCATTTGCATAGACTGGGTTCCTAATTGGGTCTCTCACCGTATCCGGAATATTGAGCCAAACTCATCCTCCAGCCCATAGCATCCAATGCCTAATAGACATGGTTGCGTCTTCCCGGTGCAACTGAGCCACTGTATCCACCGAGAACAATCAACCCCGAGAAAGGGCCCGCACGTCTACAATGGTGGAAGACCGGACTTAATTCTTTTCTTAGGGAGAATTGATTCAGGTTCATTAAACTAGACTTGGCTTAGTCATAACAATTATGACTAACCTAGTGGCATGGGTCAGCTCGGATTATTGACCACCTCAGATCAGAACTGTGTCAACAGATATGGCCAGGTAAGTGAGACCGCGTGGAAGGAATATGCCTTAACTCACACAAGAATGCATTCAGGTCGAGTAGCTTCCAATTAAAACCAGTCGGTCGTCTGTGCCAAACTTACCTTAGACACCAAATTGGTTGAGTCAGAACAATTGGGTTAGCCTACATCCAGACTCTAACCTCTGAGCCTAATTAGGTCTTGCTTGATCGTGACTCGATCTTGACCCAGACTTAATCCTATTAGGCTGGTCAATTTTAAGATTGTTTGATCCCATCTTAACCAACTCTTGATTCGGTTTGATCAACGCTTAGACCTAATTGAGCTACCCAAGCCCGAACCCAAGTATTATGAAATGTCTTAGATCTAAAATTCTCAATTTTTAGACCTAATTGATATTCCATAAACTTAATTCTTAATTAGTTGGGTTCTATAATAAAATATGCACAATAAATCCTAGGGTTTCAAGGATCTAGGGTTTTTGCAGAAGTAAGTTTTGGGTTTCTGATTAAGGACGAACACGCAGCACCCTACACGTCATAAGAACATCCATCGAATGGGAAGAGAGGGCCTTTAAAACCCTTCTTCGTTCTTATGTATCGGGACGCAAGAGGAATGCCTTAATCAGGAACATTCCAATACTACAAAAATAATAATCAGATCTATATATATATCTTATATAAAAGTAGATCTATCATGGCAATTTTGCATACATCTCATGTTCATAATCATGCATGTTTTCAAGATCTAAATCTATCCACATAATAAGTCTAACAAATTCAGATTTAAATTGATCTAATCAAATAATTATCAAATTCTAATTAGACAATTTATGTGAACTATTCCTACAAACTTGTCTATCATGCGTCTATCATATCTCATATGATATTTAAAAAATTAAATAATTTTAACTCTCTTGCTCGTTTATCAGATGTTATTAATACACACTTTATAATACTACGCACAATACGCTAAATAGGAAGATCTAAATATGATTTAATTCCATAATTAAATCAAAGACAGTGCAAAACTATTCATATAGAACTATTCTATTCTAAGCCACTTCCGTCATGCACTATCTTCCATCGTTCTTAGATCCAAATCATTTGAATTTTAATTTTTCTAATTCGATCTGATCACATCTCATGTGACATCTGAATTATTTTTATTTTCCTTATTCACATATAAAATTAAATCAGACTAAACACTTTCAGAACCATGCTTGATAACCCAGTTTGAAGGGAAATCCTGATTTTCTCGTCCAGTTCGTCCAGATCTGATTAGACAAGAGATATATTTCAAAAAATTTTCTCTTCGCATCTCAATCAGATCTTGATATTTACGATCTGATTCTTATTATTTTTAATAAATAAAATAAAATAGATAAATTAAATCAAATTTAATTTACCCAGATGTTGGGTAAATCCTTGTACTTAACCCTGTAGATGATCCGATTGCACACGCGGATAGGTTCTGGATCTTAGCCACTGCAAGGCGCTGGCCTCTACCGAGTATCTCACTGGGTTGGATCTGGAGATCCTCTTCTTATCTATCAACTCCACCAATTCAGTCCGCCGCATCTATCTGGAGGATCTTCCAAACTTTTTGAAGATATGCATCGTCCTATTGCAGCAATGCCCCCCGGCGGGACTTGGGCTATTGCCAGCCCCCCCCTACATCCGATTTTTCTGGAAAAAAACATCGTCATATCTTTGGAAACCCTCCTTGATCTGAATCGACAACAGCCAACACGTAAGTCCAAAACTCTTTTGGACGTGGAGAGCAAGGTGCGAGAAGATGACAGCTCGGCATAGATGAAAGTGTCAGCGGGAAGGAGCCTGGGGTGTGTCTAATTGCATTCACCCTTTGGATTAATGGGTTAGGGCGCTACGGTCTTATATTTACTCACGACGGCTCATTGTGATTCCAACTCCTCTTCATCTCAACCACATCACAACCTTTTGTGAATCAGGATCTAAATTAGAGATTGGTTGGAGTAAGAGACCCTCGATTCTCCTTAGAGGTGCTACGACGACACACTAAGGATTCTTAAGTAGAGAGCTTACTATTCGGAATCAGAAAGGGAGGTGGAGTCCTTGTCCATACAAGGACTCCTAGGCGCTACCTACTTGGCGCTCACGCCACCCTTGGCGTGCGCCCTTTCTTCCTTCCAAGTTCTGGCACGGGAGACTAGCCCCCACTCAGCTATCCAATTAGGTGGCATACATGTGGTCAAAAGTCAAAGGAGTCAATGGTCATGTTTGACTCGTCAAAGGTAGACTTTTGACCAAGTCACAAGACCAAGACAATGGCAGGTGACGAAAACATGGCAGGTAATGTCTTTACAAACTAAGACAACGTATTTGAACTTGGACACCTCCAGTCAGACCAATGAAGGCCTCTGCATTGAGCACAAACTCCTTTTGCTCAGTTAGTACAACTTTTTTATGATAGTAAAAGAAGAACGTTAGGTTCATGACGTGCTAGCAGATTTCCTTGAACCTAATTGAATCTCATTCAGATCAATTGATCTGAATCCAGTTCCATTGATGAATCACCAGATTAAACCCTGTGTTTGTGTGACCCAGTTAGGTTCAGTTTCTTATGGTAAGGATATGTCATGGATCTCTATCATAGACATCATCGAAACCTCCTTCGATGGATAAGACTCTTCTGATTCGAACAGCTAGAATGATCGATCATCTAAATCATTCTTAATTGCTCCCAAAATCCACCAGTGACACCTATGCAGTATATGGTGGCAACCATCAGACTTGAAATGTGAACTCTTGGTGCAGCTACCTTGTGTTCAGTTCTTCTACCTTGAGCCCGATCAGATTAGGGTTAAGGTAAACTCCGTCAAACCAGTCTCTGTCATATGATATAATCATTCGATCGAAGTCCAATGTGAAACCTAAATAGAAACTTTCTATTATTCACTATGCCCATGCATGGGCTCTTCAGTGACTTGATTTCATGAATTATCCATAGGGCTGCTCCTATAACAGAGGTGATAGATCCATTTTGACTGCAATCAAAGTTCTACAATAACATGGCTATATGCACATAACCTATGGGGGTTCCATATGGCTAGAGAC
>QRFJ01003631.1:69070-127771 GCA_006176705.1 Cocos nucifera
TCGTGATGATCCTATGGTCGGGAGCTGTTTATGAGTTAATAATGATTATTCATGTCTTAAATTTTCAACTCTTGAAAATATGAATTATCATTACCATTAACTCAAAGGATGTATCACAGACACTAAATACACAGGTGTGATAGAAAATAACCCATTTCATTAATTATAGTCAAAATTATAATTTTGCCACTAGAAGTGTATTACAAGTGTCAGCCAATTCTGGCTTCTAGAGCACATATATCTAACACAAGCAACCCTGGAGTCCCATCTGTTTGGGACTCCATCTCTTTTCCCCATATGCTCATGCCAACTAGGGGCATGCACACATATTTGTGCATGGAATCCAAGGGGGCATGCACCCTAAGGAGATGTTCAAAGGGGGCGCATGCCCCTACCCCTTCTTTCCTACATTGGGACATCTCATGTCCCGACAGTGATAGGAAATGGCAGGTGGCAACAAGAATTAGCAGGTGTTGTCTTATTTTCATCTGATGGATTAAGACAACCCTTTTCTGATCATGACAAGCTCCAGTCAGACAAAGATAAATGCATATAGGATTCTCAAGTGAGCCCAAACCCTTGTTTGTGTGACCTAGTTTGGTTAAGTTCCATATGGTATTGAGACATATCGCAATCTCCATCATTGATATCATCCAAACACATTTCGATGGACCAAAACTTTTTTGATCCATACAATTAGAATGATCGATCATCAAGATCATTCTAATTACTCCCAAAATCCACCAGTGACACCTAACAGTATATGGTGGCAATCCATCAGAACTAAAAGCGAACTTCTTGATGCAGCTACCAGTGTGATTGGATTCTTCTATCTTGAGTCTCGACAAGATTAAGGTTATGGTGAACTCATCAAACCCAATATCCATCATATGAATTAATCATTCGATTCGAGTCCGATGTGAAACTCTAATAGAAACTCTTTCTATCATCTTCACATTGCCAGGGTGATGGGCTTATGGACTCAATCTCATGATCATCATAGAGCTACTTCTCATCTACCAAGATAGATAGATTTGTTATTAGTCCAATCCAATTCCTACAATGAACATGTTATAGCCAACATACACCTCAGAATTTTGAATGGCTAGAAAATCAAGTTATGGTGTAGTCAAACTATAACACCCTTAAGATGAACTACCAATGCACCTTAGATCAAAGAACCAGGCACACCACTATAGCATCAAGCTAGTCATCAATGAGAAGGTAGACTCCTTTTTGACTGTTCGAGGTAGTCACGCTCAGTGCCCTCATTCTCAAATAGGTACCTATATTCTCACTTTGGTGTCTCCACACCATAGACTTAGGACTCATCTATCTTAGGAAAGCGATCATACACCAACCTTTTGGATCGATCACCATCCTCGTGATGATTCTACAATCAGGAGCAATTTATGCATTAATTATGTAAATTTATGTCTTAAAATTTTAACTCTTGAAAATATGAATTCTTATTACCATTAACTCAAAGGATGTATCACAGACACTTTAAATACATACTATGATAGAAAATAATCTTTTTATTAATTTATAATCAAAATTATAAAATTATTCCTAGAAGAATATTACAAGTGTTAGCTAATATGGCTTTTAGGGTACACATATAACAATCTCCCACTTGACCTAAAACCAATTGACTACAAATCTAAGTTCCATCTTCTCTAAGTGGACTTCAATCTTCTACTGGCTCAATGGCTTTGTTAGTGCGTCAGCCACATTGTCCATGGTGTCGACTTTCTTAACCTTGACGTATCCCTTCTCGAGGTAATCACGAATGAGGTAGAATTGCCGCTCGATATGCTTGGATTTTTGATGAGCCTTGGGCTCTCTAGCTTGGGCTATGGCACCATTATTGTTGCAGTATAGAAGAACTACATTCGATGGCATCACTCCAAGCTCTGTGTCAAACTTCTTAAACCAGAATGCCTCCTTCATAGCTTTCAATGCAATGATGTATCCTACTTCTATGGTGGACTCTGTTATCACTATCTACTTGGAACTCTTCCAGCTAATAGCACCATCATTGCATAAAAATAGACTTCTAGATGTCTATTGGAAAATATGTCCTAAAGCTAATCATCTAAGATGTAAATGATTGGAACCTATATAAGGATTATCTAATAAAAATAGTTATTTGAGTAGTTCATCATAAAAGTTCTATCATCCTTAAATAAACTCCTCAATTATGATGAAGTTCTTAGAACCATAATCGATAGATAAAGAAGAATTTATTGAACGATTTTCAAACTATTTACGATCAAATGATAAGTTATTAATATGGATGATAACTTATCAAGCGTAGGTCACAGTTTGTTATATGCGTTGGTTGTCCTCGTAACCAAATGGTGTGGAGATATTGATATTGTTGACCCACCAACTAGCATCACCTCGCTCTGATACCAATTATTGTTCCTACGGCTGCTCGAAGCCACAGCCATAGATTCGATCTCTTACGTAAACCTGGGTGTTAATTCAATAAACTGAAAAAGATGTAAGAAAGATGAGATAAACTTAGATTTTGGTGTTGGAACCAGAGAGAAGAAAGAAGAGAGTTAGGGAGAAATGCTCAATTGTATTTCCTTCTTCTTATAAAAGTTATAATACCCTGATTTATATACCCTAGAGTTCCCACATGAACCCTAATAAACCATAGCTTAAAAACTCTCTTACGCTAACCCAATACATGAAACACTCATCGAGCCCAAGTCTCTCATGCTCTCATCTCCTAGATCTAATCCCAATCCATACATGATTTAGCCCCCTTAAGATCTCTCAAACCAGGCCTTATGACCTTTAGGATTAACTCAGATCCTAGCCTAAAATAGAACCTCACGTAACTTTGCCCGTGCACTAAGCCGACTTAGTCTCAGCACTTTGCCGACTAAGTTCCACTAGGTCGGCTCAATCTGAAACTGAGCCAGCCCAGTTCTTCAGACTGAGCCGGCCTAGTTCTATGCTGTGCTTGTAGTCCCAAAACTCGATCTTTCTATTTTGCCTATGCTCTGAGACTTAGCCAAACCAGTTTTGGACTGATCCAGCTAACTTACAAAAAAGGTTCTATCTATAGTCTTGATTTTTCTGCTTTGGTTCCTTGCTCCACCATGAATTCTAGATCTTCGAAGCACCAACCAAGTTCCTAGAAGCCCTCAATACCCGATCCTCAAGCCCGTGGAGAGCTACATACCGTCTCCACCCTAGGATAACTTCTATCCTAGCCCTAGGACCATACCTATCCTAGCCTCCCTAGAGCCCTCACCCTAGCTCCACTCATGGCCTTCCAAGGCTTGGGAGCACCACACCACCTACAGTCTCCACCTTGGTGTGCCCAAGCTTTGGCACACCTGGCAACATCTTCACATACGATCCTACTATCCCTGCATGTCCTTATAGCACCTCGTGCTCTCCTTGCCACTGCCATTCATCTTCAACTACTAAGCTCCCTTGGAGGCCTTTAGGATGACCACCTCCATTGCTGAGGTTCTTGGTTTGTTTCTCTGCACCACCTTTGGAGTTGTAGGTATCATTCTGCTTGGCAACTGCATCACTTATCCTAGACTTTCCTGGAGATCATGCAACATTTCTTTACCAGCACTCGCTGCATATCTTGATGCTTCATCTAAAATTATCCCCTTAGAGCCATGCCTATCTTCTTGCACAATCCTCTCCACCTGGATCTATATAGCCCTAACACTGGTGTTGGGATATAGGTCCTCCCTCGGCACCCCTCTGCTCTGAACCCATGTCACAGCTTCCTCCACCCGTGATGCCACCTCTGTCTAGTGCTCCACCTAGAACTGAAGTCCTCCTGATGGCGTAGAAGCCGACTCTATCTCCGAGTCCCCCAAGGCCAATAACCAAACACTGCACTACTGGGCCTGCCGCTGTACCTCAAACACCGTCGCTGCTCCTTCAGATCCTCTGCACTCTGAAGACCTATCCGAAACTATCTCATATACACCGCACCCTATGGGCTCCTCTGAGACCACCAAGATTTCATCCAAATTTTTACTTTCAAGGACTGTACTAATGGAATCCGAGCTTTCTCCTTCTTTGCACTTCTTTCAAAGTGGACACTCCCACTTAAAGTGTCCTACTTCTCTGCACTTGAAGCATCTCTTGGATCCCTTGCTACCCCCCTGTTCGCCCTTCTTCTTTTCTTTCCTATGCTTCTCTGAAACCACAAGACTCTCCTAGAAGACCTCCCTCTTCATCATCCATTCCTGCTGCTCGTTAGACTTGAGCACTGATATGATCTCGTTGTACACTAGTTTCTTCTTACCATACAATAAAGTTATCACCAACGGATCGAAGCTCCTGGGTAGCGAACACAACAACAATAGACTCTTATCCTTCTCTTCTAAATCCACCCCTATATTGAGCATGTCCATGCTCATCTGGTCAAACCGCTGAATATGTCTCGCAACATCATCACCCTCCTGCATCCAAAGGCTATATAGTTGATTCTTCAGCATCAACTTGTTGTACATGTTCTTTCCTATGTACAACAACTATAACCTTGATCATAATCCCTTGAGTGTTCTCTCCTCTAACACACCATACAAAACCTCATCTGCTAAACAAGCCCAAATCAAGGCACATGTCCTTTTCTCTAAGGACACCTACTTCTTGTCTATGATCTCCTCCAGCCTACCTTTCAAGGCTGAATCCAACCTCATCTGAACCAACAGATCCTCCATCCTTACCATCCACATCGTGAAACTTCTCTTTCCATCAAACTTCTCCAATCCTACCTTCAACCCACTGTTCTCCATGATCAATCCTGTTCAAATAATAGCAAACAGATAGATCTGAGAAATACCTTCACTAGAGATGGTGGATAGTAGTCCTGTGATCTCTTTCTTCTTTACGAAGTCTGAAGAAAGCCTTTAGATCTGAATCTCACTATTGATCTCTGCTAAAAACTAATCTTCTTCCTTCTTCATGCTCAACCAGGCTCAGATACCAATTGTTGACCCACCAACTGGCATCACCTCACTCTGATACCAATTATTGTTCCTATGGCTGCTTGAAGCCACAACCATAGATCCGATCTCTTGCATGAACCTAGGTGTTAATCCAGCAAACTGAAGAAGATCTATGAAAGATGAGAGAAGCTAGGATTTTGGTATTGAAACCAGAGAGAAGAGAGAAGAGAGTTAGAAAGAAAAGCTCAATTGTATTTTCTTCTTCTTGTAAAAGTTATAATATTCTGGTTTATACCCTAGAGTTTCCATATGAACCCTAATAAACCATAGCTTAAAAACTCTCTTAAGCTAACCCAATACATGAAGGAACTCACCGAGCTCAAGTCTTACATGATCTCATCCACTGGATCTAATCCCAACCCATACATGAATTAGACTCCTTAAGACCTCTCAAACCAGACCTTTAGACCCCTAGGATCAACCCAGACCCTAGCCCAAAATAGACCCCTGCGTAACTTTGCCCACGCACTGAGCCGGCTGAGTCTCAGTACTGAGCCGGCTAAGTTCCACTGGGTTGGATCAGTCTGAAATTGAGCTAGCCCAGTTCTATGTCATGCTTGCAGTCTCAAAACTTGATCTTTCTATTTTGCCTATGCTCTGAGACTTAGCTGATCCAATTTTGGATTGAGTCGACTAACCTAAAGAAAATATTCCTTTTGCAGTCTTGATTTTCTAGCTTTGATTTTTTACTCCACCTTGAATCCCAAGTCTCCGAAGCACCAACCAAGCCCCTTGAGGCCCTCAATACCCAAACCTCAAGCCTATGGAGAGCTACATGTTGCCTCCACTCTATGATAACTCCTATCCTAGCCCTAGGACCATACCTATCCTAGCCTCCTCGGAGCCCTCATTCTGGCTCCATCCATGACCTCCCAAGGCTTGGGAGCACCACACCACCTACAAGTATGACATCCAGATGAGATGTAGCAGTATATCTACATGGAACATGACTAATGTAGAACTCTACTATCAAAAATAGCTAGCAAAGACCAATAGGTATAAGTGTTCCTCCGACCTGAGATCACCATGATGACATGCAAGCAACTCATTATACTTTGATGCCAGACTGCCTGTATTTTTAATATAGATTTGAAAGATTTTTGGGTATAATCAAGTACTTGTAAAGTTGGTTCATGAGTCAAGATGAGATTGACCACTCCTGATTTACTTCAGGAAGAAAATATCTCGTTGTATTTCAATTTAGCAAAACCTAGGCCTGGGTAATCTTTAACGATGAGTCACGAGATTTATAAAATTTTGAAATATAATAAAGTTGACTTGTATGAGTATTGACAGCTTACTCGAAGTTGTCATGAATATTATTTGTCAAAGAGATGAATTATATGATAATCATAGGCTAGGGTTCTAAGAATATTGCTTTACATACATTCGACCTATTCGAACGTTGGGTACCATTGCTAAATGGTCATTTCGATTGGTACAAAAATTGATTCCTATACTACCAGCTTAGGTTCAAACCTATGAGGTCACATACATAAGAGGTTGTAATCTAGTCAGATAGTTAATCGATGATTGAGAATCATTCTAAGGTCAAATTATCAATGTGATTGATGTTTGCCTAAGGCAAGTATTGCAGGAGGATCGATTAGCAATTGGATTGCTAATTAGCTCAATTTGATTAAGCAATCAAGTTATGATCAAGTCTAAGAATTAGATTCAATTAGAATTAGTTTGGACTTAATTAGATTAAGTCTAATTGATTTATTGGATAAGCCAATTGCAAGAAAAAATAATTTCTAGTTGGACTAGGATTTGAGTGTACCTAATTTCTAATTGAGTTAGAATTTACATCAAAATTAAATATAAATTGATCTAATTTAATTAAGCTCCTAGTTGGACTAGGATTACCCTTAATTATATTGCATTTAATCTAGTTTGAAGTAGATTCAAAATAATTTTGACCTTGTCAAACAAGAGGAGTATCCAATTGGACTAGGACTCTCACTCTTCCCTTGCACCAATGGTCCTATGCCCCATATTTATTTTTAGATTTTTTCATGCCTTTTTCCCAATACTAAATGAAGCCTTGTGTACCCTCTTTTCATTTGTTATGGAATAAAATTTGACTAGGTCAAAATAAGTTATTTTGACCTAGGACTCTTGTCGTTGGAGTTTCCAATTTCAAAATCACCTCCCTTTTTCCTTTAGAATTTTTTCCACACCTTCTTTATTTTTGATGCCCATATTTTCTCAAATCTTGTGCACCTCCTAATCCTTCCTAACATAGGAAATCTATTTCCTAAAATGTCTTGGGGGCATCCAAGAGTTGGACGCCACCAAGAGTCCTTAATAGACTAGTTTTTGACCTAGTCTTGGCATCTGAGGAAGGTGCCATGTTTTTAGGAATTATGGGCATGAGATTTTCTGGTGTCTCCATGAAAGAATTCTAATTTGAAGAGATTCTCCATGCTAAATTATTAAAGGGTGGCATCCAAGAGTTGGACGCCCCATAATTGCCTTGTTTTGCCTTATTTGATTAGATCTTTGACCTAGTCATAGTTTGTTAGGAGGCACCACCATTTTGGGAGATTTTTGGCATGAATACTCCTAGATTTTTCCATAGAAAAATGTAGAGAAAAAGAGGTGTTGGTGTGGGGGTTATGGGTGCCTAGTTCTTTGGAGAAAAAGTCTTCATTAAGACATGAAAAGTTCATGTCTGAAGACAAAGGGAAGAAAGAAGAATATCTTCTCTTATAGTTTTCTTTCAAGATTTATTTTCTCCTTATTTCTTTATGATTTTTCTATGAGATAAATTTGAGTGTGAAAGGGAGAGAGTGTGGAGGTTGAGTGCCCCAATGAGTTGGGGCATGGTGGTCATCATTGGACATGATTAGATCATGTCCTGATAAGAGAAGAAAGGTCTTCTCTTAGGGTTTCTTTGAAAACCCTTCTTCTCCATCATTTATGAGATTTTTCTATGAGAAAAATCAAAGAATGTTAGATCTGAAAGAATAAAAGAATCTAGAGGAGAAAATCTCCTCTTGTCCTAACATAGAGATATTTTTAAGACATCAATCGTTGATATCCTGAAAGAGAAGATTTATCTTCTCATAGGGCTTTTCTCATATATTTTTATTTCTATTTTTTGGGAGATCTAAAGGTTAAATTTTTCTCTTATTCTTTATCTCTTGGAGTATCTAAGAAATCCAAAGAATAATTTTTAGATTAACCATCAGGAGGGATCCACGAGAAGCTAGCACTTTGAATAGATTTTCATTCGATGAACCTCCGATCTATGTTTGTTGGTTCATGTGGATTACCTGTAGAGGCTGAATGCATGTACGACTCCAAGCAATAAAGAACTACAATGAAATCAACCATGGAGTTCTCAACCCACACGAAGGTAAGAGGTTTGATCTCTTCTCTCATCTAGATGCGATCTAGGATTTAGATGTAGAACTATTCTAAATCTAGATATTAATTTGATTAATATTAAAATATTTATTTTTAGATTTATATATACATTATGATATATTATAGGTCCTAGATATAGGATTAAGTAATTAGATTACATATTTTTGTAGATTAAATAATTTAATCTACGTCTTCTACTGCATTTTATTTTAAAAAAGTTTTGAAATTCAAGCATGAAATCCTGCATATTTTTCATTAGTGATATCAGAGCATCTAGATTCTTTTATATCATGATCATGTTTGTATTAAAATAAATCTAAAATATAAAACTCTAAAGATCACACATACTGCTATAATGTTGTCATGTTGTATGATTTACCCCTTATAGTGAAGAGATTATCCTAGTATGTGCTAATCTATTCTTGAATCATGAATAAGTTAGATATAATCTAAATAATTTTATGATTTATTTTTTTAATTTTAAATATAAATTTAAATGATTTATGATCTGATCTATATGATGTATTTTATGTGCAGATCACGATCCACTTATTGCATATGTTGATATGTAGTTTTTATTTTAAATCTAGAATATATATGTATGATATATAAGTTTCATAGAATTTAAATTATGAATTTACTTTCTGTAAAATTCTAGATTCGAAACTCTAGAACATGATCAAAATATTAAAATAAATCAGATCTAAAATCATATATTGAATATAATTCAATCTAAACTATTTATAATTTGAAAATATTTTAAATGATCAAATTAGAAATTAATTCTAAGGTTCCATAAATCCAAATCTATAAGCTTTGAACTTAATTAGGAATTAAGTGATTATTTAAGATCTAGGTTTATGATTTAAAGATCCTAAGATAATTTCATAAAACATGAGTTAAAGGACAATGGGTTAGCTTTGATCATGTTCTTAACTATGTTAGATCTAGGGTTAGATTAAATATGGACTAAGTTAAGAAATTGATCAAACCTAATTAATAGTTAATTAAGATTAGGTTATTTCTATAGATCAATTCAATAGTTGTAGTTGATCAAAGTCCATACATCTAACAAATGGATACAGATCGTGGCTTAGTGGTTGAGCCCGAGTCTTTAGGCAGATCAAATCAAAACTGATAAATCTATTGGTATCTAAGGTATGTCTGGCATTCCTAGATCGGTGGTTTTTAATTGGTAGCCCACTTGTCTGATCATTTTTTATGGTGTCTAAGGCAAGCCTTGGCAGACCCTTCCACGATCTCACTTACCTGGCCAATGCAATTAATCAGGTCCTAATTAGGTTGCTCATTGATTCATGCTAACCCATGTCATATAGAAAATTAGTGAGACTTATTTTATTCAGTCAGACTGATCTAGGTGCCCATGGACCGATATTGATCCTGGTCCTTATCAAAGACTTGAGATGTTAGTGGAAGGACTTGACTTGATGAAGTCAGTGAGAGCAAATTGGTCCATGTCCTTTCTATCCTTAAATCATAAATAATTTTAAATTATCTAAAATTATTAGGTCCTTAAAATGATAAAGTTATGGACATAACTAAGTCAAGCCTCCCATTAAGGTGTTTGATAATGGGTCCATTAACTCAATAATCATTGGAGGCCCACAGGCTTGGTGCTTGTTGACTAATGGAATTATTATTCATCAGATAATGACTTGGATGTGTCTCTCTAGTGGTGGTTAGGTTGATCAACCATTGTTGGGCTTAATTATTTATTGGTTAGATACAACAAGTATAGTCATGTTAATGGTCGGACCTAACTGGATCCTTATAATGGAGGCCCTAAACTACTGATTAAGTTTTTGGGGCAAAATTAAATTACTAAAAATTATTTAAAAAAATAATTAGTTAAAGAACCTACTCGTAGATGCACATGGGTTGACCGACCGTAGTCGGGCTTATGTGTAGACTATGTGCATTCTAATACCTACTAGGAAATTAAAGTAATTTCTCAAATTGGAGGTAGAGGCGACCAATTCCAATAAAATAGTGGGAGAACCTTAAGACTAAAGTCCAAGTCTCTAGGTTTAAAATAATTCATATACTTAGGTCATTATTCTCTTTTCTCAAATTAAGGCTAAAACCTAATTGCTCCTACCATTGTTAGACAGTGATGACTTATGGGACCTAATTTTGATAATGAGTATCAAAAGTTGAATTTGGTTCAATAGTATGAATGGTTTCATATTGGGGCTTCTAAGCCCAATCAAAATAATTAGACAAAAATTGATCCAAATCAAACATAGTGCTTCTACTATTGGAAGCAACATCATAGGAAGAAGAATTATCTTGCTTTTCTGAACCATAATAGGCTGAACCAAAGAAAAAAAGCAAGATTTGCTCATCTAGGATGGTATATGATAACACCTTAAAATTTATCTATTTAAAATTCTACTACCTGGGTATTGGATATCAGTAGTCCTATGCAATTTGTTGCAAGGACTATAGGTAACTAGAATGTTTGAAAATGATGAAAAATATCTGAACATTGAGGATGGAAGTTCTGTTCCAATCCTAACTTTAAGAACTATCAAACTTATTTTCAAAAGATGTCATTTTGAGTGATTTTTACTATTGTCTATCATTTATCAATAAAAAGAATTATTGTGACATTATTATAAATAATATTATCATAATACATGGATAATAAAAAAATGATATTTAATATTTAAAAAGTCTAATAAGTGTAATGTGCATATTTAATAAACACCCAAGTTAGATAATGTCATGGATGTCTATCTTTAGCATTATAGGTTTAGTCATATTGACAAGAACAGGATAAATAGGTTAGCTTAAGTGAGAAACCTTGACATCAATGATTATTAATCATTAATAGCCTATAAGTCTTATCTTCTTGGGAAGATGATAAAGTCATCTTTTACTGAAAAAAGGTGAAGGAGCCGATAAAGCTCTAAGTCTCATATATAGTGATGTATGTGGACCTATGAACTTAAGTGTTATAAGAAGATATTAATATTTCGTTACAAATGATCTATTTGGGCATGGGTGCATCTAACCTGAATTATTTGAAATATTCAAATGATTCAATAATAAAATAGAAAGAAAAATAAAAAAATATTAGAACTCTTTGATCAGATCGAGGAGGGAATACTTATCCAGTAAGTTTATGACTTATCTAGGAGAGAAAAGGATTCTCTCTTAGTGGACTTCTTTTTAGAACATAGTGTATCGGAAAGAAAAATTAAACTTTATTAGATATGGTTCAATCCATGATAGGGTTCACTAGTTTGCCTATTTCAGGATTGTGCTCTTGTGACTACTTATTTTACTCTAAAAATATATACTGAGTAAATCTATTGTAAAGACTCCATATAGGATATGGATCCCGCTTTGACCTACACTCTCTCACCTTTGGGTTTAGGGTTGATCGGCTTATGTCATTCGTTTGCACATAGATAAACATAGATCTTGGTCCAAATAGGTGTTTAAGGGTTATTGATTATACCATGTTGAAGAACATAAGATGTTCATCAATAGTAGGCCATTCCTATTGGAAAGGAGTTTCTTAAAGAAGGAACTAATGCCTATCAAGTTAAACTTGGTGAAGTTTGACTAGTAGAAAATAAACTGAGATAATCTAGTAAACCTACAAAACTGGATTTGATCGGATCAAATCTAGAGCCCATTAAAGTAGCACATTTAAGAAGATCTGGTAGAGTATCACATTAGCTGAGCAATACTACGGTATCTAGGTCCAGGATGGCAATCCTATTGAGCTCGATCAGAACAATAAGGAAATGATCATCTATAGGGATGCAATGCAGTGGTCTGACTTGGAGAAGTGGCATGGAGCCATATAATCCAAATTGAAGTCCATGAAAATCAATAGTGTGCGGACACTAATTGATTCACCTAAAGGAATAAAACTCATTGGATGTGAATGAATTTTCAAAAGGATTAGAGTAGCACAGACGGAAAGACATCTAGCTATCATCTTAGAGTTTGAACATACATTTTGAACGTATGTCTTTGTTATGAACAAAGACAAACCCTTTATTTGAAATTAGGCAATATGTTCTGTAGTGTTATTCTTTGTATTGTCTGTGGATGAAATTCTCTTAATCGAAAATGGCATTCCAGCATTGCAAGGAATAAAGGTTTGGCTGTCATCTAATTTTTTGATGTTCAAGACTAGATATGATATATTTACTAAGGATAGTGAGTAGATACCAATCCGATCCAAGTGAGAACCATTGGAAGATTGTATACACAATCCTCAAGTATTTTGAAAATACTAAGAACTAGTGACTCAAATATGGAGATATTGATTTAAAACTTATGAATATTTTGATTTTAATTTTTAGTTAGATCAAGATGATAGCAAGAGAGTGTCGGGTCATACCCTAATTATAGGAGCAATTTGCTGGAAAGGTTCAATGTAGGATACTGTAGTCTATTCAATTAGTGATGTAAAGTACATCATGGCATATGATGCTACCATATAAGCTATGTAGATGCTGAGGTTCATTAGCAGGTTGGAAGTGGCACCCTCCACTGATGGATCGATCCTATCATAGCACTGGAGCTATAGCACAGGCTAAATAACTAAAGGACCAGCATATTCTGCATCGCTATTACCTTTGATTTTAGATCAGGATAACATCGAATTTTGGAAGATCGAAAAAAAAAATAAGAACTTGATCGATCCATTTACTAAGGCCTGTGAACTAAGAAGTTCTACGAACTCAAGTGGAAGATGGGATATTTGATATCATTCTGATTGACTTTAGTCCAAGTGAAAGTTATTAAAAAATGTATCCTAAAGTCAATCATTTAAGTTGTAGATGATTGAAATCTGTCTATGGATTATATAATAATAATAGTTATTTGGCTAGTTCATCATAAAAGTTCTATCTTTTTTAAATGAACTTCTAAATTATGATGAAGTCCTTAGAACCACAATCAATTAATAAAGAAGAATTTATTGAATGGTTCTTAAACTATTCATGATCAAATGATAAGTTATTATAAAGAATGATAAGTAATTGAGTGTAGGTCATTGTATGCCATATGTGTTGGTTGTCCTTATAACCAAGTAGTATGGAGACACTGGTATGGCATCCAGGTGACATGTAGGAGCAAATTTGCATTGAATGTGACCAATGTAGCACTATACTATCAGGAGTAGCAAGCCAAGACCAATTGGTATAACTGTCCCTCCGACTTGAGATCACCATGGTGACTTGCAAGCAATTCACTATACTTTGGTACCAGACTGTCTGTATTTTTAATATAGATTCGAAATATTTTTGAGTATAGTCAAATAATTGTGAAGTCGGTGTGTGGGTCAAGATAGGATTGACCACTCCTGATTAGCTTTAGGAAGAAAATGTCTCAATATTTCAATTTAGCAAAAGATACTAGGCCTGGTTAATCCTCGTGAGGAGTCATGGAATTTGTAAAATTTTGAAATACAATAGAGATGACTTGTATGAGTGTTGATAGCTTACTCGAAGTTGTCTTGATCATTATTGGTCAAAGGGATAAATTATATGGTAACTATAGGCCAGGGTTCTAAGAATGTTGCTTTGCATAAATTCGACCAATCCAGATGTCGGGTACCATTGCTAGATGCTCATTTTGATTGGTATAGGAATTGGTTCCTATGCTATCAGCTTAGATTCAAACCTATAAGGTCACATATATAAGAGGTTGTTTCTTGATCAGATAATTAATCGATAATTGAGAATCATTCTAAGGTAAAACTATCAATGTAATTGATGTTTGACCTAAGGCAAGTGTTGTAGGAGGATCGATTAGCAATTGGATTGCTAATTGGCTCAATTCGATTAAGCGATCAGGCTAAGATCAAGTTTATTGAATTAGATTCAATTATAATTGGTTAGGACTTAATTATATTAACTCTAATTGGTTATTGGATAAGCCAATTGCAAGGAAAAATAATTCCTAGTTAGACTAGGATTTGAGTTCACCAATTCTTAATTATGTTAGGATTTAAATTAGAATTAAATATAGTTTAATCTAATTTAATTGAGATTCTAGTTAGACTAGGGTCACTCTTAATTAGGTTGCATTTAATCTGATTTGAATTAGATTCAAAATAGTTTTGACCTGGTCAAATAGGAGAAGTCCCAGTTGGACTGGGACTCTTACTTTTCCCTTGCACTAATGGTCCCATGCCCTATATTTATTTCTAGATTTTTTCATACCTTTTTTCCATGCCTAAATGAAGCCTTGTGTTCCCTCTTTTCATTTGTTATGGAATAAAATTTGACTAGTTCAAAACAAGGAAGTTATTTCGACCTAGGACTCCAGTTCTTGGAGTTTCAAATTTCAAAATCAGCTCCCTTTTTCTTTTGGAATTTTTTCCATGCCTTCTTTATTTTAGATGCCCATATTTTCTCAAATCTTTTTCACCTCCTAATCCTTCCTAACATAGCAAATCTATTGCCTAAAATGTCTTGGGGGCATCCAAGAGTTGGACGCCACCAAGAGTCCTTAATAGACTAGTTTTTGACATAGTCTTGGCATCTAAGGAAGGCACCATGTTTTTAAGAATTATGGGCATGAGATTTTCTGGTGTCTTGATGGAAGAATTCTGATCTGAAGAGATTCTCTAGGCCAAATTATTAAGGGGTGGCATCCAAGAGTTGGATAACCCCTTAATTGCTTTGTTTTGCCTTCATTGACTAGATCTTTGACCTAGTCATAGTTTGTTAGGAGGCACCTCCTATTTGGGAGTTTTGGCATGAATACTCCTAAATTTTTCCATAAGAAAAAGTAGAGAAAAAGAGGTGTTAGCATGGGGGTTATGGGCACCTAGTTCTTTGGAGAAAATGTCTTCATTAAGACATGAAAAGTGTTAGATATATGTGCCCTAGAAGCCAGAATTGGCTGACACTTGTAATACACTTCTAGGGGCAAAATTGTAATTTTGACTAAAAGCAATAAATGGATTATTTTCTATCACATATGTGTATTTAGTGTCTGTGATACATCCTTTGAGTTAATGGTAATGATAATTCATATTTTCAAAAGTTCAAAATTTAAGACATGAATAATCATTGTTAACTCATAAAATGCTCCCGACCATAGGACCATCACGAGGATGGTGATTGATCCAAAAGGTTGGTATACAATTGCTTCTCTTTAATAGATGAGCCTTGAGTCTACGGTGTGGAGACATTGGAGCAAGAGTATAGGTACTCGTTAGAGAACGAGGGCATTGAGCGTGACCATCTCGAGTAGTCATTAGGGAGTCTACCTTCTCGTCAATGACTGACTCGATGCTGCAGTAGTGTGTCTGGTTCTTTGACCTGAGGTGCATCGACAATTCATCTTGAGGGTGTTATAGTTTGACTACACCATTACTCGGTCTCCTAGCCATATGAAACCCTGAGGTGTATGTTGGCTATAGCATGTTCAATGTAGGAACTGGATGGCATCAAGATGGAATCTATCTACCTCGGTGGTAGAGGAGCAGCCCTATGATGATTATGAGAATCAAGTCCTAAAATCCATGGCCATGGTAGAGTGAAATAATAGAAAGAGTTTCTATTTAGATTTTCACATCAGACTCGAATCGAATGATTACATCATATGACAGAGATTAGGGTTTGACGAGTTTACCTTAACCCTAATCTGATCGGGGCTCAAGATAGAAGAACTGAATCACACAGGTAGCTGCACCAAGAGATTCACATTCAGCTCTAATGGGTTACCACCATATACTGCTAGGTGTCACTGGTGGATTTTGGGAGCAATTAGAATGATTTAGATGATCGATCATTCTAGCTGTTCGAATCAGAAGAGTTCTGATCCATCGAAAGGAGTTTCGATGATGTCGATGATAGAGATCATGACATATCCCATTACCATACAGAACTGAACATAACTGGGTCACACAAACAAGGATTTGAATCTGGTGATCATCAATTGAACTGATCCAGTTCAATTGATCTGAATGAGATTCAATTAGGTTCAAGGAAATCGTGCTAGCACTCGATTGAACCTAACGTTCTTCTTTTACTATCATAAATAAGTTGTCCTGTCTGAGCTAAAGGAGTTTGTGCTCAATTAGAGGCCTTCATATGGTCTGACTGGAGGTTGTCCAAGTCAGAAAAGGTTGTCTTATTTTGTAAGACATTACCTGCCATTTTTGGTCACCTACCATTTCTTGTTCTTTGACTTTGGTCAAAAGTCTACCTTTGACTTGGTCAAATGTTGACCATTGATACTTTGACTTTTGACCACATGTCATGCACCTATTGGAGAGCTGGTGGGGGCCTATCCCCCTACCAGAACCTGGCAAGGAGGAGGGCGCACGCCACCCTAGGCGTCTTCCCAAGCTAGAGGCGCCTAGGAGTCCTTGTCCTCCTTGTTGGACAAGGACTCCATCTTCTTTTTGGATTCCAAATAGAGTTCTTCTAAGAACCAACTTTGATTGGTCTTAGGCACCCTCTAAGGAGGAATCCAGGGGACTCTATTCCCACCAATCAGATTTAGATCTGATTTCACAAAGGGTTGTGATTGGTTGGGATGAAGAGGAGTTGGATCACAGTTAGTCTATAAATAAGACCCTGTGCCCAACTCAAAGAGTAATCAAAATTCCCCACGCCCCTAGGCTGCCTCTCCCCTCTTTCTCCATGCCAAACCATCTTCTCCCCTTTCTCTCCACGTCCAAAAGGAGTTTTGGATTTTTGTTGGTACGATTCAAGCAAGAGAAAGGCGATCAAAAGCTAGAAGGCTGCACTGCTGCAAAGGACGACTGTTGATCTTCAAAAGAGATTTTGAAGATCCTCCAGATTAGATCCAGATCTAATTTTTGAAGGCATGATAGAGAAGAAGAGGATCTCCAGATCCATCCCTAGTGGATACCGATAGAGGCCAAGCGCTTGCGTGGCTAGATCCAGAACCTTCCGCTGCATACAGGATCATCAACGGGTAATTGGATTACCCAAATCAGGTAAATTAAATTTGATTTAATTTATTTTTATTTTATTTTATTTATTAAAATAATAAGAATTAGATTTGAAATATTCTAGATCTAATATAGATCAAAGAGAAAAATTTTTGAAATATATCTCTTGATCTGAGCAGATCTGAACGAACTTGGATCGAAAAATCAGAATTTCCCTTCAACTGCTATCAGAGCCATGGTTCTAAAAATATTTAGATCTGATTTTAAATTTATTTTAATCAAAAAATAATTGATTTTAGATGACACATTAGATGTGATTAGATCTGAAATTAGAAAAATTTAAAATTAAATAATTTGGATCTAAGATTAGAAGATATGCATGACTAGTTCTAGAATAGAATAGTTCTATAGAATAGTCTTGCATGTTTTTGATTTAATCTAATTAAATCATATTTTAGATCCTTTTATTTACTATTTTTTGATATTATAAGTGTTATAATAACATCTAAAAAATAGTAAATAAAAATTATTTAATTTTAAATATCATATGAGATATGATTGATGCATGTCTAGACTAGTTGTAGAATAGTTCTACATAATTGTCTAGATTAGAATTTATTTTGATTAGATCAATTTAAATCTAATTTTTTAGATTATTATGAGATAATTTAGATCTAAAAATAAGCATGATTCGATACATGAGATGTATGCAAAATATGCCATAATTAGATCTGATTTGTATATGAGATATATGATATAGATCTAAAACTGTTTTGTAGTATTGCATGTTCCTGATTAAGGCGTTCCTCTTGGCCGTCCGGTCATAAGAATGAAGAAGGGTTTAAAGGCC
Source organism: Cocos nucifera (assembly GCA_006176705.1). Lineage (NCBI taxonomy): Eukaryota > Viridiplantae > Streptophyta > Magnoliopsida > Arecales > Arecaceae > Cocos > Cocos nucifera. Next base: position 87,222 of record QRFJ01003631.1, read on the forward strand.
CTCTCTTTCCATTCGATGGGGTGTTCTTATGATGTGTAGGGGTGCTGCGTGTTCGTCCTTAATCAGAAATCCCAAAACTTACTTTCTGCAAAACCCTAGATCCTGAAACCCTAGGATTTATTGTGCATATTTTGTTTATGAACCCTAACTTAATTAAGAATTAAGTTTATGGAATATTAATTAGGTCTAAAATTGAGAATTTCAGATCTAAGACATATTCATAATACTGGGTTCGGGCTTGGGTAGCTCAATTAGGTCTAAGCGGTTGATCAAATCCGAATCAAGAGTTGGTTAGATGGGATCAACAATGCTTAAATTGACCAGCCTAATAGGATTAAGTCTGGGTCAAGATCGAGTCACGATCAAGCAAGACCTAATTAGGCTCAGAGGTTAGAGTCTGGATTGTAGGCTAACCCAATTGGTTCTGGCTCAACAATTTGGTGTCTAAGGTAAGTTTGGCACATACGACCGACTGGTTTTTAATTGGAAGCTACTCGACCTGAATGCATTCTTGTACGAGTTAATGGCATATTCCTTCCACCGATCTCACTTACCTGGCCATATCTGTTGACACAGTTCTGATCTGAGGTGGTCAATAATCCGAGCTAACCCATGCCACTAGGTTAGTCATAATTGTTATGACTAAGCCAAGTCTAGTTTAATGAGACCTGAATCAATTCTCCCTAAGAAAAGATTAAGTCTGAGGTCTTCCACCATTGTAGATGTGCGGGCCCTTCTCGGGGTTGATTGTTCTCGGCTGGATACAGTGGCTCAGTTGCACCAGGAAGACGCAACCATGTCTATTAGGCATTGGATGCTATGGGCTGGAGGATGAGTTGGGCTCAATATTTTGGATACGGTGAGAGACTCAATTAGGAACCCAGTCTATGCAAATGGTGGGTCTGACTTAACTAAGGAGTGGATCAATATTCCGGATATGGTGAGATTCATGAATTAGAGACCAAGTTTGGGTGCACCATGATTAGAGAATCATTGAACAAGAGTTGTTCACTCATTGGCTAACCCATCACCAATAACTGTTAGGTGAGGTGATGAGTCAGTTGGTGAGACCGCACCACCCACTAGAAATCATTAATCATGGAGATTTTTGCATCTCTACAGAGGGAGTGTAGGGATCCGAGAAAATAGTGGGAGCTAATTTGTTTAAAAATAAAATCCCTAAATAAATTGGTCAAGTCAAAATTACAGTATCTAACTAGAATCTTTGGCTCTCTATAGGAAAATGTCTGCGTCCAACCCATTGATACGTATCCTGGACACACATAGACTGACTGGACCCAATTATAAAGATTGGCTCAGGAACTACAAAATAGTTTTGGGTTTCGAGAAGTTAACCCATGTACTGGACCAGGACCCTCCCACCTTACCAGCCCATCCATCTATTGAACAGAGAGCGTCTCTGGAAAGAAATGGATAGACGAAGACAATAAGGCCAGATATTACATGTTGGGCTCGATGTCTGATGAAGCTCCAGCGCCAACATGAGGATATCGAGGACTGCTCGCCAAATGTTGGCTCACCTGCAGGAGATGTTTGGTGAACAGAGTCGCGCAGCCAAATATCAAGTCACGAAATGACTTTTTAAGGCTAAGATGCGTGATGGGCAGTCAGTCCAAGATCACTGTCTGACAATGATCAAGGACATGGAAGAGCTTGAGAAGCTCGGTGTGAAGTTAGACTTTGGACCTGCAGAATGATATTATTCTGCAATCCTTGACTGATGCATATGGGCAATTCATCATGAATTACCACATGCATAAACTTCAGAATTCCTTGGCCGAATTAATGAATATGCTGGTTACCGCTGAGCTTTCTATGAAAGGTTCTAAAGGCTCAGTTCTTGCTATGGAACGGACTTCTTCCAAAAGAAAGTCTTATGGAAAGAAAAAGAAGTCTGTGAAAAAGCAAAAGGTAGAAGGATCAAAGAAGAAGAAGGCAGAGTTGAAGAAAAAGATCCATGGCAAAGGAATGTATTTCCATTGCAATAGCGACGGCCATTGGAAGCAGAACTGCCCTACTTACCTAGGCCACCCTGAAGAACAAGAAGGAAGGTCCTTCTGGAGGTATGCTCGTTATTGAGTCTAACCTTACGGTTTCTTCTGCATCCAGTTGGGTGCTTGACTCTGGTTCTAGTGCTCATCTGTGCACTTCCATGCAGGGTCTTGAGGATAGCAGGAGGCTGAGGGATGGAGACATGATCCTACGCGTCGGTAATGGAGCAAGAGTTGCTGCAGTAGCCGTGGGAACATACCCTCTTCGATTACCATCTGGTTTAGACTTAGTTTTAAAAGACTGTTATTATGTGCCTGCAGCTAGCAGGAATTTGATTTCTATTTCATGCTTAGCACAAGAAGGTTATGTGATCACCTTCTTTAAGGACCATTGTAACATTCTTTATGAAAGAAATAAAATTGCAAATGGTTTTCTTATTAATGGTCTTTATCAGCTACATATTGATGTACCTATTCTTTAACTATCGAGCAAAACGTGAATGCCAAACGACCTAGGGATAGTCCAAACGATAGATATCTATGGCACCTGAGATTAGGTCATATAGCAGAAGATAGGATCAACAAATTAGGAAAAAAAATGGGCTATTGAGTCCATTGACTTTCCGAGTCATATCCAACTTGTGAATCTTGTCTTCAAGGCAAAATGACTAAACTCCCTTTTGTTGGACATGGGGAGAGGGCCACAGATCTCCTTGCCCTAGTACATACTGATGTGTGCGGCCCATTTGATGTGCCGCTAGAGGCAATTTTGTCTACTTCATTACCTTTACCGATGATCTGTCTAGGTATGGGTATGTGTATCTTATGAGACACAAGTCTGAAGCTTTTGAAAAGTTCAAAGAATTCAGACATGAAGTAGAAAAACAAACTGAAAAACCCATTAAGGTTCTTCGATCAGATCGAGGAGGTGAATACCTTAGCCGGGAATTCCTAGACTATCTAAAGGAAAATGGCATAGTCTCTCAATGGACTCCACCAGGAACACCTCAACTCAACTCAATGGGTTTCAGAACGGAGAAATCGGAACTCTATTGGATATGGTTCGATCCATGATGAGCTTCACAGACCTCCCTGATTTTCTTTGGGGACACTTCATTATTAACTTCAATCTATTTACTGAATAGGGTTTCCTCTAAAACCGTTCCTACCACACCGTATGAGATATGGCACGGTAAGAAACCAAGTCTGAGTCATCTCAGAATTTGGGGTTGTCCGGCTCATGTCAAAAGACAACAAGCGGACAAGTTAGAGTTTAGGTCCTTTAGAGCTCGATTCATAGGATATCCTAAAGAGTCATTAGGATACTATTTCTACATTCCAGAAGACCATAATGTGATTGTGAGTCGACATGCCATATTTCTTGAAAAATAGTTTATTCAAGATAGTGGCATTGGAAAGCAGATTAAGCTTGATGAGAAAGTCTCACAAGCAGAACGAGCTAAGGACCAAGTGGAACCAAATCAGGTTGAGCCAATAAGAACACTACCTCCTCCACCTCGTAGATCGGAAAGAGTTTCCCGTCCCCCTGAAAGATACTTAGGTATTATTTCAGAGGATGTAGAGGAAATGTTCCTCATAGGTAATGGTGCTCATGGTGATGATCCCAAAACCTACAACGAGGCGATATCAGATATCGACTCCGAGAAATGGCTTGAGGCAATGAAGTCAGAAATTGACTCGATGCACTCAAACCAAGTCTGGACCTTGGTAGATCCACCAGAAGGTATAGTACCTATTGGGTGTAAATGGATCTTCAAGAGAAAGATTGGTGCAGATGGGAATGTGGAGACATTCAAGGCTAGACTAGTGGCAAAAGGTTATAGTCAACGCGAAGGCATTGACTATCAGGATACCTTTTCCCCGGTAGCTATGCTAAAATCCATCCGCACATTGCTTGCTGTTGCAGCCTATTTCGATTATGAAATATGGCAAATGGACGTGAAAACGGCATTCTTAAATGGATATCTTGAGGAAGATATCTATATGGAACAGCCGCTAGGTTTCACATCCAGTGATACTGATCACAAGGTTTGCAAGCTGCAAAGGTCCATATATGGACTTAAGCAAGCATCTCGGAGCTGGAACACTCGTTTCAATGATGTGATCAAAAAGTTTGGTTTCATCAAAAATGAAGAGGAACCATGTGTTTTCAAAAGGGTCAGTGGGAGCACTGTTGTCTTCCTCGTATTGTACGTGGATGACATCCTCCTTATTGGGAATGATATTCCTATGTTGACATCATAGTCAAAATGTGGTTGTCCAAGGAATTCTCCATGAAAGACCTAGGTGAAGCATCCTTTATTCTAGGAATTAAGGTCTATAGGGATAGACCGAATAGGATGCTAGGACTTTCACAGAAGATGTACATAGAGGAAAGTACTAAAGAGGTTTAGTATGGAAAACTCTAAGAGGGGATTAATACCCTTCAGACATGGTATTCATCTTTCCAAGAAGATGTGCCCCAGCACACCTGAGGAAATAGAACGCATGAGCAAGATCCCTTATGCTTCTGCAATAGGGAGCCTCATGTATGCCATGCTATGTACACGACCTGATATAGCCCATGCTGTGAGTGTCACAAGCAGATATCGATCAAATCCAGGTGAAGAACACTGGACTTCTGTGAAATGTATCCTTAAGTACTTGAGAAGAACTAAGGATATGATGTTGGTCTTTGGTAATGGAGAACTCCAAGTCCAGGGATACACAGACTCAGGATTTCATGTCTGATATAGATGATCGAAAGTCGACATCTGGGAGTCTGTTTGTGTGCAATGGTGGTGCTGTCAGCTGGAAGAGTTCCAAGCAAACTGTGATAGCAGATTCCACCATGGAAGCAGAATATATCGCTGCATCAGAGGCTGCGAAGGAAGCATTCTGGTACAAGAAGTTTGCTGCAGAAATCAGGAGTAATGCCATCAGATGCCATTCCTCTATACTGCGACAACAATGGCGCCATAGCCCTTGCTAAGGAGCCGAGGTCTCACCAGAAGTCCAAGCACATTGAGCGGCGATATCATCTCATCCGCGATTACCTTGAGAAAGGTTATGTTGAGGTCAAGAGAGTCAACTCCATAGATAATGTGGCAGACCCACTTACAAAGCCGTTGGGCCAGCAGAAGATCGAAGCCCACCTTGAGAAGATGGGACTTAGACTTGTAGCCAATTGGCTTTAGGACAAGTGGGAGATTGTTAGATATATGTGCCCTAGAAGCCAGAATTGGCTGACACTTGTAATACACTTCTAGGGCAAAATTATAATTTTGACTATAATTAATGAAATGGGTTATTTTCTATCACACATGTGTATTTAGTGTCTGTGATACATCCTTTGAGTTAATGGTAATGATAATTCATATTTTCAAGAGTTGAAAATTTAAGACATGAATAATCATTGTTAACTCATAAAATGCTCCCGACCATAGGATCATCACGAGGATGGTGATTGATCCGGAAGGTTGGTGTACAATCGCTTCTCTTTAGTAGATGAGTCTTGAGTCTACGGTGTGGAGACACCGGAGCGAGAGTACAGATACTCGTTAGAGAACGAGGGCACTGAGCGTGACCACCTCGAGTAGTCATTAGGAAGTCTACCTTCTCGTCAATGACTGACTCGATGCTGCAGTAGTGTGTCTGGTTCTTTGACCTGAGATGCATCGGCAGTTCACCTTGAGGGTGTTATAGTTTGACTACACCATTACTCGGTCTCCTAGCCATATGGAACCCTGAGGTGTATGTTGGCTATAGCATGTTCATTGTAGGAACTGGATTGGCATCAAGATGGAATCTATCTACCTCGGTGGTAGAGGAGTAGCCCTATGATGATCATGAGAATCAAGTCCAGAAATTCCATGGCCATAGGTAGAGTGAAATAATAGAAAGAGTTTTCTATTTAGATTTTCACATTGGACTCGAATCGAATGATTACATCATATGACAGAGACTAGGGTTTGACGAGTTCACCTTAACCCTAATCTGATCGGGGCTCAAGATAGAAGAACTTAATCACACAGGTAGCTGCACCAAGAGGTTCACATTCAGCTCTGATGGGTTGCCACCATATACTGCTAGGTGTCACTGGTGGATTTTGGGAGCAATTAGAATGATTTAGATGATCGATCATTCTAGCTGTTCGAATCAGAAGAGTTCTGATCCATCGAAAGGAGTTTCGATGATGTCTATGATAGAGATCATGACATATCCCATTACCATACAGAACTGAACCTAACTGGGTCACACAAACAAGGGTTTGAATCTGGTGATCATCAATTGAACTGATCTAGTTCAATTGATCTGAATGAGATTCAATTAGGTTCAAGAAAATCGTGCTAGCACTCGATTGAACCTAACGTTCTTCTTTTACTATCATAAATAAGTTGTCCTGACTGAGCCAAAGGAGTTTGTGCTCAATTACAGAGGCCTTCATATGGTCTGACTGGAGGTTGTCCAAGTCAGAATAGGTTGTCTTATTTTGTAAGACATTACCTGCCATTTTTGGTCACCTGCCATTTCTTGTTCTTTGACTTTGGTCAAAAGTCTACCTTTGACTGGTCAAACATTGACCATTGATACCTTTGACTTTTGACCACATGTCATGCACCTATTGGAGAGCTGGTGGGGGCCTGTCCCCCTGCCAGAACCTGGCAAGGAGGAAGGGCGCACGCCAAGGGTGGCGTGTAGCCCAAGTAGGAGGCGCCTAGGAGTCCTTGTTGGACAAGGACTCCATCCTCCCTTTTGGATTCCAATCAGAGTTCTACTAAGAATTCCAACTTTGACTGGTCTTAGGCGCCCTCTAAGGAGGAATCCAGGGGTCTCTATTCCAACCAATCAGATTTAGATCTGATTTCACAAAGGGTTGTGATTGGTTGGGAAGAAAAGGAGTTGGATCACAGTTAGTCTATAAATAAGACCCTGTACCCAACTCAAAGAGTAATCAAAATTCTCCATGCCCCTAGGCTGCCTCTCCCCTCCTTCTCCATGCCAAACCTCCTTCTCCCCTTGCTCTCCATGTCCAAAAGGAGTTTTGGATTTTTGTTGATGCGATTCAAGCAAGAGAAAGGCGATCAAAAGCTAGAAGGCTGCACTGCTGCAAAGGACGACTGCTGATCTTCAAAAGGAGTTTTGAAGATCCTCCAGATCAGATCCAGATCTGATTTTTGGAGGCATGATAGAGAAGAAGAGGATCTCCAGATCCAGCCTGAGTGGATATAGGTAGAGGCCAAACGCTTGCGTGGCTAGATCCAGAACCTTCCGCTGCATACAGGATCATCAACAGGTAATTGGATTACCCAAATCAAGTAATTAAATTTGATTTAATTTATCTTTATTTTATTTTATTAATTAAAATAATAAGAATTAGATCTGAAATATTCTAGATCTGATATAGATTAAAGAGAAAAATTTTTGAAATATATCTCTTGATCTGAGCAGATCTGAACGAACCTAGACCGAAAAATCAGGATTCTCTAGGCCAAATTATTAAGGGGTGGTGTCCAAGAGTTGGATGCCCCCTTAATTGCTTTGTTTTGCCTTCGTTGACTAGATCTTTGACCTAGTCATAGTTTGTTAGGAGGCACCTCCTATTTGGGAGTTTTGGCATGAATACTCCTAAATTTTTCCACAACAAAAAGTAGAGAAAAAGAGGTGTTAGCATGGGGGTTATGGGTACCTAGTTCTTTGGAGAAAATGTCTTCATTAAGACATGAAAAGTTCATGTCTTGATGAAGACAAAGGTAAGAGAGAAGAATGTCTTCTCTTATAGTTTTCTTTCAAGGTTAATTTTCTCATTATTTCTTTGTGATTTTTTTATGAGAGAAATCTGAGAGAGAAAGGGAGAGGGTGTGGAGGTTGAGTGCTCCAAAGAGTTAGGGCATGGTGGTCATCATTGGACATGATCAGATCCTGATGAGAGAAGAGGAAGAGAAGAAATATCTTCTCTTAGTGTTTCTTTGAGAACCCTTCTCCATCAGTTGTGGAATTTTTCTATGAGAAAAATTAGAGAATGTTAGATCTAGAGGCATGAAAAAAATATAGAGGAGAAGTTCTCCCCTTGTTCTAACATAGAGTTGTTTTCAGGACATCAACCGTTGATGTCCTGAAAGAGAAGATTTATCTTTTCTTAGGGCTTTTCTCATATGTTTTTATTTCTATTTTTTGGAAGATCCATGGGTTAAATTTCTTCTTTATTCCTCCTCTTATTATTCATCTCTTGGAGTATCCAAGAGATTCAAAGAATAAGTTTTAGATTAATCATCAAGAGAGATCTACGAGAAGCTAGCACTTCGAGTGGATCTTCATTTGACGAACCTCCGATATGTGTTTACAGCTTCGTATGGATTACCTATAGAGGCCGAATACGTATATGCCTCTAAGCAACAAAGGACTATAATGGAATCAACCTCGGATTTCACGACCCATGCAAAGATAAGAGATTTGATCTCTTCTCTCACCTAGATGCGATCTAGGATTTTGATTAATATCAAAATATTTACTTTTAGATTTATATATGCATTATAACATATTATAGATCCTAGATGTAGGGTTTAGTAATTAGATTATATGATTTTGTTGATTAAATAGTTTAACGTTCATCTTCTGCTATATTTTATTTTAAAAAAATTTTGAAATTCAAGCATGAAATCTTGCATATTTTTCATCAATGTTGACTTTTGATCATCTATATTGGACATAAAATCTATGTTTGTATACCCCTGGACCTTGAGTTCTCCATTACTAAAGATTAGAAACAAATTCTAAGTCCTTCTTAAGTATTTAAGCATACAGTTCATAGAAGTCCAGTGTTGCTCACCTGGATTTGACCGATACCTACTTATGACACTCACAACATGGGTAATATAAGATCATGTACACAGTATGGCATATATGAGGCATCCTATTGCTAAACCATAAGGAATCTTGCTCATGCATTCAATCTCCTAAAGTGTGCTAGGGCACATCTTCTTGGAGAGATGAATACCATATCTAAAGGATACTAGACCTCTTTTTGGAGTTTTCCATGCTAAATCTCTTTAGCACCTCCTCTATGTACATCTTCTGTGAAAGACCTAGCATCCTATTTGGTCTATCTTTATAGATCTTAATTTTCAAAATAAATGATGCTTCTCCTAGGTCTTTCATAGAGAACTCTTTAAACAACAATATTTTGACCGTGATCAACATGAAAATATCATTCCCAATTAAGAAGATGTCATCCATGTACGGTACAAGAAACATAACAGTGCTCCCACTGATCTTTTTGAATACACATGGCTCCTTATTTTTGATGAAACTAAATGATTTGATCACATCATCGAAATGAGCATTCTAACTTCGAGATGCTTGCTTAAGTCCATATATGGACCTTTGCAGCTTGCATACCTTATGATCACTATCACTGGATGTGAAACTAAGTGATTGTTCTATATACATATCCTGTTCAAGATATCCATTTAAGAATATCATTTTCACATCCATCTACCATATTTCATAATCAAAATAGGTTGTAATAGCAAGCAATATGTAGATAGATTTAAGCATGTCTACTGGCAAAAAGATATCCTGATAGTCAATGCCTTCACACTGACTATATTCTTTCGCTATGAGCTTTGTTTTGAATGTCTCTACGTTCTCATCGGCACCTATCTTCCTCTTGAAGATCTATTTACACCAAATAGATACTATACCTTCAGGTGGATCTACCAAGGTTCAGACTTGGTTCGAGCGCATTGAGTCAATTTCTGATCTCATTGCCTCTAACCATTTTTCAAAGTCGATATTTGATATTGCCTCATCATAGATTTTGGGATCATCACCATGAACCCTATTTTTTATGAGAAATATTTCCTTAATATGCTCTAAAATAGTACCTAACTACCTTTCAGAAGGATGAAAAATCCTAGTTGATTTTCAAGATGGAGGAGGTAGTGTTTGGACTAGCTCAAACTGATTGGATTCCTCAAGTTCCTTAGCTCATTGCTTATTGGAGACCATCTCTTCGAGCCTTATCTATCTTTCGATGCCACCATCATTAATAAACTATTTTGTAAGAAAAATGGCATGTCGACTCATAATCACATTATGGTCTTCTGGAAGACAGAAGTAATATCCTAATGACTCTTTAGGATATCTTATGAACCGAGCTTCAAAGGACCTAGGCTCTAACTTATCCGCCTGCTGTCTCTTGACATCGATGGAACAACCGCAAATTCTAAGGTGACTCAAACTTGGTTGCTTACCATGCCATATCTCATACGGTGTGGTAGGAATAGTTTTAGAGGAAACTCTATTTAGTAAATATATTATGGTCATTAGACTATATCCTTAAGAAACTCAGGAAGGTCCATGAAGGTCATCGTGGATCAAACCATATCAAATAGGATCCGATTTCTCCATTCTAAAATTTCATTGAGTTCAGGCATTCTAGGTGGAGTCCATTGTGAGACTATACCATTATCTTTAAGACAGTCCAAGAATTCTCGATTAATATATTTACGTCCTCGATCTGATCGAAGAGCCTTAATGGGATTTTCTGTTTGTTTTTCTACTTTGCATATGAATTTCTTAAACTTTTCAAAGGCTTTAGACTTATATCGCATCAAATACACATATCCGTACTGAGATAAATCATCGATAAAGATGATGAAGTAGACATAATTGTCTCTAGCAGGCACATCAAATGGGCCACACATATCTATGTGTACTAGAGAAAGTAGGTCTGTAGCCCTTTTCCCATGTCGGACAAAAGAATGCTTGGTCATTTTTTTGTGAAGGCATGATTCACAAATCGGATATGACTTGAAATTTAATGAACTTAATAGCCCGGATTTCTTTAATTTGTTAACCATGTCTTCTGCAATATGACCTAGCCTAAGGTGCTATAGATTTCTATCATTTAGACTATCCCTAGGTCTCTTTGATCCTATGGCATTCATATTTTACTTGATATTGAAAATAGAAACATCAATATGTAACTAGTAGAGACCATTAATAAGGAAATTACTTATAATTTTATTTTTTTTAAAAAGAATATTACAATAGTCCTTAAGAAAACTAATTACATAGCCTTCTTATGCTAAACAAGAAACATAAATCAAATTCTTACTTGCTGTAGGCACATAATAATAGTCTCTAAATACTAAATCTAATCCTGATGGTAGTCAAAGAGGATAGATTTTCATGACCACAGGAGCAACTCTTGCTTCATTTTTTATGCTTAGGATCATCTCACCATCCCTCAGCCTCTTGCTTTCCTCAAGACCCTATATAGAAGTGCATAGATGAGCACTAGAACCAGAGTCAAGCACCCAACTGGAGGCAAAAGAAATCATTAGATTAGATTCAATTATGAGCGTACCTCCAGAAGGACCTGCCATCTTCTTATTTTTTAGGCTGGCCAAGTATAAAGGGCAGTTTTGGTTCTAATGATCGTCAGTATTATAAAGAAAATATTTTTCTTTGTTCGTGGCCTTCTTCTTTGGCTCTCCCTTCTTCTTCTTTTCTCCATCTATCTTTTGCTTCTTCATTGGCTTTTTCTTCTTTTCAAAATACTTTCTTTTGGAGGAAGTCCATTTCATAACAAGCCCTTTGAACCTTTCCAAGAAAGCTTAATAATAACTAGCATGTTCATCAATTCAGCTAAAGTACATTGTAGCTTATTTATATGGAAGTTCATGACGAACTGCCCATATGCATCAGTTAAGAACTACAAAATCACATCAATTTGCATGTCCCTATCTAGCTTGACACCGAGCTTCTCAAGCTCTTCTAAGTCCTTGATCATCATCAGACAATGATCTTGAACTGACCGTCCATCATGCATTTGAGCCTTAAAAAGTCTTCTAGTGATTTGATACATGGCTGCGTGACTCTCTTCATCAAACAACTCTTGTAGGTGAGCCAATATTTGGCAAGCAGTCTTGATGTCGTCATGTTGGCATTGAAGTTCATCAGACATCGAGCCCAACATGTAGTACCAAGCTTTATTATCTTCATCCATCCATTTTTCTAGAGATGCTCTCTATTCAGTAGATGGGTGGGGGGATCCTGATCCAATACATGAGTCAACGTTTTGGAACTCAAAATAATTTTGTAGTTTCGAAACCAATCCTTGTAATTGGGTTCAGTTAGTCTGTGGGTGTCCAGAATACGAACCAATAGATTGGATGCAGATATTTTTCTATAGAAAGTCAAAATTTTTAATTAAATTTTATAATTAAACTTAACCAATTTATTTAAGAATTTTATTTTTAAACAAATTAGGCTCTCACTATTTTTTTGAATTCTTATACTTTCTTGGTAGAGATGCGAAAATCTCTACGATCAATTAATTTCTAAGGGATGGTGCAGTCCCACCGACTAGCTGACCACCTAACCTAATAGATATTGATGATGGGTCAATCGATGAGTGGACAACTCTTATCCAATGATTCTCTAATCATGGTGTATCCAATCCTGATCTCTAATTCATGAAGCTCATCGTGCCTAGAATATTGCTCCACTCCTTAGTTAAGTCAAATCCACCATTTGTAGAAATTGGATTTCTGATTGGGTTTCTCACCATATCTGAAATATTGAGCCTAATCCATTCCTTCAATCTATAGCATCCAATGCCTAATAGATATGGTTGCATCTTTCCGATGTAACTAAATCACTATAACCAATCTAGAATAATCAACCCCGAGAAGGATCGGCACATCTACAATGATTGAAGACTTATGACATAATATTTTGTTAGAAAGATTTAATTTTGGTCTCTTTAAACTTGACTCGACTTAGTCATAACAATTATAACTAACCTAGTGGCATGGGTTAGCTCGAATTGTTAGCCACCTCTAATCAGAACTAGATCAACCCAAATGGCCAGGTAAGTGAGACTGGTGGAAGGGATATGTCATTAACTCGACAAGAATGCATTCAGATCGAGTAACTCCTAATTAAAAATTAGTTAGTCATATCTGTCAGACTTACCTTAGACATCAAATTATTGAATTAGAATCAATCAGATTAGCCTACAATCCAGGCTCAAACTATGAAGCCAAATTAGATCTTGATTGGTCGACCATATGTTACTGTGAGTCAACCTTGACCCAGACTTAATCCTAATGGATTTGTCAATTCTAAGTACTCTTGATCCCACCTAACCAACTCTTGATTTGGTTTGATCAACCACTAGATCTAGTTGAGCTACCCAAGCCTGAACCCAAATTTATGAAGATATCTTAGATCTAAAAATTCATAATTTTTAGATTTAATTTATTTTATAATATTAATTTTTAATTAAGTTTAGGTTCATAAATAAAAATATACCAAAAATTCTAAGATTTTAGGATCTAGAATTTTGCAAAAAGGAATGTTTTTTGATTTTTGATTAAGGACAAAAGCACAGCACCCCTACACACTGTAAGAGCACCCCATCGAATGAAAAGAGAGGGCCTTTAAATCCTTCTTACTCTTATGACCAGACAGCCAAGGGGAATGTCTTAATCAGAAATAAATACTACATGTCAAAATAATAAGATCTACAACATATGTCTCATATAAAATCATAGATCTAATCATGCATGTTCTGTATACATATCATGTATCAAATATTAAATTAGATATGCATGCTTTCGGAACTGACATATCATATATAATATCCAAAAAATAAAGTTTTAAATTGATCATATCAAAATAAAATTTATTTAGATAATTTATAGAACTATTCTACAACTAGTCTAGGTATGCATCTATCATATCTCATATGAATATTTAAATATTTAATTTTTTATTTTTAGATATAATTATAATATTTATAACATCAAAAAAATAAAAATAAAATAGATCTAAAATCATATTTAATCATATTAAAAAGAAAAACTATACTAGACTATACATAGAACAGTTCTATACCTAGTCTAGACATGTATCTCATACATCATTGATATGATTCTAAATTTTTAATTTTTTGACCTTAGATCTAATCATATCTGATGTGATTTCTAAAATATTTTAATATCATTTCATAAAATATAAAAAAAATTAGATCTAAAATAAATTTGAAGAACTGCTAACGCAGTTCTGACACCAGTTGTAGGAAAATCTACATTTTCCTGCACAGGATTGTTCATATCTAATTAGATCTGAAGAAATATTTCAAAAATTTTTAGCAAATTTTAATTAGATCTGAGACTTCTTGAATTTGATCCTATAGATTTGATATTAAAGTTAAAATTAAAATAAATTTAATTTAATTTTTTATCTTGTTTGGGTAATTTGATTAACCTACTAATGATCTGCTGAAGTCCGGGGTTCTGGATGTAGCCACACAACCACCTGGCATCTACCAGAGTCCACTCAAGTAGGATCTGGATGAGATCTAGTTATGGATCTAGTTTTCAAAAATCAATTTTGGATATGATTCGTAGAGCCTTCAAAATAGTCGATGAAGGCAGCATGCTCGTCTCACTAACACATCGTATGTCTTCCTAATCCTTATGCCAATAGCTTGATCTTCCTTGCTGGATTCGCCCAACCTCTTAAGCATGGAGAGGGGAGAGAGAGGACTAGGGGGAGGCATGGAAGAGAGGAGGGGCAGCCTTATGGCATAGTGGATGGGCACATACATTAAACCATAGGCATGGATAGGGTTTAAATAGATCCTACTACACCATGCAATGCCACATCACTTCAGCCAATCAAATTGCTTGATTCAATCATATCTTAATTTGATTGGTGGAGTGATGTCACTTGATCAAATTAGGTTAGAGTCCCCTAAAATCCTCCATATGTGGTGCCAAAAATGGATAGGCCAAACACTTTGCGGCCCAAGTGTTTAAAACCATCAAGCAACCTTGGAGTCCCATTTGTATGGGACTCCATCTCTTTTCCTCATGTATGCATGCCAACTAGGGGCGTGCACACATATTTACGCATGAAATCCAAGGGGGCATGCACCCTAAGGAGATGTCCTAAGGGGGTGCATGCCTCTGCCTCTTCTTTCCTACATTGAGACATCTCATGTCTCGACAGTGATAGGAAATGGTAGGTGGTGATAGAAATTAGTAGGTGTTGTCTTATTTCCATCAGATGGATTAAGACAATTCTTTTCTGACCTAGACAAACTCCAGTCAGATAAAGATAAACCCATATAGGGTTCTCAGGTGAGCCCAAATTCTTATTTGTATGATCCAGTAAGGTTCAATTTTGTATGGTAGTGAGACATGTCGCATTCTCCATCATCGACATCATCAAAATACCTTTTGATGGATCAAAACTTTTTTAATTCATACAATTAGAATAATCGATCATCAAGATCATTCTAATTGCTCCCAAAATTCACTAGTGATATCTAGTAGTATATGTTGGCAATCCATCAAAATTGAAAGCGAATCTCTTGGTGCAACTATCAGTGTGATTGAATTCTTCTATCTTGAGCCCCGACAGGATTAGGGTTAAGGTGAACTCATCAAAACTAATATCCGTCATATGAATTAATCATTCAATTTGAATCCGATATAAAATTTTAATAGAAACTCTTTCTATCATCTTCACATTGCCATGGCCATGGGCTTATGGACTCAATCTCATGATCATCATAAAGCTACTTCTCATCTACTGAGGTAGATAGATCCCTTATTGGTGTAATCCAATTTCTACAATGAATATGCTATAGCCAACATATACCTTACGATTTTGAATGGCTAGGAGACCGAGTTATGGTGTAGTCAAACTATAATACCCTCAAGGTAAACTGCCAATGCATCTCAGGTCAAAGAACCAGACACACCACTATGGCATCGAGCTAGTCGTCGACGAGAAGGTAGAGACTCTTATGACTGCTCGAGGTGGTCATGCTCAATGCTCTTATTCTCTAATGAGTATCTGTACTCTTGCTCTGGTGTCTCCACACTGTAAACTCAAGACTCATCTATCCTAAGGAAGCGATCATACATTAACCTTCTGGATCGATCACTATCCTCATAATGATCCTACGATCAGGAGTAATTTATGAGTTAATTATGAAAATTTATATCTTAAATTTTTAACTCTTAAAAATATGAATTCTTATTACCATTAGCTCAAAGAATGCATACAAATACTTTAAATACATATTATGATAGAAAATAATTTTTTATTAATTTATAGTCAAAATTATAAAATTACTCCTAGAAGTGTATTACAAGTGTTAGCCAATCTGGCTTCTAGGGCACACATCTGACATGAAGTTTTTTTGTCAACCACTTCAATTCATCGGGAGTCATCTCTACAAAAAGGGATGAACTAAAGTTAGAAAAAGATGAGAAAATAAAAAAACATAGATTAATATCTTTGGGATTGACAGGACTTAGGTCGAGGTTGTAGAAGGTTTGGTCATCTATTAGAGTGGTTAACAAAAGATTTTTATAATTTTTAAGAGTGTTAGTAGAGTCGAGGTCATCCCATTCCAACCCTGAAGCCCTATGAATGGAATTTCTATGTTGACCCCAAGGAAGAAATCTATGTTCAATCGATGGACAAGATATGAAGAAAAACTTCTCCTTCCAATTATGGATGGTGGAAGGGGTACCTTTGAGCAGCCCCTTCTTGCGGAACTGAGATGAGATGTACCACCATCCTTGGTAGAAAGATGATGCTTGAAGGTAAAAAAAGTTTGAAATAAGAAAATGATGGTCGAACCTCAGCTAGAAGGCAGAGTGCCAGAAATCCTATGATGAAGTAGAAGGAGTTCTGGACAACCAAAGAGAGGGATATATCTAGAATGTGGAAAAGCTCGATGACAAAGAGGGGAATGGAAAGTCTTAGCCCAACCTAGAGAGCCTCCATGTATAAACTGAACCGATTCGGAGGAGCACAAGCTTGGCCATCCGATCCGGGAAGTTCCAATTCATACTCGGAGGGGGCCCCATACTAAACTCTAACAAGGAAAAGATCCTTTGTAGCGAGTATCGAGGCAACTATTCCAAGGACGAAGGTTGGGCAAACTACTTCTCTAAGTTTGGGTTCATTCTTAGAACCAGGGTTAGAAGGGCTCAGATCGGGTGAACTCTTGGAATAGGTGGACCAGAAACATTCAGAGGCCATTTTGGATCAAGAAGAGTTTGAAAAAATTTATCAAAAACTAGGAAAAAATTGAGAGAAGAATAAGAAAATTGGAAGATGAATAGATAAACCCTGAGAAACCCTAAAGAACATAAGAAAGACAAGAAAATTTAAGAAAAAGGTTAGGATACTAACCCAGATGTGGTAGAGAACTTGGTGGTGCAATTAGAATGGCAAAAAGAGAATAGAGTTAGGGCATCGAAGATCAAAAAATGCATGGGATAGGATGGACAAGGTCGAGGAAGATGGAATGGGAGAAGAAATAAGCCAGAGTAAGGAAGGAGAAGATGGACACCTAAATAGTTGGTAGACTCGTAGAGCTATCTTCCTTCTCTTGATTCATATTTAGCTCATGGGTCATAAGAGAACCAATGAGGTCTTCTAATGCTAACTTATTTAAGTCCATTGCTTCTTGAATAGCAATCACTTTTGGCTCCCAATTCTCTAGCAAGGACCTAAGAATTTTATGCACAACATTACTATTAGAATAATCTTTTTCAAGACTCTTTAAACAATTTAATATATCGATGAATCTTGTGAACATTTCGATGATGGTTTCTGATAAGTACCATAAATTTATCAGTAAAAGCATTAATTTATCAATTAATTTATATTTATTTTTAAAAATTAATAATCAATTTATATATTTTTAAGAAATTAATATTTTTATTAATTTAAAATAAAAAAATATTATTATCAATAAAAGGAGCAAATTTTTTTGGTCACAATGAAATAAATTTGAAACAAACCGAAGCTAAAATGGATTAGATATGATTTCTAAAGAAAAAAATTAAAATAAAAAAAAATTGTTCAACCAGCTCCGTAAGCCAAGCCACCATGCTATATCAGTCAACGTGTCCAAACATGCCCAACCAAGCCATCCAGTCGGTGCATCGTAAGCCAGCAGACCTAGCCTAGGCGCTAGTGCAAGCTACCCAAGCCAACCCATCCGGTGAACCGCTGATGTCAGTTTTATCGTGACTCACTATGAACCCTTAAGCGAGGGCAATTTGGTCATTTTCCATAAATGTCGCGTGCTGATTCACTATGGTATGCAGTATGTTCAGTCCAACGTGGTCCATGAGCATAGTAATGTGCGATCCGACGATTGTGGTCACTGTCGATGAAGATCCAATGGCGGGGGTCATTTCCAGTTTTGATTCGGTTCCGAGCTTCCTTCTTTGTGTGATCGGATGGCCCTGGAAGCTCCAAACTCTGATCAGATGGCTGAGGATGATCCTGGCAGTGATTCAACCTCCTAAAGCTCAATCAAATGATCCGGATTTAATAGATTAAAGCAATCCAATGGTCGAAACTTATTCCTACTTGATTTAGGTTGTTATACGCTGGTTTTTGGTGATTTTTGAGTCGATGGATTCGTATCTGATGGCTAGAATTCAAGGAGCTCAACAGAATTTGCCTAGAAGCTCTTTTAATATGATTTTCAATCAAGTTCCTTCTATTTTTGTCGATTGGAACTCTCATAGTCCCGTATTGCCTACAACAAAGATCTCCAGCCCTCCAACACCTATTTAAAAGACCCTAGGCCATCAAATCAAGTTGTCTTCGATCATGGGAAGGAGTTTGGTAAATGTTAGAGCCATGCTTGGATTTGAGACTGCTTCAAGGCAATGAGCACTTCGAAGAAGAATTGGCTTCTACACCATCTCAATGCTGGCACCGATTCAAGATCAACATCAACTATTTTTATTTTTTTTCTTTTTAATTTCATATATTTAAATTCTAAATTATATTTTTAATTAATATAAATTTACTTTTCTAGCTATTTAAATTCATACTTTTTATTTTTAATTATAATTTAATTTTTGCTTTTTAATTTTAATTACTCTTTAAATTCATTGCAAGTAGGTAGATGCTAAGATCTAATTAGTAGGTCTTAGTACCAAGTTTAAATTTCTGCATGTTTTAAATTCTATTTTTTATTTATAATTTTATTTTTAACTTTAAGTTTATTTTTATTTTTTTTATAAATATTAAAAATTTTAAAATCAAAATACTACCTTCTCTATGGATTCAATCCAACTCACTACATTCTACCTATTTTTAATTATTTCAAGAAGTCCGAATTAAACTGATAAATACGATGTCTAACGGCAATATCGTGCTCTTACCAAGTTTTTAGCATCATTATCAGGGATAGCATGAAAATTTATTTCTTCTAATTTCTTTGATTTTCTTATAAATTAATTATAAATAAATTTATAATTTTTTAATTTTCTATAAATAGTGCTTACTAACTTTTTTTTATATATTTTGTAGAAAAAGAGAAAATGAACCAAATTACGGCAAGAATGAAAACTTTTGATTTTTCTTGGTGAGATTAATTATAATCCTAGATTTTCATTATTATTTATTTTATTTTTAAATTAATCTAAAAAAAATACTTAAATCTAATTAAAAGCTTCATGACAAGATTAGAAATCCTAATTGCTTAGAGCATGCATCATATTAATTTTATTTTTATTATTTTTATTTTGTTTGGTGATCACTGGAGACAAGATGAGCATCTACACTTCAATTAGTTGCATGCATCTAGTTTAAATTGCATAGAACCCATTGCTTGAATTTTTTTTTTTGTGTACATATTCATATTAAACTAAATTGAGGACACAACCCATTAAACAATATAAGGTAAAAAAATTTGATCACCCTTCCTTAGCCCACACACAACCAACCGGTATCCTGCATTGATCTAAGCCTTTAATTTTAGAATCAATTAGACATCGATCCTAGAAACTTAAGCTTATTAAGATAAGAAACCCTAAAAGTTGGATCAGATTAGAGTTAGTCAATTTAACTGATGTCTAGAAAAGTGGTTCAGAGATGACTGGGTCTGAACAAAGATGGTTTATAATTAGTTCTATTAGCTTATCTAGCTAAGCACAATTGGTGTCTAAGGCAAGCAACGGGAGGACTCCCACCAAGCTTACACTTACTGACAGTTGATTGGCTGATCTTATACTTGGAGGACTTGAAGGCGACTTTGGTAGTTAAGAGTTGTCTAAATCTAGGATAACTCTTAGTTAGGATTATTTGCCTAACTTGATTGCTAACCAATATTTAACCTAACTAAAACTAAATCTTCTCTCTCTTCTTAGCTCTATGACTCCTTAGGATCTCTTGTTTAGAACTCTTCTTTCTTTCTTCTCCTTTTCTCCTCTTCTCTTTCAAAAATAAATAAATTAAATTAAAAATAACTAATATTTAATATTTAAATAATTAAAAATAATAAAAATCAAAAATTTAAAATAAAAAATAAATAAAATTATAATAAAATAATAAAAAAATTAAAAAAAATTAATTTTTTTAAAGTAAAATAATAATAAATAATAATATAAAAAATAATAAATAATAAAAAAATTCTAAAAAATCTAAAAAATAAAATAAAAATATAATAATAATTTTTAAAAATTAATAAAATAATAAAATAATAAATAATAAATCTAAAAGATTTCTGAACCACACATTAGGATTGCACTAGTACATAAATGATAGAAAATTATTTTATTTGATCTAGTTGCATCCAACTATAAAATTGAATGGCTGAAATATATTAAATTTAATAACCAAATAGCTGAAAATTTTAGAGAACCACCTAGATAGATGAAGGAATATTTTATTTCTTCTATCTATAACCTATCGACTTATATCTAGTTATTTGATATTCATGCTATCCACTACAAGATCAAGCCGACCATAATCCAGATGCTTCCATCTTTTTATAGGAACATCAATGAAGACCCGTATAAGCATCTGGATGAGTTTTTAAAAATCTACTCTATGATGAAAATTCAAAGTTTAACCAATGATGCCCTTAGACTAATTTTATTCTTTTTTTCATTAGGAAACAAAGTCAAGCACTAGCTTGGCATAATAGAGAGATCAATCAAAACTTGTGCTAAATTATAAAGTTAAGAAATTTTATTTCGTAGGCCGAACCAACACCATGAGGTGAGCTATCACTGGATTTACTTAGCTTCTAGGAAAATAATTTCATGAGTCATGGGAGAAACTTAAGAAACTTATTAAAAATTGGCCACACCATGATCTATCTAAGTGGCAAATAGTTCAAGCTTTCTATGAGGGTTTACAAAACCATTATAAATGAATGGTAGATGCATCCTATGGAGGTGCATTCATGAACAAGAGTGAGTACGAAGCCTATATCTTGTTTGAAATCCTAAGTGAAAACTTAATCAACCAAGCTTTGTTATCTTTCTACCAAACTTGGGCAGGGATCCATGAATTTAAACATCTAGAATCTAGTCCTAAGGTAGATTCAAATTTGATAAATAAAATGGACTTTCTTGTCCAGAAATTAGACCAACTCCTAATCCTAAATCAACAAACTCCTACACAAAATACATCATCTTCTAATTATCAGGAGATTTATTCCATCTATGCTAGCCCAACAAATCATATGAGTGAATGTCCTATGGCTGCATAATTTTTATCTTTTATCTAAGAATAAGTTCAAGCTACACATGGCTACTCTAAGCCGATTAATGATCCTTTTTTAAATTCATATAATCCAAATTGGAGGAACCACCTCAATTTTTCTTGGATACCCCAATAGACTCAGGCTCAGATCTACTATCAAAACTATGCCTATAATAAGAGTCAGCCTAGTTAGTTTATTTAGCCATCATATTATAATCAGCCATTATACCCACCTCCTCAACAGACCAATCTAGCCAATGATAGATTTAACCAACTTTAACAATTAATTTTGAATCAACAAGAATATATTACCAAGCTAGAAGTGCAAATAGGATAATTAGCTGAGTCTAACATAAGGAGAGAACTAAATCAATTATCGAGCCAATCGATTCTTAAAATCAATCCACCTAATATCTATCAACCACCTAAACCAAATTATCAAACTAATGTTCCTCCTAGGAATTTCCAATTAGGGAATGCTAAAGTAATTTCTAAACTTAAAAGTTATAGAATTCTTATGGACACATACCAAGACTAAGTGAGAAAGGCTAGTACATGTTAGATGTGTGCCCTAGAAGCTAGATTGGCTAACACTTGTAATACACTTCTAAGGATAATTTTATAATTTTGACTATAAATTAATAAAAAAAATATTTTTTCTATCATAGTGTATATTTAAAAGTGTCTGTGATACATCCTTTGAGTTAATGATAACGACAATTCATATTTTCAAGAATTAAAAATTTAAGATATAAATTTTCATAATTAACTTATAAACTACTTCCAACCGTAGGATCATCACGAGGATGGTGATCAATCTGAAAGGTTGTTTTATGATCACTTTTTTAGGATAGATAAGTCTTGTGTCTATCGTGTGGAGATATCAGAGCAAAAGTACAGGTACTCATTAGAGAATGAGGATATTGAGCATGACCACCTTGAGTAGTCATAAGAAAGTCTACCTTCTCATCAATGACTAGCTCGATGCTGCAGTTGTATGTCAGTTTCATTAAACTGAGGTTCATCAGTAGTTCACCTTGAGTGTATTATAGTTTGGCTATACCATAACTTGGTCTTCTGGTCATTCGAAATCCTGAGCTGTATATTGGCTATAGCATATTCATTGTAGGAATTGGATTGCACCAAGATGGGATCTATCAACCTCAGTAGTGGAGTAGTCCAATGATGATCATGAGATCAAGTCCTTAAGCACATGGCCATGGTAGTGTGGTATAACAGAAAAGAGTTTTCTATTAGGATTTCACATCGGACTCAAATCTAATGATTCATTCATATGATGGATGTTGGATTTTGATGAGTTTACGTTAAACCCTAATCTTATCGGGACTCATGATAGTAAAATCGATTAACATAGATAGCTGCACCGAGAGGTTTGTTTTTAGTTCTGATGGATTGCCACCATATGCTGCTAGGTGTCACTGGTAGATTTTGGGACCAATTAGAGTGGTTGGATCACACATACAAGGGTTTGAGTCTGGTTGCGATCAATTAGACTAAGTCTGTTCAATTGATTTGGATTAGTCCGATTAGTTTTAAGAAAATCATACTAGCACATGATTGAACCTAACATTCTCCTTCTATAGTCTTTCTAGTTCGTCATGGATGAGTTTAACTCAATTGAAATCCTAATTGGAGCTTGGGTTGTCTTAATTCATCAGATGATTTTTAGGACAACACCTGCATTTTTTGATCACCTGCCATTTCTGATCACCTACCATTTCTGATCACCTATCATTTTCTATCGCACACTAGGATCAAATGTTAACCCTATTGTAAGAAAGAAGGGGCTAGGGGCGCATGCCCGCTGGAGATTTTCTAGGGGTGCATGTCCCCACTTATTTGGTATGACATGGAGAGGGTGCATGTCCCCCTTTGCATTCACCCAAAGTGAATAGGCTTTGACTTGGTCAAATTTTAGATTTGACTAGTCAAAGAGGTTTGATAGAGATCAAACTCTAAGAGAGAAAGAAGAGTTCCTTGCGCACTCAACTACCTCCTTCATTCCTTATCCATCTTGTATGACAAATATGGGAAGTTTGGGGTGGCAACTCTGATGCATATTGGCATGAAAAATTTGCTAAAAATTAGAACTAAATCAAGTAATTGGTTGCTTGATTGATTGGAACACTAAGGTAGCATAGGGCTCTATTTAAGAGACCCTGCGCCCTAGGTTTTCATATAGTTGATGCTCCATGCCCCAAGCCCCCATATGCTACCATCCTCTCCCTTTCTCTACAACTCCCTCTTTTTGATTTCCTCTCTGTCTTCTTGCCAAATGGGCACAAATTCAGGAGGAAGATCAAATAGCTTTGGCGCATAGATCAGGAAGAAGATGACCTGTTCGTGAGACGAACATCCAGCCTTCTTTGATTATTTTGAAGACTCTATAGATCAGATTTTGATTTAATTTTTGATGACCAGATCTAAAAGGAGAGCACTTCTAGATCTAGCTCAAGTGGACTTTGGTAGAGGCCAGGCACGTACGTGCCTTAATCCAAAATTACAAGCTTCTGTTGATCATCGGTAGGGTAATTAGATTTTTCAATAAGGTACAAAGTTTATATCTAATTTAATTTTTAATTTTAATTTTAATATTAGATCATTAAAATTAGATCAAAGAACTCTCTAATCTATTTAGACTCTATAGAAAAATTTTTAAAATATTTTCTACAGATTTGGTCAGATCAAACCGATCCTATGCCAAAAAATGTAGTTTTTTCTTCAATTGGTATCAAAGCAGCATTAGTAGTTCTTTAGATTTACTTTAGATCTAATTTTTATTATAATCTATGATCTAATATTAAAAATTTTATATATCATATCAGATGTGATCAGATCTGAAATCAAAAAGATTAAAAAAATTTAGATTCATATCAATCTTGTATGAGATGCATATCTAGACTAGGTTTAGAATCGTGTATGTGCAGTCTAATGCTAATTTTCTTATGATATTATCAAATTTGTTTTAAAATCTTTATGCTTCTACTTTCTAATGGTATAAATGTTATAATTAGATCTAAAATTAAAAATAAAATTTTTTATTTTTATATGAGATATGAATGAAGCATGCTTAGACTAGTTGTAGAATAGTTCTATGATTTATCTAGAATAGATTTTATTTTGATATGACCAATCTAAAATTTATTTTTTATATATTATATGTGATGTATCAGATCTGAAAGCATGCATCTAGGATTTAATGATTGATACATGAGATGTATATAGAATGTGCATCTTTAGATCTATGACTTTATATGAGATATATGTTGTAGATTTATTATTTTGTAGTGTAGTAATTATTTTTGATTATGGCATTCCCGTTGGCTGTCCGGTCATAAGAGCAAAGAGGGGTTTAAATGTAAGATGTATGCCCTAGAAGCTAGATTGACTAACACTTGTAATACACTTCTAAGGCCAATTTTAGAATTTTGACTATAAATTAATAAAAGAATTATTTTCTATCATAGTGTGTATTTAAAGTGTATGTGACACATACTTTGAGTTAATGGTAATGATAATTTATATTTTCAAAGAGTTGAAAATTTAAGACATAAATTTTCATAATTAATTCATAAACTGCTCCCAATCATAGGATCATCATGAGGATGGTGATTGATCCAGAAGGTTGGTGTATGGTCGCTTCATTTCAGTATATGAGTCTTGAGTCTACGGTGAGGAGACACTGGAGCGAGAGTTTAGATACTCATTAGAGAACAAGGATACTGAGCATGACCACCTCAAGCATTCATAAGAAAGTCTACCTACTCATCGATGATTGGCTCGATGTTACAGTAGTGTGTCTGGTTCTTTGACCTGAGGTGTATATTGGTTATAGTATGTTCATTATAGGAATTGGATTACACCAATAAGGGATCTATCTATCTCGGTAAACGAGGAGTAGTGCTATGATGATCAGGATAATCGAGTCCATAAGCCCATGGCCATGGTAGAATGAAGATGATGGAAAGAGTTTCTAAAATGGGTTTCACATAGGACTCAAATCGAATGATTAATTTATATGATGGATATTGGGTTTGATGAGTTTACCTTAACTCTAATCCTGTCGGGGCTCAAGATAGAAGAACCCAATTACACAGGTAGCTACACTAAGAGGTTCACTCTCAGTTTCGATGGATTGCTACTATATACTGCTAGGTGTCACTAGTGTATTTTGGAAGCAATTAGAATGATTTTGATGATCGATCATTCTAATTGTATGAATTAGAAAAGTTCTAATCCATCGAAAGATATTTGGATGATGTCGATGATGGAGATCACGACATGTCTCATTACCATATGGAATTGAACCTAACTGGATCACACAAACAAGGGTATGGATTTGGATGTCATCAACTGAGCTAACCTAGTTTGATTGATATGGATTAGATCCAATTAGGTTCAAGGTAATCGTGCTAGCACATGATTGAGTCTGACTTTCTCCTTCTGTAATCTTTCTAATTCATCACAATCGAATCAAATTTGATTTGACTCATTTCTATATCTTGAATGAGTTTATTTTCATTTGACTAGAATAAGTCTAGGTCAAATTAATTATAAAAATTAAATTCATTCCTACTGCAATTGGACTAGTGTCAAAAGTTGACCCAATTGGGAGAATTGAGGGTCACTTGATCAGAGAATTTTAAAAATTTTGCTAGAAATTTTTTTACCCTAATTTTTGATTATATGATAGTACATCAGTTATTCTTTCGGTGTGCAAAATTTTATAATTTTTGGAGGTGCCTAGACTAGGTTTTGATAGAGTTTAATTTGGATCAAACTCTTGAGGGAAGAGTCCTAGATGCACATGGACTCTTCCTTATCCTTTCATGCTACCACCTTCCAGATGAATTTTTAGCATCAAAAGTAGATGGGATCTAAGGTTTTTTGTGCAGATCAGGTCCAAGAGTCCAAATGGTTGAATTAATAAGATTTTTGATCAAAAAGTGACTCTTTATGGTGCTATGTCTAGTATAAGAACTCTTCTCACAAAATTGCCTCAATGTAATTTATTCTTTTCACACCTAAAAGAGCCTTTCCTCTAATATCCACACCACCTCTATCCTCTCTCTCTCTCTCTTCAACATGCTAAAAAGTTAGGTACAAATCTGAGTTGAAGGTCTAAGATTTTTGGCATAAGATTCAGCATCTACGCAACGGTGTTCGTGAGACGAACAGGCTGCCCTCACAAGTCATTTTAAAGGCTTTTCAAATTAGATCCAAATTTAATTTTTGGAGGAGAGATTTATGAGAAGATATCATTTAGATTCTATCTGAGTGGATACCAGTAAAGGTTAGGCACGTTCGTGGCTCCTTCCAGAACCTCTGGAATCAACAGGATCATCACAGTATAATTAGATTACCAAATCAAGTACTTGAAATTAAATCTAATTTAATTTTATTTTTAACTTTTAATATTAGATCTCTATAATCAGATCTGAGAAGTCTTATATTTGATTATGATTTTAGAAAAAAAATTTTAAAATATTTCTTCAGATCCAATCAGATCTGAACGATCCTATGCCAGAAAAATAGATTTTTCCTTCAACTGATATCAGAGCCAAATTACAGTTCTTTGGATCTATTTTAGATATAATTTTATTTTTATTTTTTATTTGATATTAAAAAGTTTTAGATATCACATCAGATATGATTAGACCTAAATTTAAAAAATTAAAATTAAATCATTTAGATCTAATATGTATGAGATGCATGACTAGACTGAGAATAGAATAGTTCTATGTGTAGTCTAGTATAATCATGTTGTTAATTTGATTAAATATAATTTTAGATCTATTTAATTTTTATTTTTTTAATATTATAATTATTATAATCAGATCTAAAAATAAAAAATAAAATTTTTTTATTTTTTATTTATTCATATGTGATATGAAAAGATGCATATTTAGACTAGTTGTAGAATAGTTCTACAAATTATCTAGAATAATTTTATTTTGATATCATCAAATTTAAATCAATTTTTAGATATTATGTATGATATTTTAGATCTAAAAAAATATGCATGTTTAATTTAGTGATGATACATGAGATGTATGCAAAACATGTATTAGTTAGATCATTAATTATATATGTGATATATGATCTAGATCTAACTAGTTTTGTAGTTTCAATTATATTTTTGATTAAGGCATTCTCCTTGACCATCTAATCATTAGAACAAAGTAGGGTTTAAAGACCCTCTCCTCCCATTTGATGAGGTGTTCTTATAGTGTGTAGGTGTGCTGCACGTTTGTCCTTAATCAAAAATCAAAACTTATTTTTTGCAAAATCCTAGATCCTGAAAACCTAGGAATTTGATATATATTTTTTATTTATGAACCTAAACTTAATTAAGAATTAAGATTATGAAACTAATTAGGTCTAAAATTAAAAATCTTTAGATCTAAGATATTTTCATAAAATTGGGTTCGAGCTTGGGTAGCTCAATTAGATCTAGCGATCAAACTGAATCAAGAGTTGGTTAGGTGGGATCAAGAGTGCTTAGAATTGACCAGCCCAATAGTTATAAGTCTGGGTCAAGGTCGACTCACAGCCACATATGATCGATCTAATTAAGACCTAATTTGGCTCCATGATTCTAACCTAGATTGTAGGTTAACTCGATTAGATCTTGTTCGATAATTTAGTGTCTAAGGTAAGTTTGGCAGATATGATCGATTGGTTTTTAATAGGAAGCTACTCGATCTGAATGCATTCTTATCGAGTTAATGGCATATTCCTTCCATTGGTCTCACTTACCTGGCCATTTGTGTCAACTCAGTTCTAATTTGAGGTGGCTAATAGTTCAAGCTAATCCATACCACTAGGCTTGTCATAACCATTATGACTGAGTCAAGTCTAAGAGACCTAAATTGAATCTTCCTATGAAAAGATTAAGTCAATTAGTCTTCCACCATTGTAGATGTATGTGCTTTTCTTAGGGTTGATTGTTCTTAGCTGGTTGCAGTGGCTTAGTTGCACCAAGAAGACGTAACCACATCTGTTAGGCATTGGATGCTATGGGTTGGAGGATGAGTTGGGCTTAATATTTTAGATATGGTGAGAGATCCAATCAGAAATCCAATTCATGCAAATGGTGGGTCTAACTTAACTAAGAAGTTAATCAATATTTCAAACATGGTGAGATTCATGAATTAGAGACTAGGGTTAGGTGCACCATGATTAGAGAATCATTGGACTAGAGTTGTCCACTCATCGATTGACCCATCATCAATAACTATTAGGTGAGGTAGTGAGCTAGTTGGTGGAACTGCACCATCCACTAGAAATCAATTGATCATGAAGATTTTTGCATCTCTACCAAGGAAGTATAGGGATCCGAGAAAATAGTGGGAGCCTACTTTGTTTAAAAATAAAATTTTTGGATAAATTTATTAAGTCTATTTATAAAATCTAACTAGAAACTTTGATTCTCTATAGAAAAATATCTGCATTCAATCCACTAGCCCATATCCTGGACACCCATAGACTAACCAGACCCAACTTCAAGGATTGGCTCCAGAACTTCAAAATTATTTTGGGTTCTGAGAAGTTGACTCATGTGTTGAAATAGGATCCTCCCAGTTTACCAGCCTATCCATCCGTTGATCAGAGAGCATCTCTAGAGAAGTGGATGGATGATGATAACAAAGATAGGTATTACTGTAGGGCTCGATGTTTGATGAGCTCTAGCGCCAACATAAAGACATTATGACTAGTCATCAAATGTTAGCTCATCTATAAGAGTTGTTTGGTGAACAAAGTCACGTAGCCAAATATCAAATCACTAGAAGACTTTTTAAGGCTCAAATACGTGATGGACAGTCGATCCAAGATCATTATCTGATGATGATCAAGGACTTAGAAAAGCCTGAGAAGCTCAGTGTCAAGTTGGACAAGGATTTGCATATTGATATAATTCTGCAATCCTTGACTGATGCGTATGGACAGTTCATCATGAACTACCATATGCATAAACTATAGAATACTCTGGCAAAACTTATGAATATGCTGGTTACTGCTGAGCTTTCTATGAAAGGTTCTCAAGGCTTAATACTTGCTGTGGAGCGGACTTCTTCTAAGAGAAAGTCTTTTGGAAAGAAGAGGAAGTCCATGAAGAAGCAGAAGGTGGATGGTGAGAAGAAGAAGAAAATCAAGCCGAAGAAGAAGGCCGTTGATGAAGAAAATTTTTTTCATTACAACACAGATGGTCATTGGAAGTGGAACTGCTCCTTGTACCTGGCCAGCCTGAAGAACAAGGAGGCAGGTCCTTGTGGAGGTATGCTCATTATTGAATCTAATCTTATAATTTTTTCTACATCCAGTTGGATGCTTAACTCTAGTTCTAATGCTCACTTATGCACTTCTATGCAGGATCTTGAGAATAGCAGAAGGCTGAGGGATGGTGAGATGATCCTATGCGTTAGAAATGGAGCAAGAGTTGCTGAAGTGGCCATAAGAATCTACCCTCTACGATTACCATTAGGATTAGAATTTATTCTTAGAGATAATTTTTATGTGCCTGTAGCAAGTAGGAATTTGATTTCTATTTCATGTTTAGCACAAGAAGGCTACGTAATTAGTTTTGTTAAGGACCATGGTAATATTCTTTATGAAAGAAATAAAATTGCAAGTGGTTACCTTATAAATGGTCTCTATCAGTAATATATTGATGTTTCTACTTTCAATATCCAACAAAATGTGAATGCCATAGGATCAAAATGACCTACGGATAGTCAAAATAATAGGTATCTGTGGCACCTTAGGCTAGGTCATATAGCAAAAGATAGGGTTAACAAATTAGAAAAATCAGGGCTATTGAGTCCGTTGACTTTCAAGTCATATCTGATTTATGAATCATACCTTCATGGCAAAATGACCAAGCTTCCTTTTGTAGGACATGGGGAAGGGGCCACAAAACTACTTGCCCTAGCACATACTGATGTGTGCGGCCTATTTGATGTGGCAGCTAGAGGCAATTATGTCTACTTTGTCACCTTTACCGATGATTTATCTCGGTACGGGTATGTATATTTAATGCAACATAAATTTGAAACTTTTCAAAAGTTCAAAAAATTCGAACATGAAGTAGAAAAAGAAACTGAAAAATTCATTAAGGTTCTTCGATCAAATCGAGGAGGTGAATACCTTAGTCAGAAATTCCTCAACTATCTTAAGCAAAATGGCATAGTCTCTCAATGGATTCCACCTAGAACACCTCATCTCAACGGAGTTTTAGAACGAAGAAATCAGACCTCATTAGATATGATCCGATCTATGATGAGCTTCATAGACCTCCCTGAGTTTCATTGGGGATATAGTCTAATGGCTGCTATATATTTATTGAATAGGGTTTTCTCTAAACTCATTCCTACCACACCATATGAGATATGGCATGGTAAGAAATGAAGTCCGAGTCACCTTAGAATTTGGGGTTGTTCGACTCATATCAAGAGACAACAAGCAGACAAGTTAGAGTATAGGTCCTTTAGAGCTCAATTCATAGGATATCCTAAAGAGTCATTAGGATATTATTTCTACATTCCGAAAGATCACAATGTGATTGTGAGTCGACATACCATCTTTCTTGAAAAATAGTTTATTTAAGATGGTGGCATTGGAAGGCAGATTAGGCTCGAGGAGAAAGTCTCTCAAGAGCAATGAGCTAAGGACCTTATGAAACCCAATCAGATTGAGCTAGTCCAATCAATACCTCCTCCACCTCATAGATCAGAAAAGATTTTTCATCCTCCTGAAAGGTACTTAAGTACTTGTTGCCCAAGTATGGCTACCCAAGAGAGGGGGGTGAATTGGGTATTTTAAATTTTAAGCTTATGATATAAGTAGATTGATCTAATTAAATGCCAACAAATAAGCTATGTAATGTGCAGTGAAGAAAATCAATAGAACAATAATACAAATAAGCTATGTAATGTGCAGTGATGAAAATCAATAGAACAATAATATATAATCACAAACATCATGATTTTATAGTGGTTCGATGCTAAACTCAGCACCTACATTCACTCCCTAAGTAAACTACTTAGGAATTCAACTATAATCACTAAGCTTTATTACAGTCCGATTGTTTTACTTGGGCTCACAATCCAACCTAGTTGGTTTTGACCTTGGCTCACCAACCACAACTATACAATGATTATTTTCCTGAGCTAACAATCAACCTTGATTAGTTTTCACTTTGGCTTACCAATCATAACCATACAATGTCCAACTCTAGGTTTGGACCAATCCAAGTTTTTCACCCCAAAAAACTTGAAATAAAAATGAATAATACAGTAAATAAAATAAAAGCAAACTCTTGAAGCTTAGGAGAAGAAAATCTGGAAGCTTGGCTTGTAGGCCTAATTTCTCTTGAATGCTTGAAAGAAGTAGGAGTTGATCTTCAAAGGTGATGGCCTAACTTCTCTTTGATTGAGGATATTGGAAGGATAAGGATAACACTAAAAAACACTCCTTCCTTTTCATTATTGAGCTCACACACTTGAAGGACTGAAAATCTGCTTGGAAGGTCTCTCTTGTATGTTCAAAAGTTGTTTTTCATGTCTCAAGTGTTTTCTTAAGTATCCCTTATGTTTTCTACCATTACAAGTTATCATCATAGGCTTCTAAAAGTGATCTAGCCATTGAAAGATCCAAAATAGCTGTTGAAAGATGTGTGGAGTGAAAAAGCTACAAAACTAGAAACTAGCTGCTACAAGCACTGGGCTGGCTCAATTTTTAACTGGGTCAGCTCAGTCCAAACTGGATCAGCTTAGTTTTCAGCTGTATTGGCTCAGTCATAGAAATATCAAAATACTATTTCTATCTTCTTCTATTGTCTGAGACTAGGATAGCTCACTTTATGAGTGGGTCAGCTTAGTTCCACTGGGTCGGCTTAGTTTTCATCTAGGTCGGCTCAGTCCTTTGGGTCAAGAAAAATTTAGCCTTTTTATCCTTTTCTTCCACTAAGACTAGGATGGCTCAGTCTCAGATTGGATCGGCCCAGTTTGCATGCCAGGCATACCAAACACTGTCTGTGATCCTTTCTTCTCCAATTTACTTTGTAGGTTAGATTAGTCTTTTTACCATGATTTATCCTTAATTAAAACCTCTTGAAATATGATTCCAGTTTGAAATGCCCTCTCTAAAATCTTGAATAATTGATGAATGGGAACACTTGGTATTTGTGGGTACTTGAGATTTACAACTACACATCCTCATAAACAATGTTAATAATATAACAATTTATACTCAAATGCTTTTGTTATCATCAAAATCAATCTTGGATCAACAATCTCCCTCTTTTTGATGATGACAAAATCTTTTGAGTATAACCTTTTGTTGATATTTAAAAATGATATTTTCATTCAATTTTATTAATTAACTCATGCATCATATTCATTTTATCAATTTATATATGCTCCCCCAAGTGTAATGACCCTGTTTGATCTAGATCAAATTTTGTGTTGCTCCTCCTTACTATGTGCCGAGGTTTCAATTTAATAATTCAAGTTTTGATGGCTTTCACTTATTTGCATATTCTTTATTTATTCTTGCTAAAGTAATGCCTATTTAAGTAGTATGCCATCCCATTTAAATAGTGTGCCATATTATGCCATTCTTTAGATTTAATTAAATTTTCAATACTCATTTTTTTTTCTCCCCCATTTTCTCATTATTAAAAAGTATACAATAACGTAAAGAAATTTCGTCAAGCATGAAAGGGGATAATTTCATTCATTCATATGAAGAATTTGATGCAATTCAAGCCAAAAGTCAAACTTCATTCATTTATAGATACAAAGATTTACAAGCTTACAAAATATTGAAGTTTGAACATTACATATCGTAGATGTTTACAACCAAAATATTCTAAGCATAACTAAAAGGACCCTAAATGCAATCTAATCGACACTAGGCTCTAAAGGATCAGATGCAGAAGTGCGCTACTCAGCAAACACCTTCCTTACAGCATTCTCCATCAATGAGGAAAGATCACCGGAGAGTCTATCATATATCCTGACTGAGACATGCTGCACAATCTCCTCAATCTGATCTTCGTCAAGTCTGACAGTGGATGAAGATGGTACAGGTGCTGGATATTGTGGCATAGGCTCTAGCTCATGTCTTTCTTTCCCTTCTTCATCTAACTTCACCCAAATTTTATTAATCTTTTTAAACTTCATCCTATGCATTGATTTTAGATTATATGTGTCATAGTGCTGAAGCTTCTTACTGGATTCCCCTTTTCGGCTAACTCCAAAGTCTTGGAATACTAGTGTCAAGAACGTCCCATATGGTAGTGCTTGTTTTCCTCTTTGGGATGCTTCTTGCATTACCCATATGATCAAGGCTGGAAGATTGAACTTTTGCCTTGTAAGAATGTGGTACATCACAGCTATATCATTCTTATTGAAAAAGTCAAATCTTCCTACTTGGGGCACTAGAATCCTGGCAAAGATGTGGTGAAGTAGTTTGTTCTCTACGGATAGGTCCCTAGCATGGATTTCTTCAAAATGCATGGCATCGTCCCTTCCAAACAACAACTGCAGCCAACTTGCTCAATCATTGAGTCTCTCAGCTCCGATAGTGGGTGCCCAAAGTAAATTGCCCAGCTTTTCTATGGTTAAATTGATTTTCACCCTCTTTGCCACTGATTCAAATGAGCTAGGGCTAATCTTTGCATTTCCATAGAACTCCCATACTAGATTTGGATAGGTTAGGAGATTAATTCTAGAACATAGGTATTCCCACCCTTGATACTTCAAACCCTCTCTAAATTCAAAACCCTCTCTAGCTAGGAAGTCAAAATCCACCCTTCTACCAGCTGTGATAGCTCTGGAGGAGAGTGGAATGGGTACGAAAGAAGGAGATGGAGGGGAAACTAGAGTGGGAGGCTGAGGGGGTTGAGTGGATGGTTTTGAAGGAGGTGAGGAGGATTGAGACGACCTAGAAGAATAGTCTTCATGAAACTTTGATCACCGTTCTTCACCTTATGCCCTCCTTCTAAATGGCGGATCCAAATGTACATGCTTAAACCTAGGGGTTACAGTTTGTTTCCTGTGTGGCATGATTCCAAAATCCCCCCTAAGAGCAGTGGAAATGGGTTTCTAGGGAATGGCTTGAGGGTTTATTGGGTTTTTCTCTAGATGACTAAGAAACGAAAGATGAAAAAGCCATCGATCTATCCATTTAAAAAATAGGATGCCCGACAACTTAGCCGGCTCAGTTTTTTTGTGAAGAAAAACTGGGTCGGCCCAGTACTAGGATGACCTAATTTTTATAGAAGAAAAAAAACTAAGTCGGCCTAGTTTGGCACAAACTTTCATCTTCGTGCTTCATGTCCAGAAATTTTCTCATTTAATTTTTACTTCTAAATGAGTGAATACTAGATGAGTCATCACATGAAAACTAATCATCTCATCAATTTAAGACTAATTATCATAAGATATTTATTTAACAAATTGGATCAAATAAACCTAATTGCTTTATAATTGTGCAAAATCTTTCTTCATTCAAGGGTTTTGTAAAGATATTGGCAACTTGATTTTCAGTAGGCACATATTCAAGAAGTATATCATTATTTTGAACATGCTCTCTAATAAAGTGATGTCTTACTTATATATGTTTTGTTCTTGAATGCAATATGGGATTTTTAGCTATATTTATGGCACTTGTATTATCACATCGAATAGGAATGTTATTACAACTAATACCATAATCTTCTAACTATTGTTTGATCCATAATAGTTGAGCACAACAACTCCCAGCAGCAATGTATTCGGCTTCCACTATAGACAAGGCTACCGAGTTTTTTTTCTTGCTAAACCATGAGATCAAATTCACTCCTATAAATTGATATGTACCATTTGTACTCTTCCTATCTAAGCAACAAGAAGCAAAATCTGAATCACTATAACCAATTAAGTCTAACAAAGATTATTTAGTGTACCATAAACCAACATCTTGAGTATTTATTAAAAACTTAAAAAAAAATTTAACTTCTAATACACGTGATTCCTTAGGATTTGATTGATAATGCGCACACATACATACACTAAACATTATGTCTGGCCTACTTATAGTTAAATATAGTAAAGATCCAATCATACCTCGATATAGCTTAGGATCTACAACTTTTTCTTTTGGGTCTTGATCAAGCTTACAACTTGTGCTCATAGGGGTGCCACTTTCTTTGACATTCTCCATCCCAAATTTCTTTAACATTTTCTAGATGTATTTACTTTGGTTGATGAAGGTCCCCTCATTTGATTGCTTGATTTGGAGTTCGAGGAAAAAGTTGAGCTCTCCCATCATGCTCATCTCAAACCTGTCCTGCATGAAACTAGCAAATTCTCTACACAAAACTTCATCAGTAGCATCGAATACTATATCATCAACATATAATTAGACAGTCAATAGATCACTTGATTTTCTTTTGATAAATAGTGTTTTATCCACATTACCTCTTTTAAAATTATTGTTTAATAAGAACTTACTCAATCTATCATACCAAACCCTAGGTGCTTGTTTTAATCCATATAGTGTTTTCTTAAGTTTATATACATGATTAGGTAATTCTTGACTTTCAAAGCTTGGAGGTTGTTCTACATAATTTTTTTTTCAATTAAACCTTTTAGAAATGCACTCTTTATATCTATTTGAAAAAGTTTAAAGTTCATAAAATATGCAAATGCTAAAAGCAATCTAATAGCTTCAAATCTTGCTACGGATGCAAAGGATTCATCAAAATCAATACCCTCTTCTTGATTGTACCCTTGTGCAACCAATCTAGCCTTGTTTCTAATTATATTTTTCTTCTCATCTAGTTTATTTCTAAAGATCAATTTTGTACCAATTATAAGAAAATTTTTAGGTCTTTCAACTAATTCCCAAACTTTATTTCTTTCAAATTGGTTTAACTCTTCTTGCATTGCTAATATCCTATTTGGATCTTTTTCAGCTTCAATTAAATTTTTAGGTTCTAGATGGGATACAAATACAATATGATTTATAGCTTCTCTAAAAGATGATCTAGTTTTAACTCCTTGAGATGGATCACCTATTATTAATTTTCTAGGATGATTATGATCATACCTCCATTCCTTTGGTAAGTTGGATGTACTTTGATCATCTTGATAATGAGGCATTATTTCTTCAGCCTCTTGCTCTTTATCTTCTTTTTCTTGAGAGGGAAAATCTTCAAGTGATATATTTTTTATTTTATTTTCTAAAATTTCTGCATTCACATCAAGCTCTTCTTCTCTTATTCTAAGAGAGTTAGTTTCATCAAAAATTACATGTACAAATTCTTCCATAATCAATGTTCTTTTATTAAATACTCTATATTCTCTACTATGTGATGAATATCCTAGGAAAATTCCTTCATCTATTTTTGCATCAAACTTTTGAAGCTTATCTTTACCATTTATTAGAATGAAATATCTACATCCAAAAATTTTAAAGTATGAAATATTTTGTTTCTTTTCTTTGTAGAGTTCATATGGAATTTTCTTTAAGATTGGTCTAATTAAAGCTCTATTAAGCACATAGCATGCGGTGTTAATCTCTTTCGTCCAAAAATATTTTGGAAGGTTACTTTCACAAAGCATAGTTCATGCCATTTCAATCAAAGTCCTATTCTTTCTTTCTATCATCCCATTTTATTGGGGTGTCCTAAGTGCTGAAAAGTTATGATTGATTCCATTTTTAGAACAAAAATTTTGAAATTTTTTATTTTCAAACTCCATCCCATGATCACTTCTTATATACAAAATATTGCATTGTTTTCTTTTATTATTTTGTTAAATAGATCAGCAAACATATCAAAAGCATCATCTTTATGTGATAAAAATAAAATTCATGTATATCTTGAAAAATCATCTGTTACTACAAAACCATATATTTTCCTCCAAGACTACTAGTTGAAATAGGTCCAAACAAATCCATATGGAGTAATTCTAGAGGCCTAGTAGTTGAAATAACATTTTTGGATTTGAAAGATGTTTTCGTTTCTTTACCAAGTTGGCATGCTTTACAAATTTTGCCCTTTTCAAAATTGGTTTTGGGCAAACCCTTTACTAAATCAAGTTTAATTAATCTTGCTAGTGAGTCCATACGTGCATGACCTAATCTATTATGCCAAATCCAACTTGATTCGTTTAGTTTAGCATTTATAGCAACAAGATAATTAATATTCTCATTTTTAAGCTCATCAAGATCAATAATGTAAATATTTTCATATCTTTTTTCTACAAACTTAATGCTTTCATCTATAGAGCTAGTTACAACACAATGAGATTATTTGAATGAAACATTAAAGCCCTTATCACAAAGTTGATATGTACTAAGTAAGTTATGCATTAGTCCTTCAACATATAAGACATCTTCTATGCTAGTAGAGAGTGTTATCAAGATATTACCGAGACCAATGATTTTTTCTTAACCGTTCTCTCCAAATGTTACAATACCTCCATCTTTAGCTTCAAGAGAGATAAATTATGATTTATCTCCTGTCATGTTCTTCAAGCATCCACTATCAAGGTACCATCTTTTTTTAGCTCTTACGGATGCCAAGCATACCTACACAAGTAATCAAGCAAACTTAGGTACCCAACTTAACTTAAGTCCTTTGGGGTTAGCACAAATGGTTCCTTTTGGAACCCAAACTTGCTTTACTTTTGTTTTGCTTAAATTAAAGATTTTGCATTCAATAAATTTATGCTCAATTTTATTGCATTTGTAATATGTAATTCTTCTACCATAATTTTGAGATTTTGCATATATATTTTTCAATGACTTTTGCTTTCTTGATGTATCATACCCTAAATTGATTTTATCAAGAACCATCTTTTGATTTTCAATTATTGTTTGCTGATTTTTAGAGCTTAGCATATATCTATCTACTATGGATCTTAATCTTATCAGTTCATCTTGTAAAGATATAATCTTTGAAGGAAAATCCTGATTTCTCGGTCCAGGTTCGTCCAGATCTGATTAGATCAAGAGATATATTTCAAAAATTTTCTCTTGATCTCAATCAGATCTTGATATATTTTAGATATGATTCTTATTATTTTAATAAATAAAATAAAATAAGATAAATTAAATCAAATTCAATTTACCTGATTTGGGTAATCCTATTACCCTGTAGATGATCCTGATTGCAGCGGAAGGTTCTGGATCTTAGCCACGCAAGCGCCTGACCTCTACCGGAATCCACTCAGGTTGGATCTGGAGAACCTCTTCTTCTCTATCATACCTCCAAAAATCAGATCTGAATCTGATCTGGAGGATCTTCAAAACTCTTTTGAAGATCTGCAGTCGTCCTTTTGCAGCAGCGCAGCCTTCTTGCTTTTGATCGCCTTTCCTTGATCTGAATCGTACCAAACTAAAGTCCAAAACACCTTTTGGACGTGGAGAGCAAGGGGAGAAGAGACTATGGTGTGGAGAAGGAGGGGAGAGGCAGCCTTGGGGCGTGTCTAATAGCATTGGAATTAGGGTTGGGCGTAGGGTCTTATTTATAGACCTCTTGTGATCCAACTCCTCTTCCTCTC
The DNA here is from genome assembly GCA_006176705.1 of Cocos nucifera. Classification (NCBI taxonomy): domain Eukaryota; kingdom Viridiplantae; phylum Streptophyta; class Magnoliopsida; order Arecales; family Arecaceae; genus Cocos; species Cocos nucifera. The sequence continues at coordinate 126,370 of QRFJ01003631.1, forward strand.
AACCAATCACAACCCTTTGTGAAATCAGATCTAAATCTGATTGGTTGGAATAGAGACCCCTGGATTCCTCCTTAGAGAGCGCCTAAGACCAGTCAAACTGAATTCTTAGTATAACTCTGATTGGAATCCAAAAGGGAGGTGGAGTCCTTGTCCAACAAGGACTCCTAGGCGCCTCCTACTTGGGCTCACGCCACCCTTGGCGTGCGCCCTTCTCCTTGCCAGGTTCTGGCAGGGGGACAAGCCCCCACCAGCTCTCCAATAGGTGCATGACATGTGGTCAAAAGTCAAAGGGTCAATGGTCAACGTTTGACCAGTCAAAGGTAGACTTTTGACCAAAGTCAAAGAACAAGAAATGGCAGGTGACCAAAAATGGCAGGTAGTGTCTTACAAATAAGACAACCTATTCTGACTTGGACAACCTCCAGTTAGACCATATGAAGGCCTCTGATTGAGCACAAACTCCTTTGGCTCAGTCAGGACAACTTATTTATGATAGTAAAAGAAGAACGTTAGGTTCAATCGAGTGCTAGCACGATTTCCTTGAACCTAATTGAATCTCATTCAGATCAATTGGTGATTGATCGGAAGGTTGGTGTACGATTCGCTTCTCTTTAGTAGATGAGTCTTGAGTCTACGGTGTGGAGACACCGGAGCGAGAGTACAGGTACTCGTTGAGAACGAGGGCACTGAGCTGACCACCTCGAGTAGTCATTAGGAAGTCTACCTTCTCGTCAATGACTGACTCGATGCTGCAGTAGTGTGTCTGGTTCTTGACCTGAGATGCATCGGCAGTTCACCTTTAGGGTTGTATAGTTTGACTACACCATTACTCGGTCTCCTAGCCATATGGAACCCTGAGGTGTATGTGGCTATAGTATGTTCATTGTAGGAACTGGATTGCATCAAGATGGGATCTATCTACCTCGGTGGTAGAGGAGTAGCCCTATGATGATCATGAGAATCAGTCCAGAAACCATGGCCATGGTAGAGTGAAATAATAGAAAGAGTTTTATTTCAATTTTCACATTGGACTCGAATCGAATGATTACATCATATGATAGAGACTAGGTTTGACGAGTCACCTTAACCCTAATCTGATCGGGGCTCAAGAAAAGAACTAATCACACAGGTAGCTGCACCAAGAGGTTCACATTCAGCTATGATTGGTTGCCACCATATACTGCTAGGTGTCACTGGTGGATTTTGGGAGCAATTAGAATGATTTAGATAGTCGATCATTCTAGCTGTTCGAATCAGAAGAGTTCTGATCCATCGAAAGGAGTTTCGATGATGTCTATGATAGAGATCATGAACATAATTCCATTACCATACAGAACTGAACCTAACGGGTCACACAAATAAGGGTTTGAATCTGGTGATCATCAATTGAACTGATCTATTC
>QRFJ01003632.1:0-222600 GCA_006176705.1 Cocos nucifera
TATACCTATGGCAATATTTTCAGTTATCACTGTCTTAGATATATGGCAGCTGATTTGAAAACCGTAGTTATGGATAGTTTTTTCCGCAAATTCTGCCCTCATTTCATTTTCCTCTTTGATCTCTCTCCCCCCTCTCCATCCTTCGTGAGACCCCCCTCTATTTCCTTCCCCGTCCAACACCGCATCCTCCATCATTGACTCTGTCACCTCCCCCGCCTCTCCCTTCTTCCCTGGTAAGCTTGGCTGCTGGCTTCGCCACCTCCTCTCTTCCCTTAGCCTGATCCTCCCTCCTGCCCCTTCTTCCTCGACTGGCCTAATCGTTGGCTTTACCACCTTCTCTCTTCTCTCCTTTCCGACCCTCCTACTCTCTTTCTCCCTTTTTTTCCTCTCTTCTCTCGGCTCGACCCCCCTCCTCCCCCTTCTTTTCTAATCGACCCAGCCATCGACTCGGCCACCTCTCTTTCCTCGGCCCGACCCCCCCTCCCTGCTCTCTCTCTCTTTCTCTCCTCTCTTCCCTCAGCCCGACCCTCCTTTCGCTTCTTCCTCGACCGACCCAGCCGTCGGCTCTACCACCTCCTTTCTTCCCCCAGTCTGAACCTCCTTTCCAACTCTCTCTCTCTTTTTCTCCTCTCTTCCCTTGGCCCGACCCCTCTCCTCATCCTTCTTCCCGGTTGGCCTAGCCGTCGGCTCCGCCACCTCCTCTTTTCCCTCGATCTGACCCTCCCTTCCTGCCATATCTCTTTCTTTCTCTCCTCTCTTCCCTTGGCTTGCCCGACCCACCCTCTTCCTTCTCTCTCTCTCTCTCCCTCTCTCTCTCTCTCTCTCTCTCTCTCTCTCTCTCTCTCTCCACTCTTCCCTTGACCTGACCCCCCTCCCTATGCTGTCTCTCTCTTTCTATCTCTCCCCTCTTTCTCTCTCTCTCTCCCCTCTTTCTCTCTCTTTTCTCTTTCTCTTTCTCTCTCTTATCTCTTTCTAACTCACTTCTCTTTCATTTTGCTAGTGATCTCTAGCACTGTCGTCTTCCTCTAGCGCCGCTGTCGGCGATCCTCGGAGCTCTCTATGTGACCTCCTCTCTGTAGTCGCAGGTATGATTTTTTTAAAAAAAATTTATAATATTATTTATTTATAATTTATATATTTATAATAATATATATTTTTTTATAATAAATATTATAAATATTTATTATAAAAATTATAATTATCCATCAATCGTGGATCATATCAATGGATAAGAGAACTCCTGTCGGCTAGTTCTGGACCATGCCGGTGGATTCTGGATCGGACTATGCCGTGTCGATGACCGTGGACGATCTTGAGCCATGCCAACATAGAGCCTCCCATGACTACACCCCTTACCTGGCTGGTTGACAGAATTGGATAGTAGATTTAATTCGTGCTTTATTCGATTCATTGCGCATTGAACTTTAGGTCTAGGCAACCCTTAGACTTATTATATTGCATGCGTACCCAAGCTGAAACTGAGTATTCATCCATATCGGATCAATCAAGTCCAAGCAGTAATTCTATGATGGAGGCCATCCTAGAGAGACTAGACAACTTGACCCATCTGGTGTAGAATTATGGTCAAAGAATTAGAGACTTAGAAGATGCGATAAGGGTTCGGACTGTAGAATTAAATCTAGAGACCCCACCAGTGCCTTTAGTCCAAATTGAGCATATCCCACCTCAAGGTTTAAGGTTAGGTCTACAAGTAGATCAGCACCTAGAAGGTCGACCCCAGCATGAACCTATTGACCTAGATGACCGAATAGTAAGGAGTACAAAAATTAATACACCTAACTTTGATGGGCATTTAGACCCAAAAAAATATTTAGACAGGGATGCGGGTATGGACCACTTCTTCAAGTGGTACGACATGATTGAAGGTAGAAAGATTCGGTATGCTAAGATGAAATTATTAGGTCAGGCTAAGCTATATTGGCACAATGTTCAGGTCCTGATTGAACCCCATAGGCACGAACCTATAGAGACTTCGGTAGAGATGAAGGAGAAACTACTAGAGAAGTACCTACCCATGTCTTATAAGCAATGATTAATGGACCAGTGGCAATGACTAACCCAAGGTAACCAACCCGTATCAGAATATGTAGCCAAATTTGATGAATTTCAGATGTAGTATGGTGTTAACGAGGATAGACTTGTGACCCTTTCTAGATTTAGAGTCGGTCTACGTGAGAAAGTGCAACGCGAGCTTTACTTGCATGAAGTTATGACTCTAGATCATGCATATCAGATAGCCCAGGATGTTGAGAGGTACCATCATTCAATTGTTTGGAGGATTGAGTTTGTTCGATCAACACCCTCAAGACCTAGGTTAGGATCAAGTCAGACCCCTACCCAGAGACCCCAAAATCCAACCCCTAATCCGCTAGTAAGGAAAGAAGAAAAGGGTAAGAGTATTCTAGGAGAGGGACTGAGAGTCATGAGGTGCTTTAGGTGTCAAGGATTTGGGTATATAGCAGCTCAGTGCCCTACCCGCGCCCTTTTTATCAATGAGCCCGAGCCTGAGATAGACAAATATGAGGCAGTAGAATATGAAGAGGAGGAAGTATACGAACCTGACTCATATCTAATCGAGGAATTCGAGAAAGCCAAACAAACCTTAGGACTAGTAAGACTAGAGCCTAAAAAGAGATTGGGAGTTGTTAGGTGTGTCTTTGCTCAATCCAAGGAGAGTGAGAATTAGAGAAGGACGGCTATCTTTCATACTTATATTCGGTATCTAAGAAAGCCCTACAAAGTTATCCTAAATAGTAGAAGTTGCATCAATGTAATTTCTTCTGATGCTGTGTCCTGACTAGAATTAATTTCTATGGACCATCCGACTCCATAAAAGGTCTCGTGGGTGGATGGATCATCCATCCCTATTACATAAAGATATTTGGTCCCATTCAATTAGTTCGTGGGAAGATAAGGTATGGTGCAATGTGCTACCAATGGAGGTTAGCAACATCATTTTAGGAAGGCTATGGCTATTTGACCATGATGTGAAATTATTTGGTAGGTCAAATTGATGTAGCTTTAAAGACAAGGATAAGAAGATCATTATTAAAGCTGTCCAACCAAAGACTACACCTAAGAAAGCATCTAAAGGATCTAAAGAGAGTAGTGGAAAGAAGAGCTTACATTTGATTAACGCCCGAGACCTGAAAAAGGAGATCGAGCATGGAACTCCTGTTTGGACATTAACCTACAAACAATCTCCTAAGAAATCCTAAATCGAATATCCATCAGAAGTAGGAATCCTTTTAATAGAATTTAAGAATGTCTTTCCTGAAGAGGTACCCAAGCAACTGCCACCCATGTGAGACATCCAACATGCAATTGACCTAGTCCCTAGATCCACCTTACCGAACTTGCCCCACTATAGGTTAAACTCAATTGAGCACGTCGAGTTACACAGGCAAGCTAAGGAACTATCAGACAAAGGATTCATTAGGAAAAGTTTGAGCCCATGTGCTATGCCTGCATTATTGATGTCCAAGAAAGATGAATCATGGAGGATGTGTATAGATAGTAAGGCAATCAACAAAATTACTATTAAATATAAATTTTTTATATTCCGGCTAGATGATATGTTAGATATGATGGCAGGTTCCACCATCTTTTCTAAGATTGATCTTAAGAGTGGATACCGTCAAGTTAGATTAGATCGAAAGACGAATGAAAGACCGCCTTCAAAATAAAAGATAATTTTTTTGAGTGGTTGGTCATGCCATTTGGCTTGACTCTGAATTTAGAAGGAAGAAGGATCTTCTAAAGGTGTGCTCATCATTGAAATAAATCTAATGGATTCTTCTGTATCAAGTTGGATGCTTGACTCTGAATTTAGTGCTCATTTATGCACTTCTTTGCAGGATCTTGAAGATAGCAGGAGGCTGAGGGATGACAAAATGATCCTATGTGTTAGGAATGGAGCAAAGATTATAGCTGCAGTTGTGAAAATGTACCCTCTATGGCTACCGTCTAGAAGCATTGTAGTACTTAGGAACACTTACTTTATACCTGCTGCATGCAGGAACCTAATTTCTATCTTCTACTTGATGCAGGAAGATTATGTAATTAGCTTTTATAAGGATCACTAAAATATTTATTTTTAAAATAATAAAATTAGTAGCAGTTTTCTTATTAATGGTCTCTTTTAGTTACATGTTGATATTTCTATGAATTGTGTCAAGCAAAGTATGCATGCTATAGGATCTAAACGATCTAAAGATAGTGTAAACAAAAAATACATATGGCATCTAAAGCTAGGTTACATTAGAAAAGACAGGATTAAGAAATTGGAGAAAACTGGACTACTGAGCCTATTGATTTTCGAGTCATATCCGATGTGTGAATCATACCTTCAAAAAAAATGACCAAGCTATCCTTTATGAGATATGGAGAAAGGACCATAGAGTTACTTGCTCAGGTACATTTAGATGTTTGCGGCCCATTTGATGTGCCGATTAGAGAAGATTTTCTCTACTTCATTATCTTTAGTAATATTTTTTTTCTACATGGATATGTGTACCTTATACGTCATAAGTCTAAAGCCTTTGAAAAGTTTAAAGAATTCAGACATGAAGTAAAATAATAGACCAAAAATCTTTTAAAATTCTTTGATCGAATCGAGGAGGCGAATATTTTAGTAGAAACTTCTGGACTATCTCAAAAAATATGGTATAGTCTTATAATGGACTCCGCCTGTATTGCCTTAACTCAACGAGGTTTCAGAATGAAGAAATCAAACTCTATTAGATATGGTCCGTTCCATGATAAGCTTCACAGATGTTGCCCCTAGGAATAATTTTGATGAGCACAAAATAATTGAGAGCGATACTAATGATTTCTATTCTTTGAGATATTTTTAAAAGTTATTTTAAGATTTTCAAAAAATTTTGTGTTGCAAAAACTTGGTTAAAGATGGTCAATTTAAAATTTACTTGAGTTGGAGCAAAAATTGAAGTTTTTTGGAAGCCTCAAGAACTTTCAAGATGATGTCGATTCATTTGGAGGTAGTCCCAAATTATTTGAAAGCTTAAAAATGAAGATATTGCATTTTGGATAAAAGAGGATGACCCCTAGGTCGATCTTTTTCTTTGGCAGTTGGCACGCAGGATTGATATGCTGATTCTAAACTGACATACTAAAAGAGACGAACTATGGGGTGCCCCATGAAAAAAGGGGTGACCTATGGGATGCTCCCTGCAGGTTCTGCGTACAAGATGCAGAACGCAGACTTTCTTGCTTGTTACAAAAAAGGCAATCCATGGGGCACCTCCTGAAGGAACTGCACAAAACTATAGAATGTTGTTTTTCTCACATGTGATGAAACGGGCGACCTAAGGGACGCCCCCTGCGACGGGATTTCTGCAATGGCTATTTTTCTTCTTCATTCGGTGCATTTATTATATTCCAAATAATCTTCAATGGCTATTGTTCATCTTTCAGCATTGAATGAGGGTTTAAAAGCATTCAAAAAGAAAGAAAATCAAGTAAATATTTAGCTTAAAGAAAACTCAGCTCTAGGCAAAAGAAGCATTGATTTCAAGCTCAACAACTTCTTCAAAATGCATGCAAGTCTTGAATCTCTTTGAGAGGACTCTTAAAAGCTTTCTTCAGTTTGTGTAAAGATTTTTTAAAGCTTTATTGTGCTCGTTAATGAGCTAACTATGCTGAACAAGCATATTTTCTTTACTCTATTTTACTATTTTGGGGCTCAGGGTTTTGGAGATTTTCAAAGCTTATGAAGGTTGATTTGAACCTTGAATTAGATTATTTTTTTTAAATCTTAAATTTTAGAATTATATAAAATTTAGACATAAAAATTTGATTTCTAACATATGACAGCGGCTAAAAAAAATCGCTCACATAGTCCTATAGCAGTGGTTTTCTAACTGCTGCCATACACCTATGGTAATATTTTCAGTTATCGTTGCCTTAGATATATGGCAGCGATTTGAAAACCGCAGTTATGGATAGTTTTTTTCACAAATTCTGTCCTTATTTCATTTTTCTCTCCGATCTCTCTCCCCCCTCTCCATCCTTGGTGAGACCCCCCTCCATTTCCTTCCCCATCCAACACCGCATCCTCCACTGTCGACTCTGTCACCTCCCCCGCCTCTCCCTTCTTCCCTAGTAAGCTTGGCTGCTGGCTTTGCCACCTCCTCTCTTCCCTCAGCCTGATCCTCCCTCCTACCCCTTCTTCCTCGACTGGCCTAACCGTTGGTTCTACCACCTTCTCTCTTCTCTTCGCCCGACCCTCCTGCTCTCTTTCTCCCTTTTTCTCCTCTCTTCTCTCGGCCTCGACCCCCCTCCTCCCCCTTCTTTTCTAATCGACCCAGCCATCGACTCGGCCACCTCTCTTTCCTCGGCCCGACCCCCCTCCTCTCCTCTCTCTCTCTCTCTCTCTCTCTCTCTCTTCCCTCAGCCCGACCCTCCTTTCGCTTCTTTCTCGACCGACCCAGCCTGTCGGCTCTACCACCTCCTCTCTTTCCCTCAGTCTGAACCCCCTTTTCAGCTCTCTCTCTCTCTCTCTCTTTCTCTCCTCTCTTCCTTGGTCCGACCCCTCTCCTCCTCCTTCTTCCCCGGCTGGCCTAGCCGTTGGCTCCACCACCTCCTCTTTTCCCTCGATCTGACCCTTCCTTCCTGTCATATCTCTTTTTTTCTCTCCTCTCTTCCCTCGGCTTGCCCGACCCACTCCCCTTCCTTCTCTCTCTCTCTCTCTTTCTTTCTCTCCACTCTTCCCTCGACCTGACCCCCCTCCCTATGCTGTCTCTCTCTTTCTCTCTTTTCTCTCTTTCTATCTATCTCTCACTCTCTCTCTCCCCTCTTTCTCTCTCTTTTCTCTTTCTCTTTCTCTCTCTTATCTCTTTCTAACTCACTTCTCTTTCATTTCGCAGGTGATCTCTAGCACCGTCGTCTTCCTCTAGCGCCATTGTCGGCAACCCTCGGAGCTCTCTATGTGACCCCCTCTCTGTAGTCACAGGTATGATTTTTTTAAAAAATTTTTATAGTATTATTTATTTATAATTTATATATTTATAATAATATATATTTTTTATAATAAATATTATAAATATTTATTATAAAAATTATAATTATCCATCAATCGTGGATCATATCAACGGATAAGAGAACTCTTATCGGCTAGTTCTGGACCATGCCGATGGATTCTGGATTGGACTATGTCGTGTCGACGATCGTGGATGACCCTGAGCCATGCCAACATAGAGCCTCCCATGACTACACCTCTTACCTAGCTGGTTGACAGAATTGGGCGGTAGATTTAATTCGTGCTTTGTTCGATTCATTGCACATTGAACTTTAGGTCTAGGCAACCCTTAGACTTATTATATTGCATGCGCACCCAAGCTGAAACTGAGTATTCATCCATGTCGGATCAATCAAGTCCAAGCAGTAATTCTATGATGGAGGCCATCCTAGAGAGACTAGACAACTTGACCCATCTGATGCAGAATTATGGTCAAAGAATTGGAGACTTAGAAGATGCGAGAAGGGTTCGGACTGTAGAATTAAATCTAGAGACCCCACCAGTGCCTTTAGTCCAAACTGAGCATATCCCACCTCAAGGTTTAAGGTTATGTCTACAAGTAGATCAGCACCTAGAAGGTCGACCCCAGCATGAACCTATTGACCTAGATGACCGAATAGTAAGGAGTACAAAAATTAATGCACCTAACTTTGATGGGCATTTAGACCCAAAAAAATATTTAGATAGGGATGCGGGTATGGACCACTTCTTCAAGTGGTACGACATTATTGAAGGTAGAAAGATTCGGTATGCTAAGATGAAATTATTAGGTCAGGCTAAGCTATATTGGCACAATGTTCAGATCCTGATTGAACCCCATAGGCACGAACCTATAGAGACTTCGGTAGAGATGAAGGAGAAACTACTAGAGAAGTACCTACCCATGTCTTATAAGCAATGATTAATGGACTAGTGGCAATGACTAACCCAAGGTAACCAACCCGTATCAGAATATGTAGCCAAATTTGATGAATTTCAAATGCAGTATGGTGTTAATGAGGATAGACTTGTGACCCTTTCTACATTTAGAGTCGGTCTACATGAGAAAGTGCAACGCGAGCTTTACTTGCATGAAGTTATGACTCTAGATCATGCATATCAGATAGCCCAGGATGTTGAGAGGTACCATCATTCAATTGTTTGGAGGATTGAGTTTGTTCGATCAACACCCTCAAGACCTAGGTTAGGATCAAGTCAGACCCCTACCCAGAGACCCTAAAATCCAACCCCTAATCCGCCAGTAAGGAAAGAAGAAAAGGATAAGAGTATTCTAGGAGAGGGACTGAGAGTCATGAGGTGCTTTAGGTGTCAAGGATTTGGGTATATAGCAGCTCAGTGCCCTACCCGCGCCCTTTTTATCAATGAGCCCGAACCTGAGATAGATAAATCTGAGGCAGTAGAATATGAAGAGGAAGGAAGTATACGAACCTGACTCAGATCTAATCGAGGAATTCGAGAAAGCCAAACAAACCTTAGGACTAGTAAGACTAGAGCCTGAAAAGAGATTGGAAGTTGTTAGGTGTGTCTTTGCTCAATCCAAGAAGAGTGAGAATTGGAGAAGGACGGCTATCTTTCATACTTATATTCGGTATCTAAGAAAGCCCTACAAAGTTATCCTAGATAGTAGAAGTTGCATCAATGTAATTTCTTCTGATGCCGTGTCCTGACTAGAATTAATTCCTATGGACCATCCGACACCATAAAAGGTCTCGTGGGTGGATGCATCATCCATCCCTATTACATAATGATATTTGGTCCCATTCAATTAGTTCGTGGGAAGATAAGGTATGGTGCGATGTGCTACCAATGGAGGTTAGCAACATCACTTTAGGAAGGCTATGGCTATTTGACCATGATGTGAAATTATTTGGTAGGTCAAATTGATGTAGCTTTAAAGACAAGGATAAGAAGATCATTATTAAAGCTGTCCAACCAAAGACTACACCTACGAAAGCATCTAAAGGATCTAAAGAGAGTAGTGGAAAGAAGAGCTTACATTTGATTAACGCCTGAGACTTGAAAAAGGAGATCGAGCTTGGAACTCCTGTTTGGACATTAACCTACAAACAATCTCCTAAGAAATCCTAAATCGAATATCCATCAGAAGTAGGAATCCTTTTAAAAGAATTTAAGAATGTCTTTCCTGAAGAGGTACCCAAGCAACTGCCACCCATGTGAGACATCCAACATGTAATTGACCTAGTCCCTAGATCCACCTTACCGAACTTGCCCCACTATAGGTTAAACTCAATTGAGCACGTTGAGTTGCAAAGGCAAGCTAAGGAACTATTAGACAAAGGATTCATTAGGAAAAGTTTGAGCCCATGTGCTATGCTTGCATTATTGACGTCCAAGAAAGATGAATCATGGAGGATGTGTATAGATAGTAAGGCAATCAACAAAATTACTATTAATATAAAAGATTTTTCATATTCCGACTAGATGACATGTTAGATATGATGGCAGGTTCCATCATCTTTTCTAAGATTGATCTTAAGAGTGGATACCATCAAGTTAGATTAGATCGAAAGACGAATGAAAGACCGCCTTCAAAATAAAAGATAATTTATTTGAGTGGTTGGTCATGCCATTTGGCTTGTCCAACACACCTAGTACTTTCATGAAGATTATAACTCAGGTATTGCGACCTTTCATTGGATTATTCATGGTTGTGTACTTCGATGATATTCTCATTTTTAGTCGAACAAGAGAAGACCATCTTAGTCATTTACGATAAGCCTGTTTAACCCTTAGAATCGAGAGTTTATATACGAATCTTAAGGAATGTGCTTTCATGACTAATAGGATCATATTTTTCGGATTTATTGTAATATTTGAGAGAATAACTGTAGATCCTGAAAAGATTCGAGCTATATTAGAGTGGCTAGTACCTAAGAATATTCATGATGTTCGAATTTTTCATGGTTTTTGCCATCTTTTACTATCAATTTATTAAAGGATTTAGTTCAATTATGGCTTCTATCATAGACTGTATCTATAAGGGAGTATTTGAATGGATAAAATTGGTTGATAGAGCTCTTCAGGAGATTAAGGATAAGATGACTTAAACCCCTATCCTATGACTACCTGATTTTAATAAAGTTTTTGAGGTTGAATGTGATGCATCGGGTGTAGGAATAAGAGTTTTGATTCAATAGTGCCACCCAATAGCATACTTCAGTGAGAAATTGAATAAGGCTAAACAAATATATTCTACATATGATAAAGAATTTTATGCGATAGTGCAAACTTTGAGATTTTGGAGGCATTATGTATTGCCTTTCGAGTTTGTCTTGTACTCGAATTATGAAGCCCTTAGACTTTTAAATTCACAAAAAAAATTAAACCATAAACATGCCAAGTGAGTTGAATTTCTTTAATCCTATACATTTATACTGAAATATAGAGCTGGATCTGCAAATCAAGTTATGGATACTCTAAATTGTAGAGTCACCCTTTTGTCTGCCATTAGCATTAAAGTTGTGAGATTTAAAAAATTAAAAAAAAAATATTCTGACAGCCTTGACTTTAAAGAGATTTATTCTACCCTACAATAAGGACCATCTAGAAATCTTAGTATGTTTTTTAGGAGGGATTCTTGTTTAGAAATAATAGACTGTGTATCCCACGACATGCGTAAGAGATTTTTTAATATGAAAATTACATGCGGGAGGACTGACTGGACATTTTGGATGAAATAAGATAATTGAAGTTGTGAAAATTCTACTGGCCTAATTTGAAGAGAGATGTTGCAAGAATCATGGTCCAGTGTCGTACGTGTGTCGTAGCGAAATATTCTAAAAAAACACTGGCCTGTATATGCCATTGCCAGTCCTCTACCATCCGTGGCAAGATTTTAGCATCGACTTTGTCCTAAGCTTACTCCGAACTATCCATAAGAATGACTCTATTTGTGTTGTAGTAGATAGATTTTCAAAAATGGCCCATTTTTTACCTTGTCTGAAAGCTTCAGTTGCATCCAGAGTAGCTCGCTTATACTTTGATGAGGATATGAGATTGCATGGTCTACCTAAGTCCATTATTTCAGACTGTGACATCAGATTCTTGAGTTATTTCTGAAAAATTTTATGGCGTTTGCTAGGAACGAAACTTAATTTCTCATCTACATATCACCCACAGACTGATGGCCAAACTGAAGTAGTTAATAGAAGTTTAGGCAACCTTTTTAGGAGTCTGGTAGGAGAATATGTTAGTAATTGAGATTTAATCCTATCCCAAACTAAGTTTGCTTACAATGATTCTGTCAATAGGTCTATTGGTAAGATACCATTTGAAGTTCTATATGGTTATTGTCCCCATAAACTAGTGGACTTAATTCAATTACCATGGCATGCTAAATCATCAGAAGATGTAGAATCATTTGCACAGCATCTTAAAGATCTGCAAGAACACATTAAAAATAAAATTAATGTCAGCAATCAAATATATAAGCAGCTTAGGTCTAGTGGACTCCGGCCTCCACATATAAAAGAAATCCAAAATGGGGATTTAAAAAAATGTACGCCATTGCTCTGCCTCTCATGCTCCTTCTGTGAAACGAGACTCTAACTTGAAAGTCGGAGGATTACTGTTGGAACTACCTCCGAACAAAAATTTTTCTTGTAGGTCTCATCTCTGAGAAGATCAATCTCGACTGTTCGCTCTAGCATCTTCGATGCGAGGTAAAATCTTGCTCCAATAATTAGGATAACATTTCTATCACAAAATTAATTTTGATAACGCGAGAGGACAAGGCGATTACGGATTAAAGGCCACCATTTTAAGATGCAGTTTTCCAAGTTTTTCCATGAAATTTGTCCTGGCCTCGGCATTGGTCCAGAAAAATTTTGGTGGTCGGTGGCTCGTAAGTCATAGTCCGCTATAATTATTGGTTCCCATCATTTCGGGGACCTGCAGATTTTTCAAGGTTGTTGGTGAGGTAAATGCAACAAAAGTATTGGTCAATGAGAATTTTAATGGTTAATAGCTTATGTCCTTGTTGGTTCCTCGCATCCAACATCCAACAATTTTGGCCTTTATTTTTTGAGAATCGAAATAAGAAATATCTCGACCGAAATCTGTGTATATTGTGATTTCAAATTAACCATGGCCAGGCAAGCTTAAGATTTTTCTTGGCTCATGTCGATTGCTTGTAACAGAGGATGGAAGAATTTAGTTTGACTCAGTATTGGAGAAGTTGGTGGAAAGTTAATGCATGTTAATGTACAAGTGACAGAGTAGAACTTTGATAAATTTTTATGCTGTAATTATTATTATTATTATTATTATTATTATTATGGTAAAGCTTCTGTTGGAATAATATTTCAAGTTCCATTTATGAATTAAGAAAATTAATAAAAATTTTAATTATAAAATTATAAATTATTTATAAAAAATTAAAAAATTAAATTGATCATATCTGGAAGCGTGTTGGATACTGTTTTAAGGTATATTTTCGTCCCTCAAAAATCATCCTAAGATACGACCGAGATTCCTCCACTTGCGAGCACGATCATGGAGGAGGTTGATGAAGACTCTAGAAAAATAATCATGAAGATAGAAAACTCAAAGATAAAAGTTAGAAGGAAGAGAAGGAGAGACTTGGATTGGATGTATAAAATCAGATCCTTTTATAGCCAATTAATATGATTGTTTATGACCGTTGAGACTTTTATTAATTCATTAAGATTTTTAAGGAATCCAATAATTAGAATCTTTAATAAAGAGTTCAATGATCAGAAATTTAAAACGAGATTAAATGCATATCACTATTGGTAATTAGGAGTCCAACGGTCAGAAATTAATATCATGATTATAAAGAGATTATAATATTTAAATAATAAAATTAAAAAATAAATTAAAATATTTGAAAGAGAATTATAAAAAAATTTGAGTTTTTCTTTTTGATTCTCTCCAACAATCCTCTACAAAACTCAAAATTTTTCAAAACAAATTATAAAATATAATAACATAAATTTTGAGATGCTTATACTATGCAATGGATAAGATGACTTAACTTTATTTAGTATGAATAGTTTCTATCTAAAGGAAATAGAGTGAACCAGGTCTTTGACTACGTTTTTTTTATCCAAATTTTAACTATCATATATATCTTATAGAGTTTCTTTATCGCAAGTCTATGCATTAGTGGTCTGCATATATATCTTGATTTTTTATGAGAGTTACTAGAGATCGCCTAAATCTCATATCCACGGTCATGTACGGATACTCTTGCATATGCAAGCCTCCTCCAAGAATGAGTGTAATGTCACATCTCGAGGAATACTTCTCAGATCTTATTCAGATATAAACACTTCCTAACCACTACATAGGAGTATTAATCACCATAGAAATGGGATGGAGACTATAACTCCTATATCGGATAAACCACATGTGCTTCCTGATCAACCAATTAGCTTGTTGTTATTTACATTGAATTTTTTTCAAGGGATCTCCTATCAAAAAGTTTGGGTTTCTATTATTAGAAGATCTATCATAGGCAAAGCTCGATCTTCGTCAACGACTTTAGGATCTTAGTTCTATTTAAATATTTTATAAAGCCAATCGATAAGAAAGAAACTTTCGTCCATAATTTTTGAGATATACTGTATTGTTTATGTCCTATAATTATTCAACTATATGATTAGAATAAAAATAAATAAATAGAAGATGTTTCTTTATCACATGATGCTATACAAAAGGAACAATCTCATATTAATTATTGAAGGTGATTCATAAAATATTTCTAAAATAAAATTATAGTAATAAAATTTAATTATAGAAATAAAATCAATCAATTTGTGGGTTGGCATACTGTCGTTATTATAAAAATAACTTATGGCAGCACTTACTATGGTAGTGATTTTCGAAATCGCTGCCATAGCACCTATGACAGCGATTTTCGTTAACCACTACTATAGGTCGGACCTATAGCAGCGATTTTCGTTAACCACTGCTATAGGTCGGACCTATAGCAGCAGTTTTTGTGACCACTGCTATAGATCCGATATATAGAAGTGGTTAACGAAAATCGCTCCCATAGGTCGGATCTATAGTAGCGGTTATAAAAAATTACTATCATAGGTCGATCTATAGCAGCAGTTCATTGTAACCGCTGCCATAAGTCGAACCTATAGCAACGGTTAGTTAGAATTGCTGCTATAATCCGATTTATGGTAGCAGTTAATTGTAACCACTACCATATATATATATTTTAAAAATATTATATAATTTTAAAATTTAATGTCCATCTTCATCGTTCATTATCTAAATAATTATCATTAGAGTGTTGTCGCGCAAGATCGCCTCGATCCGATGGCTCTAGCTTCGTCGATCAGAAAAATTTAATTTTGACGATCACGAATGATGATGCGATGATCTGATAGATGAAGACCTCCGATGGATCCAAAAATTTACAACGATGATCTCAGCGATGTTTGTAGCATACTATCAAAGTTTCACTTCAATCGAATATCGTTATTTTGGTCAATTTAGTATAGGTTAGTTTCAATCGTTAAATAATAAATGATTTATCAAAGGATCAAACGGTGTCTAATTATGAGATAATTTCTTTTATAAATGATCTTGACTACTATTTTAATCATTTTTTATAGTGGTGATTATAAAATTCAACTCGTGAGATGAAGAATGATCTAAAACTATACGTCTCCTAATAACCATTCTAAAACTTCACTGATTGTTATGCTCATGCTGTTGTAATATCTACTTAACATGAATAGTTTATACAAAAATAATTTGAATTTTACTATCATCGCCAACCCCACCCAGCCCCTCCACCCCTCCATCCGACCCTCCCTCAGCCCCCAGCAAAACCCCCCTCCGACGAACCCCCATCCGACCCTCCCTCGACCCCCCACGAAACCCTCCCTCTAGTGAACCCCCCACCCTCGCTTGGCCCCCCGTGAAACCCTACCCCCTGCCCCTCCACTCGACCCTCCCTTAGTCCCCAGTGAACCCCCCCTCTAGCAACCCCCATTCGACCCTCCTTCGGCTCCCACAAAACCCCACCCCCCACCACCACCATTCTTATCCTCGTCCGACCGAGTGTGAAGCCTCCTTCGGTCTCCTCATTACTGTGCCCCTCCCCCTGGCCCCCTATCCCCGACCGACCCTGCTCTCTCTCTTTTTCCTTTTTTTCTCTCTTCTCTATCTCACTATCTTGCTTTTATTTCGTAGGTTACCTCTAGTGCCGTCGTCCTCCTCTAGCATCATCACCGGCGACCCTCGAAGCTTTCAGTGCGACTCACTCTCTATAGCCATAGGTATAATTTTTTTAAAAAAATTTATAATATTATTTATTAATCATATATATTTATAATAATTTATAGAATATTTATAATAAATATTATAAATATTTATTATAAATATTATAATTATCTGTATGCCATAGTTTCTGGGCTGTGCCGTGGCGATTGCCTTGAACCGTGCCATGTCGGCGGTTGTGGACTAGATCTGTCAATAGGTTGGGTTCAGATCGAAATCTGGATATTCATATCTAGACTCAATTTTAATTACTAGTACTAGATTCAAATCCGAATATTCGATGGATCTATACTTGAGAGAGGAAGGGAGGGATCCAGCCTCGCTTCATCATTAGGAGGGAGGGGGTCCGGCCTCGCTGCCATCATTGGGAGGGAGGAGGTCCGACCTCGCCGACGAGGGAGATCGAGAGAGGGAGAGTGGGAGATCGAGAGAGTGAGAGAGGGAGGGAGGGGGTCCGACCTCGTCGATATCACTAGGAGGGATGGGGTCTGGCCTTGTCGGTGAGGAAGATTGAGAGAGTGAAAGAGGGAGGGATGGGGTCCGGTCTCGGCGATGAGGGAGATCGAGAGAGGGAAAGAGAAAGATCGAGAGATGGAAAAGCTGGAAGGAAGGCGTTCGGCCTCGCCACCATCGCCAGCGAGAGAGATCGAGAGAAGGAGTGATCGAGGGGATGGCACACAGTCGAGCCGGTTCGAATACGTAGTCGAGTCGGCTCGGGCCATGATCGAGCTGGCTGGGGGAGGACCCTAGCCGGATGTCTCAGGCACGGAGCCGGCTCGACTTTCGAGCGAATAGAATTTGATATGTCATGATGTTATATTGATTAATGTTTATTAATATTGCAGATCACGATGGCACTAAAATGCCATCTAGCTTTCACCCCTACCTCTCGACGGATTACGTGCAGTTCAACATCCGAGGAGCAGTCGAAGCATACTCCGTCCACCTCGGCATCGATTGCTTAGGGACCTTCACCATCGGCATCTACTTCACCGATGACATCTACTCCACCGACAGCTGAGCTTTTATCATCGCAGGCATCTGAGTGTACATTTTTATTATTTTAGCATATTTTTATTTTTTATATAGTATTTGTACACTTATATATTTGCATTGCAGGTGCATCATCCAGTCGAATATTTCGCGGTTTCCACACGTATGGCACACATGTGGAACCGCTAGTATTAGGTGATGGTGCAGTATGATGTGGAGGGGACGTCGGTAGGGGAGGCTGCGGGGGAGATGCATTCCTTTTTTGGATTGCTCGTAAGGCGGTCAGACATCATTCCCGTAGAGCCCAGAGACTGGCATTTGATAGATGCTGCCGTCAGGGATCGGGTATGGGAGGAGATATGGATAAGTACGTGCATCTTAGTTATATTTATGCATTTTATATGTTTACACTACATATGTTTGATTAGAATAATTTTGTAACTGATTTTTGATAAATTTATGCAGAGAAGGTATGACTTTTCCGATCACGAGAGGGCTCGAGATGCCTGACTGAAGAAGATCAGAGAGTTGTACTTAGGTTACAAGATCAAGCTCCACAGAGGATGGCTCGAGCACCGATGAGACACTCTGGAGAAGCTTGTTTCCTCGATACAGGACTGTCTTCCGAGTCAGTGGGAGAGGATGGTTAGATACTAAAGGAGCCAGGAGTTCGAGGTAAAATTTAACTTTTAAATTTTTCAATATGCTTAAAATTTTATTTAAATATTTTTTAAATATTTATTATTTATTTAAGTACTTATTAGGCTACCTTCCGTCAGAATCAGAAGAACCGTGTAGCCCAGAAGTATACGCACACTCTAGGCCGCGAGTCTATGGCCAGTCATGTGCATAGAGTGGTAATTAATTCTAAATCTTGCTAGATAAATTAAATTCATATTTTTATCATCTTTTTGATAAATTTATTCTTTATTATAGCCGATGAGAGATGGAGTGATGTCCAGTCGTAGCGAGATCTTTCGATCTAATCGCACGGATAAGACGGGCAGGCCGATGAACGCCACGATCGGACGTATTTTTATAAATATTAAATATATTAGTATATATGATTAGTATTATTATATTTTTTATAAAATTTTATTTTAATTTATAATTATAGGATCAGTTAGATGCGCTCACGAGCAAGGGCCCGGATACCTCTGGGCCCCATGACCATCCATCTCAGGTCTTGGGGTCTGAGCACTTTGAGAGGATCCGATGCAGGCCCGGATACATGTCGGCGAGCGATTGATCCGAGGAGAGCGTCTCTTCACAGACTTTCGATATCGTCAGTCGGAAGGAGCTTGAGGAGTTGTTGGCACGGGCAGATCATGCTGCGACGCGGGCGGATCGGGTTGAAGAGCGCGCATCTCATTTGGAGGACATCGTAAAAGATATGATGTCGACGCTCAGCGCGTGTTTTAGAGTCACGAGCTTCGAGGATATATTGGCTTGCATTCCAGCTCGAGCTCCGGCTCCAGCTCCGACTTCGGATGACGACGATGGTATAGATTTAGGAGACTTTTGATGTATTTTATTTTTTAAAAAAATATTATAATAAATTTTATTCGATAGTAAAATTTTAGTATTTCAGAATAATTTTTATGTTTATTATATTTTTTTATGTTATATATCTATATTTATCAGATAAAATAAATAAAAAAATAAAAATTTTATTTTTTTTAATTATTCAAGATCTACGGCAGCGATTTTGTAACCGCTGCCATATCCGTACCAATCGCTACACTAGATCTATGGCAGTGGTTAAAAAACCGCTATTATAGATATCCTATGGCTGCGGTTACGTAATTGCTGCGATAGATCGATCTATTGCAACCACTGCAATAGAGAATCTATGGTAGTGGTTCTAACAACCGCTATCATAGAGGTATGATGATAATCGTAGTAGCAGCGATTAGAAAATTACTGTCATAGTCAGCAGCGGTTACAAACCACTATCGTAGCCCTTTCTTATAGTAATGTATCTAAAAAATAATTATTATACGGAAGGATACCTCGGCAGCTTTTGGTTGACATGGCAACAACTCATGGCCGAGAGAAGCACAACAGCGGGACACATAACAGATGGACGGTTTTTTAAAAAAAAATAAAAAATAAAAAAAAAAAATAATTTGGAAGTTCAATTTCGTTCACTTCGTATGGATCAGACCTAAAGATTAGCTGTCGAAGCAACTGGGGAATGGATCTACCTTGTGCTTTTAGCCATGCTGGAAAAACTTTTAGAACATGCAAAAACCATGCCATAATTATTCCTTGTTTTTTACAAGTTCAAAGGACAACCGGCAAGATGGTAAAAGAATCCAAAAAGGAACAACAAAAAAAGTCAAGAAAAGGAACGGAACTGCACACAATTAAACCTAATTAATTCATCATTGTCTGAATTAATTTGGAGCAAAATTAATTAAGATATCATCCCACATTTCTCAATATGCCAAGCTCAAAGTATTCCATTAAGAATGCATCAAGTACTCTCCTTTTCACTAAAAGCCTTCTTAGCTTGGCATGAGTAGCTCAATCCCCTTCAGAAAATAACGCACATAGTTATTTCTTTCTCTCTTCCTTTTTTTTTTTAAATTTTTTTTCTGAAAAAGGGATGATAGCCCCGACCACCGCACAAGATCATTACATGATATTTACAATTACAATAATTATATCATCTCGTTACCAAAATTTCCTCCTATGCATTGCTGAGCAGAAGCCTCTCATCAAGAAGCACTAAAGAATCCTGGCCTCGTTTGAGTTCCACGGGATCAAAAAACAGGGACTTGATCATGTTCTTCTTCTCTTGATCTGGAGCACCTAAGCCATCTCCTTTATGGTATGTGCAGTGTGATATCCGTCCAAGATTTATTGCTGCATTAGCAATGAATCGAGGGAATGGATGGCAATCAACAGCATCTTTGTTCAGCTTCTTCCATGAATTAATGATCAAATCTTGAACGCCTTTGCGGGCAACTGCCTCGGAGACACCATTATCTTGCATGTAGCATTGGATAGATGTTGGAGTGTCACCTCTCGCTAGCTCTGCCTGCATTTATAAAATATACAAATCATTACATTTAGCATTGAAACTTTGGTAATGCAAATATAAACCATAACAACAACTTCTTTTTTTCTTTTTCTCTCGATCTCTTCGGTTTTTCTTGCACTGCCAAGTGGTTGCATGCCATGCATGTCCATATAAATCATCTATAACTATTGGACAAGACAAGGAACAACCTTATCTATATGGTGTCCATCGTCAAAGCATATGATACCACGTGTTAAGCCTGCCTTCTACCAATGGATGGCCCAGCAGTTTACCAAGATATATGGTGAGAAAAAATCCATAGTTTTGCCTCGTCACCACGTTAGGCTGATACTTATCTTGTTTTATGGTGATCTTATTCTTATCCAGTTGAGATACCAGTACCAGCACTGGAAAGATGAACCACTACAGGCTAACATATAGACTTTTCTAAATAGGCCTGACTTCACTTAAAAGAACGTTTCAAAATATTAACTTAGTCCTTTGGACGGATCCACGCATCCTAGCTCTATGATTTGTTAATTATTACATACTTAGTTCTCTCACGGTAAAAAAGTAAAATAATAATAAAATTAGCATTGCTTACCGAAGAAGTGGCTAAATCATTGCAAAGACGAAAGATCTCGGATGAGGACAGGAAGAGGCTTGGATAGGTCTCCAAGCATTGCAATGCCTCCTTGGTTAGTCTCTGCTTTGATAAGAAGCTAGCATGGACTAATAGGACGCAGCCAGACACTGACATCCTGGCATTATTTAGATACTCCTCCAGGGTTGGTTTGTAGCTGCCGTAATGCCACTTTGCCTCTGTTAGGAAGGCGTTGAAAAGATCCTCCCACTGAAACAATTATTATTGCAGGTGTGACACATAATTAGTCATACAACATTAGTAACTCTCTGATGGATATTGTTTGTTACTCTTCTAAGATATAATTCTCAATGAGGCATGGTAACAGCAAATTATATATCCTATTCTTGGATTTTCTTTCTTCTTCAAATTGGGAAAACAAAAATGAAGGGAGCTAATAAAAAAAAAAATGGTTTCTGGGGTTTTATGTTGGGAAATATTCAAAGCAAAATAAGATGGAATAACTATATATCTAGTTGCTGTCATGTTTAGATAGAATACATTTTAGATTATTTCTAGTAAAGTGACCATCCTTTTGCCAGCAAGCTAAGGCAAAAGAAAGATAGGATAGTGAATTTATACATAGAAATACAAATTAGAAAATGTTGAATTGATTGCTACAATGGTTATTATTTTTCTCAAAACATATTATTTAAGATTTTTATTATTAAAGTAATCACCATAATAGTCGTTATTAATTAATGACATTATAGTGAAAAATGACATGATTAGTCCCCTTTCACTTGATAAAAATCATTATGTTTTTAGATAATACAATTTTTTTAGAGGAAAAATTGTTGCATGATATTTGAACTATAGAAAAAGATATTTCAAAATTGCACAAAAATAATGATGATTATTGCACTATAATGGACTGTTATAATGCTAAATAATGCATTATGACAACTGTTATCCATTTCCATACTATTACATATGCAACATGTTAGAGGGGACCAAAAGTAGTATTGGAAACCATTATAACAATATAATGGCCATTATTATAAACAGGAATTGCTAATTTGCTAATCTTTGTTTTAAGGTTCACAAGCATGTGGTCCTTCCCATAAGCGCATGGCTTTTTATATGTTTCTTCTATTGGGACAAACGTATCCTGCATAGTCTCTAACAACCAACACCATCTTTAACTGGCCTTGGCTAATTGTGAGATTGCTACCCCACTTCCCTTCTCCAATGGATGCACCCTCTTATCTTGATAAGCTCCCTTCGCTTTCCTAACCTCCTTTTTCTTTTTCCAGCCCCTCCATTCAAACTCTAATGCCCTTGATATCGAGACAATGCGATCAATACCTAACCTCAATCCTAAAATTGTAATCCTAAACCTAACCTTTGTCTTCTATCCTTGTTCTTCTATGTTATGTATCGTGTTTGGGCTACCTCTCCCTTTTTTTATTTGTTCATTTTATAATCTTCTAAGCTGTGCCCTGATTCATGTTATATATGAATATGAGTGTATTTGTGAACTAGTTCTAATATACATGAAAATGCATGGAATTATTGAAGATTTTGGATGAAGAAAAATTTATCTAAGTTTTAAATTTTATAATATTTTAGATGAATTAACTATTAAATTATAGAAAAATTGGTTATTGTAAGTGATGTTTTGTAGGTTGCTAAAATGATAAAACTAAAGGATTTTTAATATTATAGTTTATGGTCATTGGGCAGGAAGATTCACTTATATATTTTGGTGATAACATGCTTAGAATTAGGAAAAAGATGTTGATGCAAAAGTAGCCATAATATTTAATCAAGAATAATCAAGAGCATAATGAAAATTAAAAAGTTAGAAAATATTTTCACTTTTATAGTGGTTGGATTCATGCTTATAAGTTTTTGTTAGTTCCCCCTACAATGAGCCCCCTTTTTTGTGTGTGTGTGTCAACATGAATGAATAAATACAAAAAAGAATATGGGTTTTGGTACATATTTTACCTATGTCAAATTTATCTCATTTGTGTGGACTCCAATAATTTGCTAATAGTTTGAAGCAGAGTGTTTTTATTGTTATCTCATATGAAATGCAACTTGTAGATAACAACTTAGAAACACCTTTCCACCTCATCAACCCAATTTTAAATGCATAATTTTAAGATTTATGGTACAAAGGTTTTGAAAAATTTAGATTATTTCAAAATATAGTTATGACATAACATTATATATTTTCCAACACAACAAAATATTACCAAACTAGGACTTCTTGATGCTAGTTCTATTCCTGGGCTTGTCTTGACACTATATCATCACCTTATGGTTCGATTTTTTTTCTTGGTCTTACTATTACATTTCAACCTTCTTATCTTCTCTCATGTTTATCCTTTGAGGATTTCTTAATTAATTAATAATATTATTATTAGATGTATGCCCTAGAAGTCAAATTGGCTGACACATGTAATACTATCTATGGTATAATTTATAAATTTTAACTTATTTAATAAATATATATTACTTTTTCAATCATATTTGTATTAATTATATCTGTAATTCATTCATTAGATTAATGGGTAAGATAAACATATTCTCACAAATTAAAAATTTGAGACATGTGATATCATAATTAACTCATAAACTGCTTTCGATCGTAGGATCATCTCCGATGATGACACACACCTATGAAGAAGCCAACCTTTGTCTCATGGCACATGAAAATGAGGTAACATCTGAACCCTCAAATGACTTTATAATTGATGAATTACAAGAGGCTTTTAATGATTTATTAGATGATCTAAAGAAGCTAGGATTAAATAACAAAGAGCTAAAAAAACAAAATCAATGTTTACTCAAAGAAAAAGAAGAAATTTTAGTTAAAAATAAAGCTCAAATTCAAGAAAATCAAAATCTAAAAACTGAAGTAAATAAGCTAAAACCTATAGTAGACAAATTTATCTTAAGTTCAAGTAAATTAAATATAATTCTAAAAAATCAAAGGGCTGTTTATGATAAAGCTGGTCTTGATTATAACCTACTTAAGAAATAGAAATTTTTGAAGAACATATTTGTGAACTCTCCTCAAAATATTGTTTCATGTTTCAGCTGTGGTAAAGTAGGCCATAAATCCTTTGTATGCTATTCTAAAAAATTTGGTAGCTCTCATGTAAAAATGATGTGGGTTCCTAAAGGAATCATTATGACTAACCAAAAAGGATCCAAGAAAAGTTGGGTACCTAAAGTTAAAATCTGATTTTCTTATAGGTATGTCTTGCATTCCAAGGATCAAAAAAGAGTTGATATTTTGATAGTAGATGTTCAAGACATATGACCGATGATGAATCTTAATTTATCATTCTTGAAGCAAAAGATGGAGGAATGATCATCTTTGGAGATAATGATAAAGAAAAGATTATTGAAATAGATAATATTGGTATTACTCCCTCTGCTTTTATTGAAAATATTTTGCTAGTAGATGGTCTCAAGCATAATCTTTTAAGTATTAGTCAATTATGTGATAAAAATTTTGAAGTTACTTTTGAATCTACTTTGTGCATTGTAACTAGTTTTACTAATGAAAATATGAGATTCATTAAATATAGGCATGAAAATATTTACATGATAGACTTGAATGATTTATTTTTGTAAAATATGCAATGTCTAGTAGTAATAAATGCATAGATTAGTGAAACTAGTTGGCTATGACACTGTAGATTTGCACACATAAATATGCACTCTCTTTCTAAACTCATCAAAAAGGATTTAGTTGTTGGGTTATTCAAACTAAATTTTGAAAAAGATAAAATATATGATGCATGTTAATTAGAAAAATAAACTAGAGTTTCATTCAAAAGTAAAAACATTGCCTCAACTTCTAGGCCATTGAAATTATTACATATGAATTTATTTAGACCCACTAGAACTACATGCTTAGGTAGAAAAAGATATGAATTTGTGATTATTGATAATTTCTCTTGATTTACATGGGTTTTATTTTTGGTATCTAAGGATGAATCATTTTCAGCTTTTGCCAAGTTTTATCAAAAAAATTTAAATGAAAAAGATCTTTAAATTCTTAAAATTCATAGTGATCATGGCACCGAGTTTGAAAATCATGATTTTAAAAAAATTTGTAATGAAAAGAACATTGATCATAACTTTTTTGCACTTAGGACATCCCAACAAAATATGATAGTAGAGAAAAAAATAGAACACTTGAAGAAATAGCTCATACCATGCTATGTGAAAGTCACTTTCCAAAGTATTTTTGGATGAAGGTAAAAAACACTGCATGTTATATTTTAAATCATGCTCTAATTAGATCTTTTTTAAAGAAAATATCTTATGAACTTTGGAAAGAAAGAAAATCCAATATTACTTACTTCCATATCTGTGGTTGTTGATATTTTGTTTTAAATAATGGTAAAGATAAGTTGGGTAAGTTTGATGCTAAATCAGATGAAGCAATTTTTCTTGATTATTCTATCTCTAGTTAAGCCTTTAGAGTTTTCAATAAAAAAATTTTAATTATAGAAGAATCAATACATATTATCTTTGATGAAGCTAATGATCTTTCAACAAGAAAGAGAGAGGATATTGATGATGCAGGTCAAAGTATTGAAGGTATGAATGAGCTCACTATAAAGAAGTCATCAGTCCAAAATGATAAGATATTTAAAGATAAAAAGAAGGATGAAGATGAAGAATAATAAGATCAACAAGAATAATCCAAAGGTTCAAATGACCTTCCAAAAAAGTGGAGGTATGTTCACAATCATCCCAAAGAACTCATCATTGGTGATCCCACACATAGGGTAAAAACTCGATCCTCACTAAGAGATGTGAATAATTATTTTGCTTTTGTCTCTCATTTTTCATCAAAAACTATTGATGAAGCCAAAAAAGATCATAATTGGATAAATGCAATACAAGAACTTAATCAATTTAAAAGAAATAATGTATGGATCCTAGTTGAAAGACCAAAAGATCATCCTATAATTGAAATAAAATGAGTGTTTAGAAATAAATTAGATGAAAATAAAAATGTCATAAGAAACAAAGCAAGATTACTAGCTAAAGGATATAACCAACAAGAAAAAAATAATTTTGATGAGACTTTTGCACACGTTGCTAGACTAGAAGCTATAAGACTCTTACTTGCTTATGCATATTTTATGAACTTTAAATTATTTCAAATGGATCTAAAAAATATTTTTCTAAATGGGTTCATTATGGAAGAAGTATATGTAGAGCAGCCTCCTGATTTTGAAAATCATACTTTTCAAAATCATATTTTCAAATTAAATAAAGCTTTATATGATTTAAAACAAGCTCCTAGAGCTTGGTATGAAAAATTAAGCAAATTCTTGCTAAAAAATAATTTTATCAGAGAAAAAGTAGATACAACTCTTTTTATAAAAAGAAAGATTAATGACATTTTTGTGATACAAATATATATTGATGATATCATCTTTGGATCCACTAATGAAACTTTATGCCAAGATTTTGCCAAGCTCATGCAGAAAGAGTTCGAGATGAGCATGATAGGAGAACTCACTTTCTTCCTCGAACTCTAAATTAAGTAGTCTAAAGATGGGATCTTCATAAGCCAAAGCAAGTAGACAAAGAAACTTTTAAAAAGATTTAGAATGGAGACCTCTAAATGCATTGGCACACCTATGAGTCCTTCATGTAAACTTGACAATGATGAAAATGATAAGAGTGTTGATTTAAAGCTTTATAAAGGTATGATATGATCCTTATTATATCTTACTACTAGTAGGCCTGATATCATATTCAGTGTCTATATGTGTGCAAGATTTCAATCCAACACTAAAGAATCTCACCTAAATGCTGTTAAAAGAATCTTGAAATATTTAAATGAAACTCAAACTTTAGGCTTATGATTTTTCAAATAATCATCCATAAATTTGATAGGATACTCAGATGCAGACTTTATGGAATGTAAATTAAATAGAAAAAGTACTAGTAAAACATGCCAATTTCTTGATGTAAACTTAATTTCTTGGTTTAACAATAAACAAAATTTGGTAGCATTATATATGGTCGAGGCCGAATATATTAAAGTTGAAAGTTGTTGTGCTCAAATTTTGTTGATTAAGTAATAACTCAAAGATTTTAGAGTAAAACTTAATAACATTCCCATAAGATGTGACAACACTAGTGCCATCAACTCAACTAAAAATTCATTCCACCATTCTAGGTCAAAATACAAAGAAATTAGAAATCATTTCATAAAAAAGTATGTGCAAAATAATGATGTATTGATTGACTTTGTTTGCTCTGAAAAATAATTAGTGAACATCTTTACAAAATCTTTGAATGAAGATAAATTTTATGAAATTAGAAAAAAGTTAGGTATTTTGGATCTACTTGCTTAGAGATCTCAAGTGGCCTTTCTCAAAATCATCCTATCAATGATCCTTTGAGACACAATCTTTTCTTTTTCTTTGACAAAAATTCTTGATTCTAACTCTTGATCATTAATTTGCTCAAAAAGAGGCTAAACTAAATTTTTGATCTGGATGGGGCGCCCCCTAGGTCATCCTATGCAAAAAGAGACATCCTAAGGGATGCCCCCAAGGGTGTTTTTGACCTTCTTTCAAATTTCTTCTTTAAACTTTAAGAAAAAGGGATCTGTTCATCTTTTCATTTTTCACAGGTTGCCCTCTTCTCTTCCTTCACTCAAGCGCTAGTCTCCTCTCTCCCGCCAAACCTATTCTTGCCAAAATCCCTCAGTAACCATCTTCCAAACTGCATCAAACTTCCTCCAAAGCGAACTCTCAATGGTTCTTTATCCCTTCCCTCTTTTATTTTCACTATTTCTCTTCCATCTCTCAACCTATCGCAAGCCCTAATCTTCAATCAAACCCAAGTTTCTCTTGAAAAATCCACTCTCTCCGACAAATCGATCTTATCCTTGATCCTTCCTCACTCGTTTCACCACTATCCTGCTACTATTTCTACTACTGCTCGACAAATGGCTCCACGGATGAAGCTTTCTTAGCGTTGAAAGTCCACCCATGGGCTAGAGGAAGAATAGAGGAAGAAGAAGAAGGCTGATTCGGCTCCTGACCCAGCATCTATTTCGACGCCCTCTTCTTCTTCGATAACTTCCAGCAAGAAATCCCTTTTCGATAGAAAGATTGCTCTGAGAAGAAATATTGATTTTCATTTTTTAGAGAAAGATGGGTTTTCTTTTGGTGAAAAGATAAAATCTTTGGATTGGGGTTCCTTATGCACTTTGAAAGAAATAATTTTCATTGATTTGGTTTGGGAGTTTTATCAAAATTTCATATTTTCTTATGGAAGAGTAAGATTATTAGTTAAGGATGTCGTAGTAGAGTTTGATGCTCAGTAGTTAGGTTTTCTCATCCATCTATCCTATGAAGGATCTACCTCTAACAGACTGTTGAACAAAGAAGATGGGTTAAGATTTGTTTTACAAAAGGATGAAGTTAGTAGGATTGAAAAATTGGATGCTAGTAGAGACCTCAGTGTGGAAATGAGGGTACTTCATCACATTATTTACACTATTTTTTTTCCTAGAGCTGGTAGGTTTGACTTTGTATCTAGTAGGGATCTATGTATTATGCATCATATTGTATGTGAAATCTCTTTAAACTTACTAGTCCTGATGATTGATGCCATGCGAGAGACAGTGACTAGATTGAAAGCCCCTTTACCTAATGACATGGCACTTACTAGGATTTTTAGGAGATTTGGTATAGATTTTGAGGGAGAAGCAATCATCCACTTAGCCCATACTGACACCTACAATGCAAATTTCTTGCATCGTATGGATTACATTCAAGTTGGTGATCGATGGACCAGAGGTGGTAGAGTAGTTGAGGAGGAGGAGGACAGAGCAGAGGAGGAGAGATAGTCTTCACCTCCTCATGATCATAGATCTTCTGTCAGTCATTTTGTGTCTGATCACGAGACTGATCCCTCAATGTTTATGAGGAGCGATGCACCTGTACCACCATTTGTGAGCAGAGATATAGCCATTAGATTTGGAGATGATTAGCTTAGGATGATTACCAACCTTCTATCACAGTCGATTATCGATCTTGTATCTCGACAGATTATCAACCGTGTATCACAGTAGGTTATCGATCATCTATCTCAGTAGTTGGTCAGCAGGTTCACCATCGGATCTGCTCAAGAGGAGAGATCTCAGACCCACCACCTGATCAGTTGATGGTTCATCATATTACTACACTTTTTCAGTTGCTCACTGCTCAGTCTGCTCACCTTAAGGAGCTTGAGGGATCAATATTGAGATTGACTGGCAGGATCTTGGATTTACAGCGACAGGTGATGGGATTAGGGATCCCTCAGTCGGGCAAGTTTGTCCCTCCGATTTCTATTTTATCGGTAAAGGGAGACAGTCTTCACCGTAAACTGGAGGTAGGGATTCAGTCCTTGAGGAATGAGGTGAGAGGTTCTACTGAGGATATCTCTACAGCTATTGGTATACTCATGCAGTCCTTATCGAGGGCAGTGGGACAGCTTGATTCTATTAGACTCATTCTCCTATCCCAAACTTCATCTTCTTTCACCGTAGGACCCTCTCGCCCTCATACTCGTGCCACCTCTTCTCGTGCTGGTACTTCTACCCGTGGCCAAGGCAGACGTGGTCAAGGATGTGTTTTTGGATTTGATCCTGATATCCCTCATTGTATCTCAGACTCTTCTTCTGATTTTGATGCTTCCAATCATGATATTTATTAGATCTAGTATAGTTAGACTTATGTATTTAGTATCTTGCTTGGCTTTTGTACTTTTTGGTTGGTTGTCATGGATGTTGTATTTTTGTTATCTATATTTTGTGTATATTGAAGGCCTATAACTTATATTTGAATGAATATTGTACCTTGACTATGGTTTAGATGATACAGTTAATATAACTATTATTATCTTTTAGATATATATAATGCCTATGAATGCAATGAATCATGTATCTTGTAATATTGTATGTCTATGATTTATAATTTTTTATTTATAAATGTTGTACAGACTTATAATGGAATGTTAATTCAGCAATAGAATACAAAAAATTTATTGAGAGGGAGTCTCTTTTTTATGTTTGATGATGTCAACAAGGAAGAGAACGTATCATTCATTGAAAAATATTAACATATTGTGCATGCAAATAATATAAGCAAATTAAAAGCAAAGCAAATTGTTAAAGATTCAATTTTATTATTATAGTGTCATAATCAAATTGCTAAAATCCAATACTTAATATGAAAATAATAAGCAAATTGTTAGGGCAATCCATTCCCATGGTTTTAAAATCTTTGTTATGATTCTATTGAGGGCATGTTTTCTTTTCTACATCCTATATGTCAAAAATTACTGAATTTTTGTGAAAAATGCAATATGTATAAAATAATAACCTAAATTAAGTGCATTTGAACTTATCACTTGCATATATCTATTTTTGAGCTTCTTAACTTAAAATGATATCTCTTGATATAATATCAAATTTACTTTATTTTTACTTATACTCAATTATTTTATCATCATCAAAAAAAAGAAGATTGTTGTCCCTAGGAATGATTTTGATGAGCATAAAATAATTGAGAGGGGTACTAATAATTTTTATTCTTGAAGATATTTTTAAAAGTCATTTCAGGATTTTCAAGAATTTTTATATTATAAAAACTTGGTTAAAGATGGTTAATTTAAAATTTACTTGAGTTAAAGCAAAAATTAAAATTTTTTAAAAGCCTCAAGAACTTTCAAGATGATGTTGATTCATTTGGAGGTGGTCCCAAATTATTTGAAAGCTTAAAAGTAAAGATATGGCATTTTGGATAAAAGAGGATGACCCCTAGAACGATCTCTTTTCTTTGACAACTGGCACATTGATTCTAAACTGGCACGCAAAAAGGGGCGACCTATGGGACGTCCCATGAAGAAAGGGGCAACCTATGGGATGCCCCCTACAGGTTTTGCGTATAAGATGTAGAATATAAACTTTCTCGCCTGTTGCAAAAAGAGCAATCCATGGGGCACCCTCTAAAGGAACTGCACAAAATCACAGAACACTATTTTTCTCATTTGTGATAAAAGGGGCGACCTAAGGAGCGCCTCCTACGATGAAATTTCTACAACGGCTATTTTTTTTCTCCATTTGGTGTATTTATTTCCTAAATGATCTTCAATAGCTACTATTTATCTTTTAGCATTGAATGAGGGTTTAAAAGCATTCAAAAGGGAAGAAAATTAAGAAAAAAATTAAGTGAATATTCAGCTCAAAGAAAAATCAGCCCTAGATAAAAGAAGCATTGATTTCAAGCTCAACTACTTCTTCAATGTGTATTCAAGTTTTTAATCTCTTTGAGAGCAATTTTAAAAGCTTCCTCCAATTTGTGTAAAGATTTATTAAAGCTTTATTATGCTCATTAAGGAGCTAAGTGTGCTGAACGTGCATATTTTCTTTACTCTATTTTATTATTTTGGGGCTCAAGCTTTTGGGAGTTTTCAAAGCTTGGAAAGATTGATCCGAACCTTGAATTAGATTATTTTTGGATTGGCTTATATCCGAAAAATAAGTTTTCTAGCTTGGAATAGGTAGGGTTGGAGTATCCGATATTATATTTATTTGAATATGTTAGTGGATTGAAATTCTCAAATAGAAGCTAGGTGAGTGGATATAGGTGCAACGTTGGCACCGAACCACTATAAATCATTTTATTTGTGTTGTTCTCTCTTCTTTCTCTTCACTTGCTCTATTATGCTTAATTCCTTCCCATTAAATTAGGCTCTTGCATCTTACTTATCTAACTCATCTCACTTCACTTAAAACTTCAAAGCACATATTGCAATTCTATTTTTAAGTTTAAATTTAGAAAAAGAAATCCAATTCATCCCCCTCATCTTGGATTGCATAGCTGGGCAACAATAGATCTTTCTATTTTTCTTTGAGGATATAGTATTTTAACAGCTATTTATTTATTAAATAGGATTTCTTCTAAAATCATACGTACTATATTATATGAGATATGACATGATAAAAAATTAAGTTTGAGTTATCTCAGGATTTTGAATTGTCCGACCCATGTCAAAAGATAACAAGCGAACAAGTTAGAATCAAGATCCCTTAGAGCTCATTTTATCAAATATCCTAAGAAGTCTTTAGGATATTACTTCTATCTTTTAGAATATCATAATATATGATTGTGAGTCGACATGCCATCTTTCTTGAAAAATAGTTTATTCAAGATAGAGGCATAGAAAAATAGATTAGGATTGAGGAGAAAGTCTCTGAAGAGCAACAAGCTAAGAAACATGTTCAGTCTGAGTCGATCCACACACTTT
Organism: Cocos nucifera; assembly: GCA_006176705.1. Taxonomy (NCBI): domain Eukaryota; kingdom Viridiplantae; phylum Streptophyta; class Magnoliopsida; order Arecales; family Arecaceae; genus Cocos; species Cocos nucifera. Next base: position 31,306 of record QRFJ01003632.1, read on the forward strand.
CTCTTCCACCTCATAAGTCAAGTAGGGTTTTTCATTCTCTTAAGAGATATTTAAGGTATTATATCAAAGGATATAGAGAAAATATTTCTCACAGGAAATGGGATTCATGGAGATGATTCCAAAATCTATAACAAGACAATATTAGATATCGACTCTGAGAAATGATTAGAGATAATAAAGTTAGAAATTGACTCAATGCACTCAAACTAAATTTGGGCCTTGGTAGATCCACCTAAAGGTATTGTACCTATTGGGTATAAATAAATTTTTAAGAGAAAGATTAGTACAGATGAGAATGTAGCAATATTTAAAATGAGATTAGTGGCGAAAGGATATAGTCAATGCGAAGACATTGACTATCAGGATATCTTCTCACCAGTGGCCATGCTTAAATTCATCTATATACTGCTTGCCATTATAATATATTTTGATTATAAAATATGATAAATAGATGTAAAAATGGTATTCCTGAATAGATATCTTAAGAAAGATATCTATATGAAACATCTACTTAGTTTTACCTTCAGTGATAGTGATCACAAAGTTTGCAAACTGAAAAGATCCATCTATGGACTTAAGTAAGCTTTTCAGAGTTGGAATGCTCGTTTCAATAATGTAATCAAATCATTTGATTTCATCAAGAATAAGGAGGAGCCATGGAAGAGCTATTATCTTTTTCATATTGTACGTGGATAACATCTTCCTAATTGGGAATGATATTCCCATGTTGACCTCGGTTAAAGTTTGGTTGTCTAAGGAGTTTTCTATGAAAGACCCAAGTGAGGCATCATTCATTTTGGAGATCAAGGTCTATAAAGATAGATCGAGGAGATGCTAGGTTTATCATAGAAAATGTATATTGAAGAGATGCTGAAGAGGTTCAGCATGGAGAACTCCAAGAGGGGTCTTGTACCCTTCAGATATAGTATTCATCTCTCTAAGAAGATGCATCCCAACACACCGAAAGAGATTGAATGCATGAGCAAGATCCCTTATATATGCTTCGACAATAGGGAGCCTCATGTATGCCATGCTTTGTACATGATCTGATATTGCCCATGCTGTGTGTCACAAGTAGATATCAATTGAATTCAAACTAAGAGCATTGGATTTCTATGAAAAGTATTCTTAAGTACTTGAGACGGACTAAGGATATATTTTTGATCTTTGGTAATGGAGAGCTCCAAGTGTACGGGTATACTGATTTAGATTTTACTTTTGATATTGATGATTGAAAGTCGACATCAAGAAACCTATTCTTGTGCAATGGTAGCACTGTAAGTTGGAAGAATTTTAAGCAGATAGTGATTACAGACTCCACCATAGAAGTATAGTACATGCTACCTCGAAAGCTATGAAGGAGACATTCTGGTTTAAGAAGTTTATTGTGGAGCTAGGAGTTATACCATCTGATGCCATTCCTCTCTGCTACGATAACAATAGTGCCATAGCCCTAGCTAAGGAGTTGAGGTCTTATCAAAAATTCAAGCACATCGAGCGACGATTCCACCTCATCCGTGATTACCTTAAGAAGAGAATGTCGAGTGAAGAGAGTCGACACTGTGGATAATGCGGCTGACCTACTCATGAAGCTTTTAAGCCAACAAAAGACTAAAGCCCATCTTGAAAAGATAGGACTTAGATTTGTAGCCAATTATCTTTAGATCAAATGGGAGTTTGTTAGATATATGACCTAAAAGCTAGACTGGCTGATATATGTAATACTTTCTATGGGCATAATTTATAAATTTAACTTATTTAATAAATATAAATTATTTTTTTAATTATATTTATGTTAATTATATCTGTGATTCATCCATTGGATTAATGGATATGATAACATATATTCTCAAGAGTTAAGAATTTTAGACATGTGATATCATAATTAACTTATAAATTACTAACGATCATAGGATCATCACGAGAATGATGATCGATTTAGAAGAATAGTATACAATTGCTTCTTTAGGATAGACGAATCTTGAATCTATGGTACAAAGATACTAGAGTGAAAGTATATATATTTTTTAAGTATAAGTATACTGAACATGACCAACTTCAAGTAGTCATAAAAAAATCTATCTTCTCATCAATGACTCGCTCATTGCTACAATTATGTGTCTGATTCTCTAACCTGAGGTATATTGATAGTTTACCTTGAGGGTATTATAATTTAACTATACCATAACTTAGTCTCCTAGTTATATAAAATTCTGAGGTATATATTGGCTATAGCATATTTATTGTAGGAATTGGATCACACCAAGAAGGAATCTATTAATCCTAAGGATTGATTCTGATGAGTAACAAAATATTCGAGTATATATTTGAATAATGAATTTGGTAAGATCATGTTTTAGGATGCATTTTAGAGTATCAATGAGACATCCCTAAAAATGCATTTGTAAATTGACAAAGAAAAGTTGTAGGCTTTTAAGGCATAAATCACACTTAAAATAAGGTCCAAAAGAGAGATCTCACAACCAAAATTGAAGAAAAAATTAATTGATTAAAGTAAAAATTTTCAGCATAAAAAGATCTCGAGTCGACCCCTTATTCAGCTCGAGCTGATACGGCACGAAAAAGAAGACTAGCATTGAAAAGTTTTAGCTAACACGATCTCGAGCAGACGATCGAGTCGGCTCGAGTTTCTTAAGTTGAGGTCATAAGAAAATATAGAAAATAAAATTTTTGGAACATAGTTCAGCAAGACCTCATGCAGAGGAATGAGTCAACTCGGACTTTGACTTGAGCATCAGCTCAAGCTCCTCGAGCTGAAGTCTCAGAAAATACAGAGAACATGATTTTTAGGATGGAGTGCAGAATGATCTCAAGCTGAGGGTCGAGTTGACTTGAGCTTTGACTCAAGCTTGAGCAGCAGGATGAATCGACTCGAGCTTCGACTCGAGCCTCAATGGCTAATTTCTGTAGAAATTTTAGAAGTGTGTAGATTAATTTCAAATGGCTATTTTCAATCTTCTAACGATCAAAAATACTTTTCCAGCCTACCAAACATGGAGAATAAGCTATAAAATACCTAGAGGAAGTAATATGACCATTCAATCATTAGAAAAAGTCTATAATGAAGAGAGAGAGTCTAAAAAGCTTTAAAAAGAGAGCATTCTACTCCTAACTCCAAGAAACATCAAATCAAGTGATTCCATTCAGCAAGAATACAAGCTCAATCTCCTGAGAGCCTCCATCAAGAAGATTTAACAAGCCTCTTGTTGCCCAGCTATGCAACCCAAGAGGGGGGGTGAATTAGATTTTTAAAATTTTAAAGCTAATTTAAAAATATCAAGATTGAATGATAATATGCAAGTCGTGTGTGAAAAGTAATTTAGGTTAGATGAAAATATAAAAGACTTAAGAAGAAGAATTTAACAAACTAAGAAAACAAAGTTATCAAGTACCCTACAAACAAGTAAGATTTATAGTGGTTCGGTGCTTTCCTTGCACCTACATCCACTTTCCAAGCTTTGACTTGGAAATTTAAAAATCACTAAACATATTCCACCAGAATACAATGTCGGTATCTCTAATCCTAGCTATCCTAAGCTAGCACACTTATTTCACGGGTATGAGCCAACCCTACACACTCCAATTTAAGGCTTGGATCAACTCTTCCAAGTTTTGAAATCCTCCCAAAACTTAAAACAAAACAATACAGTAGAGTATAAAAGTTAATGACAATCAAATACAAATATAGCTTCCTTAATGAGCAAATAAAATCTTAAGAATATTTTTCATAATAATGGAGAAAGCTTTTCTGATTTTTTTCAAGATTGTTGGAGACTTGAATGAGCTCTTGAGAGATTGGAGAACTTGAAACGAAAGCTTCTTTGCTTGAAGATGATTTTTTGCTTAGGACTGAATTGAATTCATGAAATCTCTTATATTCTTTCCTTTTTATAGCCTTTTAAATCTTCAATGGATGAAGAAGAGAATGTTGAAACAAGATTTGTAGCCATTAAAGACCTTAAAGAAATCATTAAAAGCTGTCAAAACTGGACAAAACTAGCCATTGTAGAAAATTTTCGTCACAGGAGTCGACTCATGGGTCGACCTCTAGCACAGGGGTCGACCTCGAGGTCGACCTTTGAGATAGAATTCAGAAAATCAACCGTTCTATATTTTTAGTCTTTGAAATAGTAGAGGTCGACCCTTGGCATAGAAACAACATGCCAAACAGCCCGTTTCAGCAAGGATAGACCTAGGGATCGATCCTTTTGCTTCAAACTTGATTTTCTTTCAAAATATGCATTGAAAAATCATGAAACTACCTCTAAAAAATCAAAAATCTTCTATACTTACTCTTAAAGCTCTCAAATTAAAATTTGATAAAATTATGATTTTGCCCCTAAAATATAAAAAGTCTTTTTTCAAGCTAAATTCATTAGTAATCCCCTCAAATGCTTTATAATCATTAAAATCAATTTTTAGAGCAACACCTCTTTAATTCTTTTGCTCATTAAGGAACTTTGTTTTTCATTCTTATTGTGTAATCTTTATTTCACTTGTAACTTAGCTTCAATAGGATTTTGAAGCTAAGGGGAAGGCCTATCCAAGCCTAAAAATTAGATTGTAAGCCAAGGGTTGGCTTAAGATTTGTTTATGATTGGTGATCCAGTGTAAAACTAACTAAGTTTTAGATAGTGAGCCTTAGAAAACTATCTGATTGTAATCTTGAAGAGATTATTGTAAAATTCTCAAGTGGACCTTGGAATGTGGATGTAGGTGCAAGAAGCACTGAACCACTATAAATTCATTTGTATTTATGATTGACTTGTATCTTGCTTTCATCTCATTTTTATTTCTGCATTTCAGCTTATCTAGTTGCATAAAACTAAAATACACTTCAAAACTTTACTAGTTTTTAAAATAGCACATAACTTGTTTAAATTTTAAAAAACCCAATTCATCCCTTCTTTTGGATTATCTTGCTGGACAATAAGTGGTATCAGAGCTTGGTACTCGCTTCATTTGATTTAACAATTTAGAGTTAAGATCAAATAGCAACCCATATGAGTGCATCTCTTGCCAAAGGACAATCGACCAACCATTCATTCTTGTTCAATGGAATAAATTATATTTATTGGAAAGCACGCATATGCATATATAATCAAGCACTTGATTATCAACTTTGGAGAGTGATAATCAAAGGTCCACATACTTCCATAATTAAGGTAGAAGGCAATGAAATTTTTAAACCTGAAGAGGATTGGAATGAGCATGACATGAAAATGATAGAATTAAATGCTAAGATAATGGATGTATTATATTGTGCATTAGATCCTAATAAATTCAATAAAATCTCTACATGTGCATCGACTAAGAAAATGTAGGATAGGCTAGAGGTTATCCATGAGGGTACCAACCAAATAAAGAAGTCTAAAATAAATATGCTTGTTCATAAATATGAATTATTTAAAATAGAATTAAATAAATTTATTTTTAAAATATTTACTAGATTTATCGATATTATCAATGGTTTGAAAAGCTTAGGTAAATCTTATACTAACAATGAGCTTGGTCGAAAAGTTCTTAGGCCACTTCCAAAGGTTTGGAAAGTGAAAGTCATCGACATCCAAGAAACCAAAGACCATAACAAGCTACCATTGGAAGAGCTTTTTGGATCTCTAATGAGTCATGAATTAAAAATGAGGCAAAATATGGAAGAAAAAATCAAGAAGAAAAAGACCATAACTCTCAAAACAACTACCTCCAAGGATAATAAAAATGAAGAATCCGATGAAGAGGAGGTAGAAGAAGACTTGGCCTTGATTGCAAGAAAGTTCAAAAGGTTTATGAGAAAGAAGAAGCAAGGATTCAAGAAGAAGAACTTCAAGGGTGAGCCAAGAAAGAAAAAGGAGAAGGAAAAAAAGGAGCTGCCCATTTGCTTTGAGTGTAAAAAATCGGGCCATTTTAGAATGGACTACCCTCTTCTCAAGAAACCATCCAAAAGTTCAAGAAGAAGGCAATAATGGCCACTTGGAGTGATAGTGAGGACTCTAGCTTCGAGGAAGAATCACAAGAAGTGGCCAATCTTTGTTTAATGGCACATCATGAGGAGGTAAATGCTGAAAACTCCTTAGATTTCATATTTGATAAATTACAAGATACTTTTTTTAAACTTATGACTAAATATAGAAAAGTAATCTTAAAAAATAAAGATTTAAAAAAGCTAAATTCTAAACTTCTTCATGAAAAGAAAACAACTTTTGAAAAACTAAATTTGCTAACCCTTGAAAATCTAAAATTAAATGATGAATTAGCAAAACTCAAACCATTTGTAGAGAGATTTACTTATAGTTTTAAAAAATTAAATATGTTATTAAATAAGCAAAGAGCTATTTTTAATAAAACAAGATTAGGATTCAAACCTCATAAGAAGCAAAAATTATTAAAAAATCTATTTGTTAAAACTTTAACAAGTATCATCTCAAACCTTTCATGCTATTATTGTGGTAGAATTGGTCACAAATCTTATGCATGTGATTTCAAAAAATTAAATTAAAAAATGATTAAAATGATTTGGATTCCAAAACAAACCATGAGTACTAACCCCAAAGGATCTAAGATGACTTGGATACCCAAAAACTTAACTTGATTTCTTTATATAGGAGTGTCTTACAGCCCATGATAAAAAATAACTTTGGTATCTCAGTAGTGGCTATTCAAGGCACATGACGAGTGATAAATCTAAATTTGTCACTTTTGAGTCTAAAGAAGGAGGAGTAGTTAAATTTGGTGACAATGGAAAGGAGTGCATTATTGATGTTGGTAACATTCATATCACTCCTTCCACTTTCATTCAAAATGTACTGTTAGTTGATGAGTTAAAACATAATTTGCTTAGTATTAATCAATTTTGTGATAAAAAATTTAAAATTATATTTGAATCTTTATTATGCATAGTCTATAGTCCCAATGACAATGGCATCATGTTCATAGGACATAGCATAACAAGGTCTACATGGTGGATCTAGATGATCTACATATGAAGAATGGTCAATGTCTTGTAGCAATGGATGCCAAAGTCAATGAACTAGTTGGTTGTGGCATCGTAAATTAGGTCATGTTAGTATGGATTTACTTTCAAAATTAATTAAGAAAGATCTTGTAAGAGGATTGCCAAAACTAACTTTTGAAAAGAATCGAATTTATGATGTTTGTCAATTTGAAAAACAATTAGAAACTCTTTCAAACCAAAAGACATGATTTCAACTTTTCGACTCTAGAGTTTCTATATATGAATTTATTTGGACCCATAAGAACTACTAGACTAGGAGGCAAAAAGTATGATCTTATAGTTGTAGATGATTTTTCAAGATTTACTTGGATGATATTTTTAGCACAAAAGGATGAGCCTTCAATAAATTTTTTAAATTTTATCCAAAGATTTTAAATGAAAAGAACACATCAATTGTATGCATACATAGTAATCATGGCATCGAATTCAAAAATTAGCACTTTAAAAATTTTTGTAATGAAAAAAAAATTGATCATAATTTTTCTACATCTAGAACTCCACAATAAAATAGAATAGTAGAAAAAAAAATTGCATATTAGAAGAAATGGCACGAACTATATTGTGTGAAAGTAATTTACCTAGATGCTTTTGGGCTAAGATAATAAATACTACATGTTATACATTAAATCATATTTTAATAAGGCCTATTTTTAAAAAAATCTCATATAAGCTTTGGAAAGATAGAAAATTAAATATCAACTATTTTCATATTTTTGGTTGTAAGTATTTCACACTTAATAATAGAAAAGATAACTTAGAAAAATTTGATGTTAAGTCAGATGAGGATATCTTCTTGGGATATTTCTAATCAAGAAAGGCATATAGAGTTTTCAACAAGAGAACTCTCATTGTTGAAGAATCAATTCATGTTATCTTTGATGAATACAGTAACAAATTATCTAGAAAAGAAAATATCTTAGATGAGGATGTAAGTGATCTAAATGATAAGATAGATAATATCATACTAAAAGATGCACCATCTCAAAATAATGAAGAAAAAAGAATGAAGAGCCTTTTCATAGCTTAAGAGAGAAGTTACCAAAAGAATGGAAGTATGCACACGGACATCCTAAAGATCTAATAATTGATGATCTATCATAAGAAGTGAAAATACGATCTTATCTTAGAAATATAAATAATTACTTAGCCTTTATCTCATAAATTGAACCTAAATCAATTGAAGAAGCTGAAAATGATCCATGCTGGATAGATGCCATGCAAGAGGAATTAAATCAATTTGAAAGAAATAAGGTATGAACCCTAATTGATAGACTAAATGACTACCCAATAATTGAAACTAAATGGGTATATAGAAAAAACTTAGATGAACATGGTACCATCATAAAAAATAAAGCTAGATTAGTAGCAAAAGAATACAATCAGAAAGAAGGCATTGATTTTGATGAAATCTTTGCCCCAGTAGATAGATTAAAAGCAATTAGACTATTGCTTGCATTTGCATATTTTATGAATTTTAAATTATATCAAATGGATGTAAAGAGTGCATTTCTTAATAGGTATATAGTCAAGGAACTGTATGTTAAACAACCATCTGGATTTAAAAATCATATATTTTAAAATCATATGTTTAAATTACATAAAGCTTTATATGGACTAAAATAAGCCCCTCTTGCATTGTATAAGAGATTAAGTAAATTTTTGTTCGATAATGAATTTATTAGAAAAAATATTTATAAAATCTTATTCTTAAAAAAAAATGATAATCTATTAATAGTACAAATCTATGTGGATGATATAATTTTTGGTGCTACTAATAAATCTCTTTGTTAAGAATTTGCTAAGCATATGCAAGGTGAGTTCGAGATAAGCAAGATGGGAGAGCAAAATTTCTTTCTCGAACATCAGATTAAGCAAAATAAAGAAGAAATCTTCATTAACCAAATGAAGTACACAAGAAAGATACTTAGAAAGTTTGGAATGGAGAACTCGAGACCAATTGGTATACCAATGAGTACATCTTACAAACTTGACAAAGATGAAAAGAGTAAGAAAATAGATATTAAATTATATAGAGGTATGATACACTCACTTATTTATCTTACTGTAAGTAGACTAGATACAGTATTCTGTGTTTGTATGTGTACTAGGTATCAATCAGATCCTAGAGAACCATATTTACTTGCTATTAAAAAAATCTTTAGATACTTATCTAAGACACTTAACATAGGATTATGATATGATAGATCATCTTAATTTGAATTAATTGAATACTCTAATGTTGATTTTGTTAGTTGTAAACTTGATAGAAAAAGCACTAGTGGCATATGTTAATTCATAGGAGTTAATTTAATTTCATGGTTCAGTAAGAAACAAATCTCAATAGCACTATCTACGATTGAGGTCGAATATATTACTACTGGAAGTTGTTGTGCCTAGATTCTTTAGATCAAACAATAACTAGAAGACTTTGGTTTCAAACTTAACAAAATACCAATAAGATGTGATAATACAAGTGCAATTAATTTAACCAAAAATCCAATTCAACATTCAAGATCTAAATACATTAAAATAAGGCATCATTTCATAAGAGATCATGTTCAAAATAATGATGTGATACTTGAATTTGTCTGTATTAATAAATAATTAGCTAATATATTTATAAAACTTCTTAATGAAGAATGATTCAACATCATCAGAAGAGAACTAGGACTTTGCTATCAACAAGAGTAAATCTCATTTGCATAACTCAAAATAAGTCAAATTAAGTTCAAACAATTAATTTTGATTACATAATCAATGACCAATATTAAAGAAAATATTAGGATTTTGTTTGAATATCAAATTTTCTCTGAAACTTTAAAAGTTTCAGAACTTATGCTCGAGTCGACTCGAGCAAACTAATTGAAATTCATGAGTCGACTCGAAGGTCGGGACCACAGGCGATTAAAATCGACTCGTGACTGTTCGCAATGCCCTAGAACTCCTTTATTTCAATGAGCAGAGTGTCCCTCATCCCATAGAACTTCCCAAAATAGTTCCTAGCCACATCCTAGCTCTCCATCTGCCTAGATTTGCTTGGATTTAGATCAGATTTGAGTAAGAATGGTTCGATAGTTGGGTGTCGTGCGGAAGATGTTCTTAGCGTGAGTTGTAGAGGAACGGGAAAGAAGGAGAAAATCCTGCATGGGACAAGCTTCATCCCAACCTTTAGAGGCCTCTCAACCTTCTATGCAACTCGTTCAAGATGATCCCCAACCAATCCAAGGTATACCGGAATCACCCCCTCCACCGCCTTCACCCATTGGTAGGATGGCTACTAGGGCTATTGCAATGGGAAGAAGGATTGATTTTAAGTTCTTTGAAAGTTATAATTTCTCTATTGGGACTTGGATAGATAGGATGGGATGAAAAAATTTTTGCACAATGAACATCCCCATGTACCCTAAGCTAGTTAGAAAATTTTATGAAAACCATAAAAGGGGGTCTTCTGAAATTGTTACAATAGTGAAAGGAATACAAATTGAAGGGTCACAAGATAGTTTGTTACACATCTTTGGGGTTACTAAATAAGGGCACATTTCGAACAAATTATTTGACAAGAAGGAAGGGCTGAGACTTATTATCGGAGGAGATGACATTATGGAAGATGTCCTAGCACCCACCTTATCTATGGAGATGAGAGTACTACATCACATTATCGATGGAATTTTCATTCCTAAGTTAGGTAGGTATGATTTTTCTCTGAGAGAGAACTGTGTATGATGTATCTCATGGTTCAGGAGACTTAGATAAATTTACTAGGGATTATGATGCATCAGATGAGAGAGGCAACCTCTAGGAATAAAGTATATTTGCCTTATAGTATGGATTTGACCAAGATTTTGAGACAACAGGAGTGCTACTGGAGAATGAAGGTTGTAAGAAGCTGTCTCACTTTGATGTCTATGATATGAGAGCTTTGATCAGAATGCAGTATCATGTAGAAGAAGAAAGATGGGTAAAGAATATTTCTGATCAAAAGAGAAGAGAGCCGAGAGTAGTGGAGGTAGGAGAGCCCTTTACCCCTATTACACCTAGAGATGCACCTGATCCCAGTACACCTATGACTCCTTGAGCTCCACCCACAGATAGGTTCCCACAGCCACTACCTACTGATTCTGCATCTACAGAGAGACTAGCAGATATGATTTCGACTAGAGTTAATAGAGAGATTCAGGGCTTATCTGAGAGAGTAGAGAGTGTGCAGACTGAGATAAGATCTATCTCTCAAAGGCTCACCATCCTAGAGCAGAGGGAGCAAACACATGACATGCCTATTGACCACTCTAGTATTATTGAGGAGATTGCTCGACTCAGGGGAAGGATTGAGTCAGGTGGGACTAAGATGATAGCAGCTATCAATGGATTGGATCAGGCATAGCAGTAGGGCATCATTTCAGTACTTGAAGCTATGAGCAGTTTGATTAAAAAGATAGAGAGGCTTGCTCTAGGTATGATACCAGCAACATCAACAGCGGATGTAGCTGCTAGGGCAGCCATGCCTCGACCTCCACCTCCTCCACCTATTCCCCCATTCAAACTCAGGTGTCCACTAGTACGAATAGACCACCACTTTGAGTCTATACTCGTATGGGATCTCTTCCTTCACAGGTGGCTGGACTATCAGCTAGAGCAAGGAGCAAGAGAGCTAGGCCATCCACATCTAGAGCTTCATCTTTTCAGACATTAAAGATCCCTTTGGATGATGAGTAGCATCATAGAGAGATGATGTTTAATCATTTGATGTTCTTAGATTTATATATTAGGAATATATGTTTGTATTTGACTCTATGCTTCTCTGACACTTATATATGTAATGGCTCAAATTAGTTTTATTTTGAACTTGGTGTTTCATTGTATCTTGGTGTGTTGAGATAGAATACACTCATTTTGTAAATGCAATAAAACTCATGATTATTTATCCTTACATTATTTCAATCTCTTGAGTTGATCTCATGAAATGTTTGTCTTCATTTTATCTTTTCGATTGACGACAAAAAGGAGTAATATGTATATAAGCATACATTTACTTATCTTGAATATGGCTTATTGTGTATATATAATGTGCATCTTGGCTTAACATGTATACAAGCATATATTTACTTATCTTGAATATGGCTTACTGTGCATATATAATGTGCATCTTGGCTTAATATGTATATGAGCATATGTTCATTTACCTTGTGATTCATTTACTTTGATTATGTTAAGGTTATAACTTTCAGCATATATGATGTGCATTATGAGTTTGGAGTTTGTGCCATGATACATACTCTATGTATCAAATGTATGCTTTGACTCATGTAAAACATTGATTGTTTAATATTGATATCTGGCACACATATGGATATATATCACTAATTTACCATTCAAATAAGTACAAGTAAAAATTTAACTTTGAATTGATAAGATATATTAAAAATGTGAGCATGAATTAAGGGGGAGCAAAATATGAAACTATGAAAATGGTTATATCTTTAGTTTATTGAAAATATCCTTAATGCATTAATGTTATATATTTCTCGCTCATATAGTCAAAGTTTTATCATTATTAAAAAGAGAAAGATTGTTAACCCCAAGGATTGATTTTGATGAGTAACAAAATATTTGAGTATATGTTTGAACTAATAAATTTGTTAAGATCATGTTTTAGGATGCATTTTCGAGTATCAATGAGACATCCTTAAAATGCATTTGAAAGTTGATAAAGAAAAGTTGGAAGCTTTTGAGGCATAAATAATACTTAAAACAAGGCCTAAAAGATAGATCTCAGAACCAAAATTGAAGAGAAAATTAATTAGTCAAAGTAAAAATTTTTAGCATAAAAAGGCCTTGAGTCAATCTCTTATTCGACCCCTTATTCGGCTTGAGCTGATACAGTACGAAAAAGAAGACTAGCACATAAAAGTTTCAATTGGCACAATCTCGAGCAGAGGATCGAGTCGACTCAAGTTTCTTGAGTCGAGATCATGAAAAAATATAGAGAATAAAATTTTTGGAACACAGTTCAGTAAGGTCTCGAGCAGAGAGATGAGTCGACTCGGGCTTCAACTCGAGCTTCAACTCGAGCTCCTCAAGCTGAAGTCCCAAGAAATACGGAGAACATGATTTTTAGGATGGAGTGCAGAATGGTCTCGAGCTGAGGGTCGAGTCGACTCTAGCTTCGACTCAAGCTCGAGCAGAGGGACGAGTCGACTCGAGCTTTGACTCGAGTCCCAATGGCTAGTTTCTACAGAAATTTTAGAAGTGTGCAGATTAGTTCCAAATGGCTATTTTTATTCTTCTAATGATCAAAAATACTTCTCCAACCTACCAAACATGGAAAATAAGCTACAAAATATCTGGAGAAAGTGATATGACCATCAATCACTGGAAGGAATCTATAGTAAAGAGAGAAAGTTTAAAAAATTTTGAAAAGAAAGCATTCCACTCCTAACTCCAAGAAACATTAAATCAAGTGATTGCATTCAACAAGAAAACAAGCTAAATCTCCTGAAAAACCTCCATCAAGAAGATTCTACAAGCCTCATTGATTCTTTTGCTCATTAAGGAGCTTTGTTTTTCATTCTTATTGTGTAATCTTTATTTTACTTGTAACTTAGCTTTAATAGGATTTTGAAGCTAAGGAGAAAGCCTATCCAAGCCTAAGAATTGGATTGTAAGCCAAGGGTTGGCTTAGGATTTGGTTGTGGTTGGTGATCCAGTGTAAAATCAACTAGATTTTGGATAGTGAGCCTTAGAAAACTATTCAATTGTAATCTTGGAGAAATTATAGTAAAATTCTCAAGTGAGCCTTGGGGAGTGGACGTAGGTGCAAGAGGCACCAAACCACTATAAATTTGTTTGTGTTTGTGATTGGCTTGTGTCTTGCTTTCATCTCATTTTCATTTCTACATTTCAGTATATTTAGTTGTATAAAACTAAAATACACTTTAATACTTTACTAGTTTTTAAAATAGCACATAACTTGTTTAAATTTTGAAAAATCTAATTCATCTCCCCTCTTGAGTTGTCTTGCTGGGCAATAGGATCTATCAAGCTCAGTAGAGGAGTAGTCCTATGGTGATCATGAGATTGAGTTCTTGAGTTCATGATCATGGTAGTATAAAATAATAGAAAGAAGTTTCTATTAGGATTTCACATCGGATTCGAATTGATTGATTCTATCATATGACAGATATGAGATTTGACAAGTTGACCTTAATCTCGATCCTATCGGAATTCATGATAAAAAAATCAAATCACACGATAACTGCACTAATACTATAAGAATCCAGACTATTAGCAATGAAAAAATACCATCGCTAATAGTCCTTCAGCTATCGCTAATAGAGACGCAATCACTTATACTTGCATAAAAGCCAATCCAAAAAAATTTTATCGCTAATTGACACCATTAGCAACGATAGAAATCATCATCGCTAATAAAAAAATTAGCGATGGATTTAGAGATGGAATAATTCTATCTCATTAGTGATAACAGATTCATTACTAATGCCATCGCTAATTATTATTAGCAATCAATTATTCCATCACTAATACCATCTATAATTTTATTTAATTTTTAAATTAAATAATAAAATTATTTTAAAAAATATTAGCGATGGTAATTTGGTGTCTAGTGTCATCACTAATACCGATGGTAATAGTTAATTTTATTTTTTTTAAAAAAATAATAATAATATTTTTTAAAATATATTTTAATTAATCATAATGAATTATAGTTTCTAATACCTGTTATAATTAAAATCTAAATATAGTATGATAATCAAAAATTAAAAACTAATTATATTATATTAAAAATAAAAATTATATATATTTTTTTACTAGTAATATCAAAAAAATATAATACATTAAAAAAATAGGTCTGATCCTCAACATTGTCTGCCTCCTCCTCCTCCTCTCCAGCAGCTGGTGGATGAGAGCTGAATGTTCCAGTATCCTGTAATAAAAATAAAATAAAATAATATTAGTAAGTTTTAATATAGAGGCATATCTTTCGATACATTCTTTCGATTCTTGAATAGATTATTTTTATACATTCTATTTGATGATACAAAGCTATAGACACCTTCGGTCTATCAATTGAATGGTTAGATTGAATTTTTAATTACTAGATTTTTTTTTAGACTCAAACCTAAATATATGTAGCTTCTAAAAATAAAAACTTAAAATAATTAAAATAATTTAATAATATAATTATTTGATGTGATGGTTGGGATGACGAGCTCAGCGGTCGTGCAGCTACGGGTGCTGGAGAAGTTTCATGATCGTATTGCGGATGGCATCCAAGAGGCTCTGAGGTTGCTAGTTTAGAAGCCTCTACACGATCTCCTCTACATGCACATCGCTTCAAGTTTGGGATGTTGAGGCCTATGAGGATATCGATGGATATCGAGATGATGGAGAGTCGAAGCTATAGCCAAATCCTATGACTCAACTCCAATTCATCCTCCGATAGTGCTGAGCCATCCCTAAAGGTCAAGGGAGGCTGAGAAGATGGGTCATTACCGTACCTCTCAGTAATGTATATCGTATAATGCTATACAATTTAGAAATATATTAGTTATAATATCAAAATTAGATCCTATAACAACTTAATTAGTAAATAAAGTTTGAAGTTCTTACTGCGATCTGTCATGACGTAGAATCTAAATAGTAACTAATCCTCCTAGACTGATGTGTGGCCCGCCATAACTGCAGCTGATCTGGTAGATGATCCAACTATCGTATCTACAATAAGTAAATAATAAAATTAAATTAATTAAAATATGCATATAAGAGTTTTTATAGTTCTAGTGAAGAGCTTTGATATTGATTTCTTATCAGTCTATCGGCCACAACATGTATGCCGATCGAGCTGCTCGTAGGCCTGATCTGATCCTACTGGACGGTTCGATTCTGCTAGGCCCTTTGCTACCCACTGGAGTACTCTTTGCTGCTCCACTAATCATAGAGGATCTACCATATATTTGTCTGCATCCAGTAATCCATGAAGGATCTATAGTTCGATGGTGAATGAGAACCGAAGTGCTAGATGGCGGACCGCTTAAGACTATAGAGACCATCTTGGAGCCTCCGTGTGGCCACTTCCTCGAAGATCTGATGGCCTACCTCCTTATCCTAAGGAGTTTCAAATCAGTAGTACTCCTGCAAGATAGAAACAAGCGTATATTTATATATAATTAAAGTATCAATGCATCAAAAATTTAAAAATTAAACTAATTTTGACTTACTAGAAACATCTCTGTGGCTGCATCACGTGCTCCAATGGCCAGCTGGAAAACTCGATCATCGGCCCCGGTATCAAGCAATGGATGATGCTGGTAACCATAAGAGATACTCTAGGCTCTCTAAACATACTGTAAAATTAATTTTGAAAAATAAATATTAACTCTAGAATTATGAAATTAAAAATATATTAATTAAAATTGTACTTACGAGTAGCTCTGAATGTAGATGAGTTATCTATCCTTCGATCGAGTCAGAGGTGCTGCGAGCTGGACGGATCCTCGACCATAATTCTATTTTTATGAGCCGATCACTACTGTATGTGATTGTGGGGTCACTGATGATTCTCTATCATCCAAACTTGAGCATAAAATATCTAATATAAAGAATATTATATTAGTTAGCAAAGAATAAAATAATAATATCTAAAGCATTAGGAGTTTAATTACCATCTGATATGAGATGTGCGGAACCATGCGAGCTGGCTGCATGATCGCTTTCTGCTCGAAAGCTCTATTCTTGGCTAGAATAACTCCGACCTCTAGAAGACATGATATATAATATCTAAAAATAAAAATAAAAATCAAAGCAAGTAGATGATCTAAAAATTGGTTCAAATAAAATATCTATCAAAATATAACAAGATGATTAAAATTTAACTTACGTGCAATAAAGATCGTTAGTTAGCATATGCAACATAACAGTAGAAAAATAATTCTTATCCAATAATACATGATAATATGTTGGTCTACTGGTCCCTTGATTAATGCATTATCTGATTCTTATCCAGCAGTACATGATAATCTCAGTACATGAAAATGTGAAAAAGGCTTAGATCTGCCATTGAAAAATAAGGCACTGCAAGTTCCTCTACACCTTTAACCATGAGGTGGCTACAAACGGTTATCTACAAGATAACAAACCATCCAAGCTTGCCCTGCATTGCAAGTTCTTCTACACCAAAGTACAATGAGATGGCTATAAGTGGTTGCCTACAATGTAATAGACCTTCCAAGTTTGACAATACAACAATAAGAATAGAATGCATCACCTCTATTTAGGCGCATCTCACGTAGGGCACGTCTCGGCCCCATGTTTGCAATGTTGTCCGAACCTTTCCTTGGTTCGAGCACTCTGTATATTGAGACCGAAGTACGTAGGGTATGTCTTGGCCTCATGTTTGTAGCCCGAACCTTTTCTCGGTTCAAGCACTTTGCATGTCGAGACTAGAACATGCATTGCACATCTCAGCCTTGTGTTTACAATGCTACCCATATCTTTCATCGGTTTGAGTGCTCTACATGTCGAGACCGAAGTGCATAGGGCACATCTCGACCTTGTATTTGTAGTCCGAACCTTCTCTTAGTTTGAGCACTCTGCATGCCAAGACTGGAACACATAGAGCATATCTTGACCCCATGTTTGCAATGTTGCCCAAATCTTTTCTTGATTTGAGCACTCTACATATCGAGACTGAAGCACGCAGGGAATGTCTCAACCTCGTGTTTATAGTCTGAACCTTCTCTCGGTTCAAGCACTCTGCATGTCGAGATCAGAACGCTCAAGGCATGTCTTGGCCCTATGTTTGCAATACTTCTCGAACATTCCCTTGATTCGAGCGCTCTATATGTCGGAACCCAAATTTTGTATAAATTAATATTTAATTAAATAATTTTTAATATCTAATTATGCTTAATTAATATAATTTAAATAAAAAAATAATTTTTAGTGATGATATTAGTTGTCGCTAATACTATTGTTAATACTCATAATAGAAGAAGGCTATCGTATAGGACTAAGGCATGGGCTGGCATGCAGAAATTGAGGCATGAGAATGCGCAGATGAGTAGTGACTGAGGCTCAGGGATGCGGCCACGGATAGGAGCTTGGAGAGATGAGAGGTGGAAAGTGGTCGGAGGCTCGAGGAGGCGAGCCTGGTGCAATTAGGGGAAGGTAGCCGGGGGGAGGCGCTGGCTGGGGGATAGAGGGGGTGGTGGGGGGACCAAAGGATGGGGGAGAGGAGGATGATGGGCTAGGATTTCGAGAGGCAGGAGGAGGTCGGGAGCTTGTGGCCAAGGGCTTGGGGAGGTGGGCCGGGGGGAAGCCACCGGTCAAGGGAGAGAGGGGGTGGCGGGAGGACCGAACGGGAGGAGGCCAGGGGTTCAAGGAGGTAGGCTGGGTGTAGGTAGAGAAGGCGGTCAGAGGAAAGCCACCGACCAGGAGAGAGGGGGTGTCGAGGAAAACCGAAGAAGCCAAGGGTTCGGGGGTTGCAGGAGGCAGCCAAAAATTTTGGGAGGCGAGCCCGGGTGCAGCTAGAGAGAGGCGGCCAAGGAGAGAGGGGGGTGGTGGGGGAACCAAATGATGGGGGAGAGGAGGTGGTGGACTAGGGTTTTCGAGAGCAGGAGGTCGGAAGCTTGCACCTGGGGGCTCTAGGAGGCGGGAGGTGGCCGTTGGTTCAGGGAGGCGGGCTGGGTGCAACTATGGGGAGGCCACCGGGGGAGAAAGGGGGTGGCAGGAGGACTGAATGATAGAAGAGAGGGAGGTGGTGGGCTAGGGTTTTTGCAAAGGTAGGAGGAGGCCGAGGGCTTGAGGAGGTGGGCTGGGTGCAACCAAGGGAAGATGGCTGGGGGGAAGCTTATCGATCGAAAGAGAGAGGGAGTGGTAGGGGAATCAAAAGGCCGGAGGTTCGGAAAGGCAGGAAGCAGTTGGAGGTTAGGGGAGGTGGGCCGGGTGTAGTTGGAGGAGAGAGTGGGTGGCAGGGGAACTGAATGGTAGGGGAGACGAGGATGGCGGGCCGGGTTTTCGAGGAGGTAGGAGGCTAGGAGCTTGCGTCCGGAGGCTCGGGGAGGTGGAAGGCGATCGAGAGTTTGGGAGGCAGGCTGAGTGCACTAGAGGAAGGTGGCCAGGAGGAGAGAGGGGGTTGTGGGGGGACCGAAGGGTGGAGAGAGGTAGGTGGTGGGCTGGGATTTCGAGGAAGCGGGAGGAGGTCAGGAGCTTGCAGTCGGAGGCTTGGGGAGGCAGGCCAAGTGTAGTCAGGGGAAGATAGTTAGAAACTTAGAGAGGCGATCGGGGGCTCGAAAAGATAGGCTGGGTGTTGTCGAGGGAGGCCGCCGACCAGGGGAGAGAAGGGGTGGTGAGGAGACTGAAAGGTGGGGGAGAGGGTGGTGGTGGTGAGAGATAAAAATGCTGGAGGATGGGGGGAGTGGTCGAAAAACAATGGGGTGGTGGGTGGTGGTGTGAAAAAAAATGAGGGCACGTAGTGAGGTGGGAAAAAACAAGAGTAGGAAGATTATTAGCGATGGCAATTTCCATCGCTAATAATTTTCTTCCATCACTAATATGAAAAATATTATTAGCAATGATAAATGCTGTCGGTAATAATATTTTCATCATCGATAATTATACTTTTAAAATAATATTTTTTAAAATTATTAGTGATGGTATTTTTATTGTCGCTAAAGCTAGCACTAATACAAAATTTTTAATATTAATTTTTTTCTCCTAAGTCATTTTTTGGATGGTTAAAAATTAATATTTAATTTTATTAAATTTTTAGACTTAATTAATTTATGAATCAAGTCCTAATTGATTTAATTTAATTAGGCTTGATTTAATTTGAGGCTAATTGGATTTTAATATTTCAAATAAAACTTGAATTCAAAGTCTAATTGAATTAGGTTTAACATGATTTTAAATTATATTTAAATTAAATTTGAATTAGATTCGAATCGAACCTAAATTAAAAATTATTTTTTTATAATTAATTTAAATCATATTAAATTTAATTAGACTTGACTTAATTTGAATGTAATTAAATTTTATAATCTAATTAGGATTTAGATTTAAAGTCTAATTGAATTAGGTTAGACAGGATTTTAAATTGGATTCGAATTGAGTTTCAACTACATTTGGATTGAACCTAAATTGAAAACTATTTTTCTTAATTTATTATAATTAGATTAAATTTAATTAGGCTTAACTTAATATGAAGGTAATTGGATTTTACTATCCATGTAAGACTTAAAATTTAAAGTCTAATTGAATTAGGATTGACAGATTTTCTAATTAAATTTAAATTAGATTCAAATTATATTTGAATTAAACTTAAATTAAAAATTATTTTTTTAATTAATTTAAATCAACTTTAATTTAATTAATCTTAACTTAATTTGAGATTAATTAAATTTTATAATCCATGTAGGATTTGGATCCGAAGCCTAATTGAATTAGGTTTAACAGGATTTTGAATTGGATTCGAATTGAATTCGAATTAGATTTAAATTAAATTTAAATTAAAAATTATTTTTTTAATTATTTAAATTAGCTTAAATTTAATTAGGCTTGACTTAATTTGAATGTAATTAGATTTTACTATCCAAGTAGGACTTGAATTAAAAATTTTAATTGAATTAAGATTGATAGGATTTCGAATTAGATTTGAATTGAACCCTAATTAAAAATTAATTTTTTTAATTAATTTAAATTATATTTAATTTAATTAATATTGATTTAATTTAGGATTAATTAAATTTTATAATCTAAGTAGAACTTGGATTCAAAGCCTAATTAAATTAGGTTTGGTAGAATTTTGAATTTGATTTGAATCGGATTCGAATTAGAGTCAAACTAGTTATGGATTATTTGCAACAATAAAAATGTCGTCGCTAATTTCATCATCAATAATATTTTTAAATAATTTTTTTAATCTAAAAAATTATTAGTAATGAAAAGTTTTCATCGCTAATAGCCAAAAAATGCCATCGCTAATATATATTTTATGTTTAAATATTATAAAAAAATTAAAAATTTTAAATAATTTTAGCAACAGCTTGTGCCGTTGCTAATAATAATGAAGCCATTGCTAATAGTTAATTATTAGCATTGGTATTATTTTTGTCGCTAATAATCCAAATTTATCATCACTAATATTTTTTTATTTAAATATTTTAAAATAATTTTTAGACTTTTAGAGATTGTCATTGCCGTCACTAATAATATAATTATCATCGCTAATAGTATTAATGATGGCTTTTCTTTTTGGTCGGTGTTGTGGTGGTAAAAAGCTTTATTAGTGATGAAAATTTTTATCGTTGCTAATACCATCACTAATATTCAATTTTCTTATAGTGCAAGAGGTTTTTATTTAGTTCTAATGGATTTCTATCATATACTGCTAGGTGTTACTGATGGATTGTAGATCAATTAGAATTATCTTGATGATCGATGATTCTAATTAGCTGAATTAGAAAGAGTTCTGATCCATCAAAAGATATTTCGATGATGTCGATGTAGAGATCACGATATATTCTATTACCATACAGAATTGAACCTATAGGGTCATACAAACAAGGATTTAGCTCTGGATGTTTTCAATTGGACTCATATAATCCAATTAATTTGGATTTGATCCAATTAGATTCAAGAAAACCATGCTAGTACATAATTAAATCTAATTTTCTTCTACTTTGAATTTTCTATTGATTTGGACTAAGTCAAATTGGATTTGACTCATTAGAATATTTTGAATTGCCCTTGTCCTAAAATTTCCTGAGAGGATAAGGATGAGGGGGCACCAACTGTTGGCGCCCCCCTTTGTTGACTTAGTCTTGCATAAGAGAAGAGGGGTGCACACCCCTTGGAATTTCTCTAGGGGCATGCACCATCTCTTCTCAGAGAGAGAATATCAATGGTGCATGCCCTCTTGCTTCTCCTAGCATGCGCCCATAATGGATAAAGATAGAGGGGTTTTAAACTCTAGAAGATAAAGTTTGAAAAGTTTAAACTTGTTGGGTTTAAACTAGTTTAGGTGAATCAAAACAATTCAAACTAAAAAGGAAGGTTATTTGGGTGCCAACTACTCTTATCTGATAAGAGTGGTGCATGCCTAGATTTTTTTTTGTTCGACAAAAATCACATAACATAGAGAGGAGGTGCCACATATTAGTTGGAGAATCATTTTGCTTTAAGTATTTGATCTGGTTAAATACTTAAAGCTCTAGAACTCTAGGTTTTCTACTTCTATAAATAGGAGACTATGTTAAAGAATTTAGCATCGCATTTTCAAGTGCAAAGCCCTGCCTCTCTATCTCTATGCCTCCTTCCTTCTCTCTAGATCCTCTCTTTCTCTCTCACGCTCAAGAGTTAGGCTGATTTAAGTGCTCGAAGATCGAAGTGCTACCTATACAAGAAGAAGAAGGAGATCTGATCGTTTGTCAATCGAAGTACTGCTGACGATCCGATCAAAGGCAGATCTAGAAGATCCATATTTGATTTGCCAAAATTAGATCAATCCAAAAAAGACGTTCAGATCTAAACCTAAGTGGATATAGATAAAGGCTGGATGCGTGCGTGGCTTGAAGGTGAACTTCATTCGAAATTCAGATCATCAAATCACGAAGATTGTCTACCCACACAAGATGATATGATCACCAATCCTTTGTATGCTTGTTTATTTCTAAATTTATAATTAGATTTATAAATCCTAGGCTGGATCGGATCCAAAAAAAATATTTAAATTCTGCTGCATCTAATCTGATCTGATCCGGTAGGCATAAAATTTTTTTCAACAATTATAATCATAAAAGGTCATAACTACATGGCCATGCATAACCTAAATATCTTCTCCTATCTTGTCCCTTCTCCATATCTCTCCCCTTCTTTCTTTCTGAAGCTCTCTTTTTGTCTCCAATATCAATCATTTAGTAGCGGCTGGTCCTCCACCAATCTCTCAAAAAAAATCTAGATCCTCCCCATGAGCTATGGAGATGGAAGCTTCATCTCTCCCCTTCTTTTTGAAGCTCTCTTTTTCTCCAATATCAATTATTTAGTAGCAGCTAGTCCACCAATCTCCCAAAAATTATCTAGATCCTCCCCATGAGCTATGGCAATGGAAGCTTCATCGCTCAATTTGCTACCCTAACCCTTCTTCCCAACTTCCAAAGGATTCTCCAATAACCATATATGCTTGAAGGGATTCTCTAATCATTAGGGTAGGGTCAGCAGCGACATTGTCTTGATCTTCAAGCCAATGATGAGGTCTAGAGATACTCAAGGATTATGATGAGGAGCCCATTAATCTAGAGAAGCTCAAATGAGAATATCTTTTTTCACTATTTTTATTTTGACATTCACCACTAATTGTAAGGGTCTTGTTGTTTTTTCTTTTTCCAAAAGGTTTTAATCTTTTGACCATTCAAATTATATGCATATTAGCGATATTTAAAACTAAATAGATATAACACCTTTCATGTTTCTTTTCAATGAAGAATGAGAAGGCAGAGATCAAACTACAAATTCTAATTTGTCATTAGCATTTTTTTTATTTTCACTGTAGCATGCTTGTCAGGCAATTATCATAATAAATATAATGAACTATAATATAACTTGGTAAAGTCACTAACCCTCTATATGATATGAAGGATGGAATGAAGAAAGGATGGATAAAAGAGAGGATAGATGGAAGATGTTTGGTAGAATATAGAAGAATAGATGGGAATGATTCTATCCTTTATTTGGTATAAAATGAATGAAAAAAAGAAGGAATAATATTTATAGACATTTTTACTAAACTACCCTTTAATAAAAAGTATTATTAGTATTATGAATTTATAATACTTATTTATACTAAAAAAGTGGAGCAATATATAAGTTATAATCTTTATAATTTATTTAGTTTAATTTAATAAATTAATAATATATGAATAAATTATTTTATATATTAATTTTTATAAATAATAATTAATTTATAATTTAATTTAAATAATTAATTAATTTTATTTAAATAGTTAACTAAAAAATAGTAAATATAAATAAAAAATATAAGATAATTTTAATTATTTACTCATAATTATGAAACTTATATACTGAAATAAAAATAATTAGTAATAAAAACTTAGTAAGATGGGGTAAATAGTATAAATAAAGTAAAAATATATAAATAAAATAAAAAAAAAGTAAAGAAGTGTTAGAAATTTGTAAAAAGTTAATAAGGAGGTAATTTTATCAATATAGAAACCCACCCCCTTATGTTCTATCCATCCTTCCATGCATTCTTCCAATCTCGAAGGATACAAAATAGTGGGCTTCGGTGAATAAATCATCTCTTTTTTTTATTCATCTTTCTAAAATTTTTTGAATCAAATGATGGATGGAGGTTATCCATTTTTGCAATCCTATTCATCTTTCCTCTTATGATCCTAACCAAACATAGTGTAAGTGTTGATATCAGTGATCTAGTTCAAATTTTGCCCTCATCCAATTTTCAGCCAAGTTTTCTTTTATCCAAATTCTTAAACAAAAAGAAAAAACTATATTACCACATTGTGGTTCCCACAATTAGGGTCTTGGAAGTGGCAAACTAGGGAAGACCTAATATTTGTCCCTTTTTTTTTTTTTGCACAAAGTGATTTGCCTATCCATGCCATTGCATTTGTTATCACAAGCATTTTATCATGGCACCTAGCAATTACCCCTAAAAGAGGCTCCTACAATCCAGTATCTTGAAAAAAACTGTAGGCAGACTTAACTATTGATTTTTTTTTTTTTTTTTTGGTATAGAAAGGTTGCTCTAGACCCATGGTTTTGCACTTGTCAACTCAATCTTGAAGACCTATTTCCTTAGGGCCTATTTGACTGGTTGGGCCTAAAATCCTATGAGATTCGTGGCCCAAAAAATGACATCAATAGATAATTTTTTTCTCCCAACGGGATTCAGGTTAGTCCACTCAAAAGATGGCCTTGGATAGTTATAAAAATAAGTCTAATTTAGCCTATAATTCTATTTTTTTGGTGGTTGGACCATGAATCTCAGAGAATTTTGGGCCCAACCATCCAAATAGGTCCTTAATAGAGGGGCTCACAAATCATCTTCCTCTCTCTATCATTTGTGATAGGGATAAGGTGTGAATTAGCTAGAGAAACAAACCCTCATTATCCTGAAAGCAAGCAGTAGATCGGTGGTGATTTGGAGTTAGCTTCAAAATCTATTTTAGCGTTAATATATCTCCAATTGCCATTACAAAAGTAATCAATACTTTTAGAATTTGAACTAGTAATTATTCTAAAAAATACTACTAATTATACAACAAAACCACTCATTCCTAACAATGCAAAAGAAGCCATTGTTTCTTTTTTAAAAGAAAAGAAAAACTCTCTCACCATCTTGCATGCTCCCATACCTCCCTACTTGCATATTGACCTTTGAAAAAGTTTTGTTCTCAAATACCTAACTGAAAGCCAAACTCCACCATGCTCTCATATGAAATGAGAGTTAGATCCTTAGAGGCCGGTCCTCGAAAGTAAGGACATTTTGGATGGTTTTATGATACTGTATGATTAAAAATTTAAATAATATTGTGTCTTAACAAACATATTTTATTTTTTGTATCATTTATTTTTTATATTATATTTTAAAAATAAAAAATCAAATATATATTTATCAGCAATGAGAGTACTGGAGCTACAAGGTGCAAACAATGAAACTCTAATTAAGAGTAGGGCTTCACGTGCATCAGGTTTTGAGAATTTTGTCTGTACTTATTTTTGGTACATGATGGAGGTAAATGCCTAGAAGAAGTCCAATGAAACTCTACTCCAAATGCATCGACAGCCAAAATCCTCCCCAGGGCTATTGGAATAGAGGTGGAGTATCCAAGAGAACATCCCTCCCCAATTCTTGTCCAACGATCCAATCTGCCACTTGATTTCCCTCACGATATATATGGGTAGCCTTGAACACGAAGATGGCTTGCTTCCACTGGAGATGTCCTTCAATAGTGGATTTCCAACATCCCTGCACGTAGAATGGGAGTTAATCTAAAACATTACTCTGGTAACTTGTTGCACCCTGAAATGGAGAACTGCATTGCTAAAGTACACTCAGGCAACCAACAACTCCGCATATGGCACGGCACAAGATATAAGCCACTTTCCAATAGCCCTCAATAGGTGCCCCTGCTCATCCCTTATTACAAAACCAGTTATAGCCTTATCACCATACACAGATCCATCAAAATCGACCATTAAAATACTAAGAAGAGGGGGTAGCCAATGAACAGATATAATAGAAAGATATGAAGAAGAATGCATAATAGAGCTACCCTAAGACCTTGATTGTGTAATGAGGCTAACTTGAGAGTCAGTGAAGCTTAAATCAGCAAGAAAACATTAGGTTTTTCTTACCATCTGAGTAGGAGTTGTGCTAACAGCCTAAAACAGCCCCTTTTTCCTTACTGTCCATAATAGCTATATGGTAAAAGCCATGAGAGATCGAGGCCTCTTCTATCAATGCATTGGCCAAAATTTTGACCAATGCCAGTAAAGAAGTAGGACAAGGCCATTACACCAATCATACAAATTATATATGAATCCTAACAAGCATTATGTATCTTTAGATTACCCCAAGGGTGCAACTGAGTCAAGATGAGTTGAGTAGTTAGAGGCTCGAGCTTGATTTGATTTCAAATATTCAGACTTGAAAATCGACTCAAGATCAATCAAGCCTTAATATCTAAGTTCAAACTCGACTTAAGCAAACAAAAAAAATAAAAAATACTCGAGATCAAGTCAACTTAATTCGAATATCAATCAAGCCATCCTCAAGCTTGAGTTTGAGCTCATATGAGCATTGATTATAATTAAAAATAATTAAAATAAAATAAAATATTATATTATATGTTAAATATTAAATTAGTAATATATATTATAAAGTATACATTCTTGATTAGACTCAGAAGTCTTTGGACCAAGCATTTTGCTACTTGATCTCAACTCAAAAAACCATTCAAACTACTTAAGCTTGACTCGAGCTTACTATTAGCCAAGTTGAGTCAAGCTGGAGCAACCCATGAGCTAGTTGGCTCATTTGACCCCTAGATTACACCTTAAGAATTTGTCTCCTTGCTCCAACAAAAAACACCCTTGCCCAAGTGTCAAGCCATTTCCCCTAGTGGTGGTGAATAATATGTACCAAGGTGGTGGTTAATCAACAAACTAAGAAAAATTACTTCAATTGCCAGAACTAGCCTTGTAATATTAATGTTATTTTTTTATTTATTTATTTTTTTGCATATATGTGCTCCTAAATATTAGAATTTGCATGAATATCTATCCAAAATATTGATATTTGCATACATATGCTCATAAAATACTTATTTTGTATATATATATATATATATATATATATTTTTTTTTTTTCTTGAAAAAATATCCATTTCACTTAACACCATTAAAATATTAGTGGTTTAAAATTAAAATGATCAAAATATCCATAATAGATAGATAAGCAAAGAATAATATCTATAAGAATATACATACAAATAGAAACTTTATGAGGGTATTTATGTAATTTTGTATATTTAGGAGGTTATATACATAAAACAATCCTAATTTTGTCTTTATCTATTTCAAATTGTTTTAGTAATCAGATTTGTATAATACTTACTCTATAGAAAATATTGCTTAAGAAAAGATAGGTTTGATGATTAGATAACAAAGTGAGTTGTATTAGTTCTTTCACTAATTATGGGATCATTCTACTTTATTCTTCTTTATTTATAGCAACCATTATATCTTATTTAATCAAAAACCAACTTAAGATATTTATTATTGTTGATGCATATGTGAGGGCATTGATCAGAATATATAAAGTGATCAAAATCCATAAAGAGTACAAAATAAATTACAATGATTAAGCTTCCTTACTACCATTGTGCTTATAGGTGGAAGAATAATATTAATCATCCCCAAGCACCCTTCAGACTCACTAATAACCTTCACACCCATATGGTCGAAGGCCACCCCTTATATTAGGTACCTTAAGCCCCTTTTTTTTTCCTTGAAAATTTGATTTTCTAGAAGAAGAAATGAATCTAGTGTATGGGATCTATCTTAAAGAAGAAATAAATCGGCTACCTGCCTGTACATGACAAGTTTTCCAACTCTAAGAGATAAACATTGCAAATTTCATATACTAAAAAATAGATGTTGCAAATCTATTACAATGCATTTCTTTCAATAATCCATAGAGCTAAAAAGCAAGATTTGACCATCTTCATGTAAAAAAGGATACAATAAAAGGATAACTCCTGGGGCATTAAAAGAGATTCGAAATCTGGTGATAAGAATATGGATGAAAAAAAAAAGAATGAGAAGGGGATGGTAGAGAAGGGAATCCAAGAAATGGTTTTAATTCTAGATGAAGTCAAAGTAAGGAATCGAGAGAGATTAGAAAATTTCTCAAAGAAAGTACAAGGATTAGGGTGATCTTGAGTGGAATAAAAAGATAATATAGAAAGAGAGAAAATCAAGGGGTTGGATAAGTTTCAAGTGAGACCTATTAACCTGTTTACTCACTTCAAACATAAAAAAGTAGCTTTAAAATTTTAGTTAAATAAATATGATTTTGGTTAAAGTGGTTTGCTGAACCGTTACGTCAAGGTATTCTTGCAAAAATAATGTTTTATAAGATTATGAATGTAAATATTAATTTTAGAAGTATATTTATTCAAATTTCAAGGTGTTCACATAAAAAACCTAATGATTTTTTTGTATGCACTCCCTCCTAAATATATAAAAGTGCATGAATACCCTCATCAAATTGCTATTTGCATATAACCTTTATAAATGTTTCTTTATTCATATTTACCCATTAAGGATATTTCGATTATTTTAATTTTAAATTATTAATTTCTTAATGACATTAAATGGCATGGATACATATGCAAGAAAAAAAGAGAGAAGGATATACACATAAAACAAAAATTTTATGAGGGTATATATGTAAATATTAATTTTAGGAGGGTATTCATATATATTTTAATATTTACGAGAACATATATTAAGAAGAACCTTTTCTTTAATTTATAGTAAGATTATTCTAGAAAATTTTTAAAAGCTTTTATGATATAGGCGGCGGCACAGATTTTTTGGAATGTTATAAGCTCATAATAAATGGTACCTTGCTCAACCTTTTTCACAACTCTTGATAACAAGGCCTATCAAGGTGCCATAAGAAGCAGCCTAAAACCACATCAGCCGCATGGCTAACCAGATGGTGCAGGTAAAAGCTCATATTTTCCAACTCCAGCCATAAATCACGCTCCATGCCACTTGAACACGCATACGTTTGCAAGTCATTCATGTTCAATCATGCTCTTGTAAGATAAGTTGACTGCACGTAACAAATTGGTGTACATCATGCCACTAATTGAATTACCCTCCTATGTCATGCCTTGTTATCAAGAGTAGTGGAAAAAGGTTGAGCAAGGAACCATTTATTATGAGCTTATAACATTCCAAAAAATCTGTGCCGCCAGATAAAGGGTGCTATTTCAATTTCAATGGCTGGTTGGCTCCGGCAAATCTATTAATGTATTTAAAGATCCTAAGGTGTCTGATCTATCTTTTCTAGCATATAGCCTACTTTCATCGATATAGTCTCCCAGTGTCTAGATGTATGCAAGTTTCGAATCTCATGACGGATGATAGAACTTGGCATCTAGGTTGCTTAGCCCTTCTATTTTTCAGCTGATTTGATGACCCAAATCTGTTCTGTTCCTATTTCACGCGGACGTCAGTCTGATTAGCTTGTTTAGGAAAATACTAAACTAAATCAAGTGGCCCAGCGTGATAAGACGAGGTTGCGGCTGCAACATCACTCGCATAATGGCGAAGATAACTTTAACTGGATCTGGAAATAACATCATCCACCTGGTGTCAAGACCTTTTGGTGGCATCTAAGATGGTACGGGCTTCCTTGTAAGGCATTTCTTGCTTATTGTGTTGTTGTTTCAATGAAAAACAAACACCTGTGATTTACGTCCCCCCGCTGGTTGAGGACTGCAAGCATGTGATAATCCCTTGTTCTTTTGCTTTGGATTTTTGGAAGCAACAAAGCTACATATACCAAGCATGCGTCTTTCTTTCCTTCGTCTTTGCTGGCATTGGACTACATGTCAAATGCGCTGGTAGAGCAAGGTCAAAAATCCATTGTGGCATGTATAGCAAGGTTGTTGTGGCAAGCTCGCAATGAATGAGTTCTCAATCAAGTTTCCTACTCTCCTCTTCAGCTCATTAGAAAAGCTCCTATTTTTCTTGATCACTTGGCCTCTCAAAGCGTGCAACTCACTTGTGCTCGCTATAGGTACTGGAGTGACATTAATCGGCCATTCTCATCTAGCATCATGGCTGCCTCTTCCCTTTGGGAATACTCAAAGTTAAAACTTCTGACGCTTCAATTATTTCTAACAAGGTATACGCTGGTTATGTCATTACCTTCCGGGTATAAGTATGTGCACACACCTTTGCTTAAGGACTTAATGGGAACGGACACCATCTAATTCAGGTTTTGAAATTTCACACACTTTACGACAGGCAAACCAGCTGGAGGATTACATGGCAAATAAGGCGAGACGAGGGGATTTTCTGTAGGTACTTATGGCTGATATTGATCTAAGTGGCTTGCATCTTCTTAAAGCCGATGCTCATCGAACGTGGTTTATGCGCCACACTTGATGTTTTGTTGGTTGATCTCTCCCTGCAGTAACTGTTGCCCAATGATTGCATGCTGCTATAGTATAAACTGTATCCAGCAAGCTGTATCATCTTCGACTGCATTTTATTTACAAACCTGCCAATTGTTTGCTTCAATCTTGTGTCTTCTTACTCCACCGGCAAATGGCTTGTCTTTAGAGCAGTTATATCTTGCAAGGCTGCAATCAAGTCTACATCAGAACAGTTCCTTATCCTATTTCCTTGTAGTGCTCTTGCTTTCAGCAGTGTCTGTCAAAAGTTTACAAGGGTTGGGATTCACAGCTTATTCCATTCTGTCTTACTCGCTGCTCAGCTGTTGATTCAGTCAGCTTCCATTGTTATAGGCCTGGTTAGCAGCTACTGCTTAATACATCTATTTGCTTATTATGGGATTCTGTACTTCATTCGCATACTATTGAGCTACCTCCTGCTTCTCTACTGCAATGTTACACCATTTCCACATCACCTTTGCTGCTGGGTTATACCAATGCTGGATATTATCTTTACATCAGCCAATTCCCAGCTGCTGCATTTGGGATCTTACATGTTTCAAGCTTACTAGTTCTCCTGTCTTTGGGTGCCAATTTCTATGCTTATAGATGCTCTCTTTTCAACACTTTTCTGCATGTTTCGGGTGTCAACTTGTATGCTGATTGGTTTTCTTTGAGTCTACTGTATATATCACTTGCTGTCTTGGGTGTACAGCTTGTACAATGTATCCAGCTCAGTTTAATACAATTTCCCTTCTTACCACCAAGGAAAAAAAAAAAAAAAAGATTTAATACCCAATGGGTATGAGAAAAGGGGGGAAAAAAATCAGCATCTACCTGCACATCTCCTGTTCTATTCCCTTCTTGATGCGCTATCAGTACAACAGCAACGGTATCATTTGCATTCCACAAAAAATTCGGAACTAATCGTTCTTCAATCTGGCATTCATAAGCCCACTGTCACAGATTCTGAATGAAGGCTATTCAGATAAATCATTTGTTTCAACATCCATCAAGCATTATGCTTGCCTTGCCTTGCAAATTAATGAGCAATCATTCTTCAACAAAATGTGATCCT
Organism: Cocos nucifera; assembly: GCA_006176705.1. Classification (NCBI taxonomy): domain Eukaryota; kingdom Viridiplantae; phylum Streptophyta; class Magnoliopsida; order Arecales; family Arecaceae; genus Cocos; species Cocos nucifera. The sequence continues at coordinate 63,167 of QRFJ01003632.1, forward strand.
TGGTAAGCTGTTTTCATTGGCCTGAAAAGTGGATATTTTACCTTTCTGCCTGGCCTTGAGCATGATATCTAAGGGCTTGATAGATGACAGAAACACAAATGAATGTCCCAATCTTAATGATCTCATATGTTTAAAGGGAAGAGGAGGGATTATATTGAATAGGATGGAATATCTAGTTCATGGCATGCATGAGGTGATCCAAGGACCAATTTGATCAATAACTATTACAGCCTCCAGTTTCCTCACAAAAAAAAAAAAAAAGCCTCCAAAATATGCAACTTAGTTGAAAGAATATCTTGTGAAGATAAGAGAAAGCATGCCGACCAAGATTTGTTTTACTATTTTGTATTAACCATTGCAATATTTAAGTATTTTGCAGCCAGATACGGTACAATGGCTATCAGGAAGAAGAATGATGCAGGTCGCTATGGTGAAGTGGAACTGTAATGGCTGAGAAAATTCATGTAGAAATTATTTCTAAAAGAAAATTCGGAAGCACCATCAAGGCACAAGGAGCAATCAGATTTTAACCAAGAAATGGATACCAGCACTTTCCTAGTCTATTTAAGCTCAAGTTCTATGAAAAGATGTCCCCATTTCTGAGGATTTATGGATGCCCCTCCATATGGTGCAGTAGAACTATATGGTTGAATGTTATTGTGTAGCCAAAGCATTCCAACCATTCTGTTATCAAACCTTCCAGAATTTTAACCATGAAGGAATTAAGGAACATCCATGACCGCTAAATTATCTGATAATTCAGCTTTTTTTTGGTGAAGCTAATAACTCAGCTTTTGACAAAACAAAGACACTTGTTATACACAGGGAACCAGTTGTGTGCACCATGTAAATCATGTAAAAATTTGTGCAACAATATATATAGCTGGAAAACAAAAAAATACAATCCATATACACAGGACTCCATAATTTCACTCAGTTGTGCAGGGAATGCAAGAAATTTAGGTACAACAATCATATGACGTATAGGAGGTGATTGGATTGAAGTAGAACATACAAAGTAATCAAGGAGGCTTTGGTGTCCTTAGGGAGAGAAGTTTTGTAAATATTTAACGAGTGCAAGGACAGTAAGAACATTGCAAAAGAATGAAAATATAACAAATGATATATATACACTAGCAGAACAGGCTCCAAGTGTTCCCTTGTAACTATCTTGCTATTTTCTGAAGTATCAAAAATTATACATTCATTATCTTGAAACAAGCAATTACGTTTACAAATATATCAGACTGCATAATCCTTCATCAGATTCATTCCACAGGTGCAAATGGAGGCACAAAATTAGCAAACTACTGATCTAAACGGATGAAAGATCCTCAAGTTTATGTTGAATAGTTACAATCCCAAGGGTTCCTTACTGATCCTAGACTATAAAAGTGAATATTTTCTATTTAAAACATTAGGATTAGGATTTGAGATGGCATCCTTTACTTTCTCCATGCAAGCACTAACTGACGTGTTACATGCATATTGTACAGAAGAATCAGAGAGAGGCAAAGCAGTACAACAGGACACCTATATCACATGGTCAGATAACATTGAAATGTCAATACTTTTTCTTATCTGTTTGAGGCAAATTGTGCAGCTAAATTTTAGAATTTATACAAAAAAGAGTTTTGCTGCCAACACATCAATGTTTTGTTGGTGACAAGTAGGCCATGAAACATGTAATTTGATTTGAGATTTTCAAATTAATCACAATTTTCAAACCCCTTTAATGTTCAGACAAGTTCCTTCTTTTGTTCTCTGTCATCCTTTATGCTTTCCTATTCTGCTTCACTAAAGATCAAAATTAAATTGGAGTTGTGCAAACAGCAAGAGATAAAAATTAATTGTAAAGCAGTTTTTCTTTACTCAAAAGAAAAAAGTAAGGCGGTTTAGGAAATGGCTATGGAAGTAGATTGACTTAACTATTAGAACTTGAAAAAAAGAACCCAACAAATCCCTTTTTTTAACTAATCAACCTACAAACACCAGTTTAATTCCAAGTCTCCAGGAAAGGTCCTTCCATCTTGCAGAGCTTACTTGTTTCATGCTTCTTTTCAGAGTACAATTATAAGTAACTTTGAAGTTTCTATGATATTTCTCTTACTTCTTGTGTTTCCTCCTTGCAAGTAGACGATTTAGAATTATGTTTCTGTATGCAATTCAATATAATTCCAGGCTGGAATCAGGCCCAGTTTTCCATTTTGTATAAACTTTCACAGTTTTGTAATTATTTTACGTTCATTTAGGGTTCTAATTAACTCCTCTTATCTCATTTCCTTATTTCTCTCTCAAAAAAGAAAAATCTCTCATTGCCTTATGAAACTTGACTGGAGCATAGTTGGTCGAGAAAACTGCAATATATTATATGCTTTTCCAACACTAATTGCGAGCAACCACTTAACCCAATAGTCAACCTATCTAAATTTTCAAACCCCTTTAATGTTCAGACGAGATCCTTCTTTTGTTCTCTCTGTCATCCTCTATGATATCCTATTCCGCTTCAGTAAGACCATAATTAAATTGGAATTGTACAAACAGAAAGAGATCAAAATTAATTGTAAAGTGGTTTTACTTTACTCAAAAGAAAAAAGTCAAGTGGTTTAGAAAATGGCTATGGAAATAGATTGACTTAACTATTAGAAATTTTTTGAAAAAAAACCAGCAAATCCCTTTTATTAACTAATCAACCCACAATAATACTTCAACACCAGTTTAATTCCAGGTCTCCAGTTAAGGTCTTTTCATCTTGCATAGATTACTTGTTTCATGCTTCCTTTGGTAGTACAATTATAAGTAACTTACTCTCAAGTTTCTATGATATTTCTCTTTCTTCTTGTGTTTCCTCCTTACAAGTAGAAAACTTACAATCATGTTTCCATATGTAATTCAATATAATTTCAGACTGGAACCAGGCCTAGTTTTCCATTTACGTATAAACTTTCACTGTTTCATAATAATTTTACATTCATTTAGAGTTCTAATTAACTCTTGTAATCTCATTTCCTTATTTCTCTCTCTCTCTCTAAAAAAAAAAGGAAAATCTCTCATTGCCTTATGAAACTTGACTGGAGCATAATTGGTTAAGATAACTACAAAATATTATATGTTTGTCTAAAGGTTCATGGATTTGATACCAAGCCAGCAGGCCGTACGGATTGGTATGGGTTCATACTGGATCGGACTGGCACGAACCAACACAGAGCAAAAGAAGCGAATCGGGAGGAGAAAAAGAGAGAAAGAGGGGAGGGGAGGGGAGGGGGAGGGAAGGGAAGTGAGGAGGGGGGCGGGGGGAGGGAGAGTGCGGTAGGAGGAGGTGCCGGTGGTGGCCACAGGTGGGCCGCCCAGGCTCCACTTTATCTACCCTTCCTTAGCCAAGAGAGAGATAGAGAGAGGAAGGGGAGAGAAAAAAAAGAGGGAGAGGAAGCTGCTGGAGGGCCTCCGACTGGCTGCCCTAGCCGCTAGATGGCACAATCATGGTCTCTGACGTTGCGAGTGTGAAACAAGGACAATAGCCCCTGTTTTACAAGATTTTTTTTTTTTTTTTTTTAAAGCTCGATTACAGTAAAGTTAGCAATGGGTTTGCCAGTTCACTATTCATCTTCCTTTTTAAAAAAATCCAATGAACGGGGCGGTCGCCCCTGGTCCATGGCCACAGCTCCGCCCGCGTGGTTTTCGCGGTCCGATAGCCACCCGATAAACTCTGACAGCCCCTCCACCGCCTACGCCTCCCTCCGGTGTCGTCCACAACGTCCCAGGCATCACCTAGCTCTGATACTAAATGTAAGCGCACCAACTGGCATCACCTCTCCCTAATACCAATTGATGTTCCATGATATCGCTCGAACGCTAATCATCCTAGGCATCACAAGCCCCGATACCATGTTGCCGAAGCCCCTGATCTTTAACATGGACCTGAAGGAACTTGTGACGTTCTCTATGGATAGCAAACCACCGATCCTCCATCCAAATCTGTGATGGGGCGCCTCCCTCCTTAGGCTTGAGGAAGACGCCTCCTTCTCTAGGACTTCTTCAAGAACCCTAGGACGGCAACTCTAGAGAGAAGAGAAGAAAAGAGAATTGAAGGAGAAAAGATCTGTATTGATTTCAAACTTGAAAACCCTAATACAACTTATGTATTTATACATAGCCATTAGGCTCGACCAAAAACTCTCCTAGCTAACCCAATACATGAAAGCACTCACCGAGTCCATGTACACCCATGTCTCCCATGCTCTCATCCTCTGAATCTAGATCCGATCCATACATGAGTTAGCCCCCTTAAGACCTCTTGAACTAGGCCTTAAGACCCTTAGGATCAATCCAGATCCTAGCGCAAAACAGACCCTCGCGTAACTCTGCCCACGCACTGAGCCGGCCCAGTTTTGTGGTATGCCAGCAGTCCCGAAAACGCAGCTCTCTATTTTGTCTATGCACTGAGACTTAGCCGACCCAGTTTTGGACTGAGCCAGCTAACCTGCAGAAAATTTTCTTTCTGCAGTCTTGATTCTCCGGCTTTGGTTCCTTGCTTCAACTTGAATCCCAGATCTCCGAAGCACCAACTAAACTCCTGAAATCCTCGGAACCAACACCGTGACTCCTCCCGTGGCCTTCCAAGGCTTTGGAGTACCATAAATCCTTACAATCTCCACCTTGGTGCTCCCAAGCCTTGGCAAATCCCTTGGCAATGACCTCCTGCACGATCCCACTGTCCCTACACACTCGATAGCAGCTATGCAAACATCGCCTCCGCCAATCCTCTTCAGCTGTTATGCACCTTTAAGGCCTTTGGGATGACCACCTCCACTGCTGAAGACCTGTGCTTGCTTCTTGACACCATCCTAAAATTGTAGGATCCCTTCTGCTTAGCAGCTGCATCACTTTTTCTGAATTTTTCTGAATAACCTGCAACGTTCTCATACCGGCACTCGCTGCAAACCCTAACATGGTCTCCTCAGAACTATGCCTGTCCTCCTGTACATGCCGCTCCACCTGGAACTGTGCATCACCGGCGCTGACCCTCAGCTTTGAACTCATGCCAAATTTTCTCTCCACTTATGAAGCCACCACTGCGGAGCTCCACCTATATTCGAAGTCCATCTGATGCTGCAGAAGTCGACTCTGTCATCGAGTCCCTCCAAACCAACCACTCAACGCTGCACTACTGAGCCTGCGCTGCAATTCGAACACCATCGCTGCCCCTTCAAACCCTCCGCACTCTGCGGCCCTCTTCAAAGCATCTCGAATACCTTCGCAACCTGCAGGCACCTCCGAAACCCAAGAGCTTATCCAACTCTTTTGAATCCAGTGATTGAACTCTAAAAAATTCCACTCTAGTCCTTCTCTTCTACCCCTACACCAGCCATCGCTTCAGTTGCACTCGGAGAACCATCCTCCACCTGAACCGCAACTCTTCCTGGTGCCCCTGTAGAAGAAACCTGATTCATGATACTCCCGGCTACCTGAGACTTCTTGGCGCTCCTTGAGACCCCCTGGCTCTCCCTGAGACCTACATCCGATCTTTCTGATATACCACTGACACTATCTGCTGAGATATACTCCTCGACTGCTGCACCACCGAGCCTCTCTCAGTCCCGTGCCTCTAGAAAAGCGCTACTGTAGTACTCCAGCGCTCCCTGACTCGTCTTTGCATCGCTCTACAGCCGCCCAGTCCTGACCTGTTGGACCTTTATGGATCATCTATCTCCATCATTTCTAAGACTTTGCAAATCCATGCTCTGGTCAAATCGCCGAATACATCTCCGATTACTTCTCCGCCTTCCTGACACCGAAGGACGTATAGTCATTTCTTCAACCTTCCTTCGACTATTACCCCTTGAAAAATCTCTCTTCAACAGCCCACACTGCCCATCTTCCTAGAGAACCCTGATGCTCTCTGCTGAGATACCTCCCTCGGTTGTAGCATCGCCGAACCTCTCAGCCTTGCATTTTCAGGGAAATGCTACTGCAGCACTCCAACACTCCCTGGCTGTCACATAATCATCATACATCTCGACCTTTCCACCAAGACCGATCAGCAAATCATGCACCAAATCCTTTCACCTCAGAAAAATTCCTTCCTGTTAATCCTCTCAACCTCCACCTTCAACTCGCTGCTCCCGGTTGGCCAAACCACAGCAATAACAAAGATAGATTTGAGATATACCATGGAATCCTTATGCAGATTTCTGATTTCACCTTGTATGACTTCTCCTTCCCTTCCATGCACCATCAAGCTCTGAAATCTGACTCTGATATCATATTGCCATCCACAACATCGCAGGCATCACCTAGCTTGGATACCAAATGCCGTCCACAACGTCCCAGGCATCACCTAGCTCTAATACCAAATGTAAGCACACCAACTGGCATCACTTCTCCCTGATACCAATTGATGTTCCATGATATTGCTCGAACGCCAATCATCCTTGGCATCACAAGCCCTGATATCATGTTGTGGAAGCCCCTGACCTTTAGCATGGATCTGAAGGAACCTATGACGTTCTCTATGGGCAGCAAACCATCGATCCTCCATCTAAATCTGTGATGGAGTGCCTCCCTCCTTGGGCTTGAGGGAGATGCCCTTCTTCTCTAGGGCTTCTTCAAGAATCCTAGGGCGGCAACTCTAGAAAGAAGAGAAGAAGAGAGAATTGAGGGAGAAAAGATCTATATTGATTTCAACCTTGAAAATTCTAATACAACCTATGTATTTATACATAGCCATTAGGCTCCACCAAAAACTCTCCTGACTAACCCAATACATGAAAGCACTCACCGAGCCCATGTACACACATGTCTCCCATTCTCTCATCCTCTGGATCTAGACCCGACCCATACATGAGTTAGCCTCCTTAAGACCTTTTGAACCAGGCCTTAAGACCCCTAGGATCAACCCAGATCCTAGCCCAAAACAGACCCTCGCGTAATTTTGCTCGCGCACTGAGTCAGCTCAGTCTCAGCACTGAGCCAGCAAAGTTTCACTGGGTCGGCTCAGTTTGAACTGAGCCGGCCCAGTTCTATGCCGTGTCAGCAGTCCCGAACGCACAGCTCTCTATTTTGCCTGTGCACCGAGACTTAGCCGACCTAATTTTGAACTGAGCCGGCTAACCTGCAGAAAATCTTCTTTCTGCAATCTTGATTCTCCGGCTTTGGTTCCTTGCTTCACCTTGAATTCCAGATCTCCGAAGTACCAACCAAACTCCTGGAATCCCCGTAGCCGACACCGTGACTCCTCCCGTGGCCTCCCAAGGCTTGAGAGTACCACAAATCCTCACATCCGGTACGTCGCTTTCCTCTCTCTTTCTCGCTCGATTAAGTGCTCTATCAAGCGACGCCGAGCTGTAGAGGCCCCCGTAGCCCTCCAACGGCCTCAGTGGGCCACCGTCGGCCTCTAACGGCATCGTACTGTGTCTCCCTCCCCTTATCTCTCTCTCTTCCTCTCTTCCCTCTCCCTCCTCCGGTATACCGATTTTCTCGGGTGAACCATATTGATTCCCCACTGGTCCAGTTCAATACAAGGTGTACCGACTGGTTCAGGCCGATATAGAATTCCCTAGTTTGTCTAGCACTAGCTGCTAGCAACTAGTTAACCCAATAGTCAACCTATCCAAATATGTGTGCAGATATTGTAATGCCTAATTGCATTCTTTTTGGAGTTCATACACTTAGGACTTGGATACCAGGCATTAGCACCAAGCATGCAGCTAACATTGGATGCCATCAACATAATGAAGACTATGAACTTAATCATTTCACCTATCCACATGCCATGGATCAAGACCTCTAGGATTGTTTTGTCATATAATATGATGAAAAAATCACCAATGCCATAATGATGGGAATCATGATTTATGCACGTATTTCAGAAAGAAGCATGACATTAAATAACCCTAATCCTAATTTTTAATTAAGGGTTTATAATTCTAATTAAGGATTTATTTAAGATTTTTATTTTATTTATTATTTTATTAGATCTTTTAATTTTGTTAGGACTCTATAAGGAAAGTTCTATTAGATTTCAAATCAGCTGTTAGAATCCTGTTAAGTTGCTTTTTGTTTCTTTATTTAAAGACTCCACCTGTGTGGAGAAAAACAGACTTGAATGATTGACCAATTGAATTGATAAAATTTCAGACTTTGAATCTTTATTTTTTTTTATTTATTTTCTTTCTTTTCTTTTTAATTTTATTTTCCTTCATTTATTTTTCGTTTATATCAATTTGGTATCAGAGCGAAAGTTCCTATAATTTTTTTCTTGTTCCACGATTTCTATTGTTGCAGTGCGCCCCCTTGCTTTCTCTTTTTCCCGTCATCTTCCACCCAGCCCCTTCTGCCGACTAATAACAAAGAAAAAGAAAAAAAACTACAAATCTTTGGTTCCATAGTGATTTCCTCCGCTCTCTCTGTCTCTATCTCTCAGCTCGTTAGAGCCCACGACCACCGTCCTATTCCGCCATCCCCCCTTTCTTTCTCTTTCGGCCCTTCAGCCCTCCACCGCCGCCCCCCTCTCTCCCTCATTTTTTTCTATTAAGCCCGTCCCGTCGCCATCTACGTCACTCCCATCGCAGCCCGGCATCGACCTTCTGTTCCAACCTTTCTCTGAGGAGCTCCCGATCGGGTGGAAGGCTTGGAGTGGCCAAAGAAGAGAACCACCTCCCGTTGACCCTGCTCTGCCACCTCTTGCTATCGTCCACCGCTCAACCAATGAGTAAGATGCCTACGTCGAGCCCCTTTGCCGTCTCCTCCCTCCCCGACGTCGAACCTAAATGAACGCATGCCATCTGCCTTTCCGCCTCTTCCCTTTCGAACGACCGAACCCCGACACCGTCGATGCCACCCCAATCGGCCTTCCCGCCGCCTCGATCAGCTACCAATTGATGATGTCTCCATCCCCGCCACCGATCGACCGCAAGCATCGCCTGATTTGTCCCTCTCTGCCGACCGTCTTCGTCTCCCTCTCCATCACCGGCATTCAGCTCCGATCTTCCTTTCTGGCACCGTCGACTGGCCGAGTTTCGCCGCCCATCTCCACTGCCCTAGCCCTCACTAGAGCCACCTGCGGCTATTGGAGGAAAAAGGAAGAAAAATAGCATTGCAGTCTATAGGCCGCGTGTTGACCACGGTCCATAGACCGTCGGTCCACAGACCTGGTCTATAAACCCGGTCCAAAGACCCCAAAAAAAACCTTATCTTCAACTTGCATCATAAGGTGATATTGAATTTCGTCTGATGAAAGGTACAATCTTTCCATTAAATTTTAGATTCTTTAAAATCTTCAGATAATTTACATTGCTTAGGCCCTTATTTTATTATATTTTTTCACATATTTACTATCTTTTGCATCAAATACTCACATAATTTATCATTACACGTACTAGAAACATAGACAATAAGTTAGACCCTACAATTTTACTATGAGCATCATTACTAAAATTTTAAATATATATAGTATTTAATTAATTTTTTTTTTTTTATCATGACTATTGGTAATCTAAAAAAAAGGCACATTCTGTAATGGAAAAAAAACTTGAAACTGTTAAAAATACTCAAACAGCCTTTCAAGAAACTTTAAGCCAGATCTGTCAGTCTTTAGATCAGCTTTGTACTGAGATTAGTGAGCTTCGTGCTACCTAAGTGAACAGCTGCGTAGATATGGCAAATCTTATAAGTCAATAGATAGAACGCCAATTATCCTAAGAGAGTCGAGAATAGTTAAACAACCTGTAGAAGGTGATTCTCCTAGTAATCAACCTATTCATCGATCTCCTTCACGAAATCTTAAGCCTACTGGTAGCCAGAGTCATATCATACATACTAGTCAGTCTATTCAGACACCCCCGATCTATACAATAGCCTCTCCGATTACTTATCATTCCACGAATAATTTTGAGAGTTCTCATTATCATAAGAAAGAAGAGTATGATGAAGAAAATGAAGAATCAGAAGATTGTGTTAACATCATGCGAGGTTAGTCACCACTCCTGCAGACTCTGAAACTTAAAAATGCACTGATACTTTTTACACATATACACAATATGGGGATAAGGTATGTCAACTTGTCATTGATGGCGGTAGTTCTATAAATGTAATATCTAAGTCTGCCGTTAATCGATTAAAACTAAAACCTCAACCTCATCCTCATCTTTATAGAGTTGCCTGGATAGATAAAATATCTCTCCCAATTAATGAATATTGTCTCATACCAATTAAAATAGAAATTTATTCTACTGAGATTATGTGCGATACCTTATCCATGGAGATTGCTAGCATTTTATTAGGACATTCTTGAATTTATAATGTAGATGCTCATAATTTTAGTAGAGAAAATACCTATATATTTACGCATAAAGATAAGAAAATTAGGTTAAATCCTGCCAAACCTAGCGAGTCCCGACCTTCTAGAAAAGACAAGAATTCATCTTAACCTTTCAAACAAAAAAACTGTCATCTTTCGACTTATAAAAAATTAAAAAAAAAAATGAAGAATCTAAAATAATGTTAGCTGTCCTTTCTAGGAATGAGATTCAACTGACCTTAGACTTCCAAGATAATCCACCTCCTAAAATTGAGCAATTAAAAAATGAATTTAAGTATATAACCCTAGAAGACATATCCGATGACCTATCTCCCATGCGTGACATCCAACATGCTATTGATTTAGTCTCGAGGTCACAGATATCTAATTTTCCACATTATAGATTGAATTCTAAGGAGCATGAGAAAATAAGAAAATAGGTAGTAAAGAAGACCATAGCTCTAGTTGTTGATCGATTCTCCAAAATAGCATATTTCATTCCCTGTTAAAAGAATTCTGATTTTTTTTATTGCAAAGTTGTTTTTTAAAGAAGTTGTTCAACTTCATGATTTGCCTTCTTCCATAATATCTGACCATAATATCAAATTTATGAGTTATTTATGAAAAATCCTTTAGAAACTATTTGGGACAAATTTAAAACTTTCTTCATCCTTTCATCTATAGATTAATGGTCAAATAGAAATTGTAAATAGTAATCTACTTAGGTGCCTAGTTTGTAATAAACTTAGGACATGGAAATTATCATTGTCTACCATAGAATTTGCCTATAATAATTCAGTAAATAGGTCTACTGATAAAAATCTTTTTGAAATTATTTATGGCTTCAATCCCCGTCAACCTATTAAACTTGTTTCCTTACCTACAAATAACCGTACTTTTGAGTCCGTCATTTTTTTTACTAAACACATTAGACAAAAGATTACTATGAGTATTGAAAAATATAAACTTGTTGATAATACTTACCGTAGAATAATAGAGTTTAACGAGGGTGATTATATGAAGGTTCGTATTCGTCATAAATATTATCTTCTAAATTCATTCAAAAAGTTATATGCTCGAGCCATTGGTCCATTTTGTATTCTTTATAAACTTGGACCTAATGCATATTTTATAGAATTACCTTCTGATTTAAAATTTAATCCAATTTTCAATATTGAAGACTTGTTACCTTATCGAGGCACATTCGAGCCTCCTACTATGAATGCAGGTGATAGCAGGAATTACATTCCATCTCTTTTGGTATCAGTTCCAGTTCTTCCATCACTTCCACTGTCTTCATCGGATTGAATTGAACTTATTATCATAGATGAGATTATTTCTTCTACTGATGGAGGATTTCGATGATTTTTATGACATGACCGTCCAGACTTAGATGCTACTTGGATCCTTGAAGAAGAACTACGATGAATTGATCAAGACGTTTTAAAAGCTTACATTAATTTCTCGCTAGAGTCGAGTTCTTTCCAACCAGGAAGGAACGATAGGAATCAGGATTTACGCATGTATTTCAAAAAAAAGCATGATACTAAATAACCCTTACCCTAATTTTTAATTAAGAATTTATTTAAGACTTTTATTTTATTTATTATTTTATTGGATCTTTTAATTTTGTTAGGACTCTGTAAAGAGAGTTCTATTAGGTTTCAAGTCAGCTATTAGAGTCCTATTAGGTTGCTTTTTGTTCCTCTATTTAAAGGCTCTACCTATGTGGAGAAAAGCAGAATTGAATGATTGACCAATTAAATTTCTAAAATTTCAGGCTTTGAATCTTTATTTTTCTTTGTTTCTTTTCTTTCTTTTCTTCTTAATTTTATTTTTGTTCTTCGTTTATTTTTCGTTTACATCACATAAATTGTAAAAGAACTATAATTAAGCCTTCTTATAGCCTAATACTACCAAAAGGGAAGTGAAATCCATGGTCAAGGACTGCTATAAGGTAAATTTGCACCTACCCATCCACGATAGCCAAAACCAACCCTCGCTAATCCCCATCATAAACCACAAAACTTTTGACCTTAAAGCAAATTGGACTCCCTTTCTTCTATTGTGTTTGTCTGCAGTCATGGGCCATTACCAGAAATGATCTTGATGGAGAGCTGAAAGGGCTGAAAGACCAATTACCATTGCTATTGGAATGTTGGCATCTACTAAAAGAACATATCATTCCATTAGAGCTATTACATATCAGTGCACCTTAGAACCATGTTCTTACATAATTTGATCAACGATCTGATCTTTGTAACTTCATCTGATATCTGAATCCCAACTTAGTTTCAGGTTGGAATCTATTTCAAGAAACTGTGATTCTAAGATTTCCTAGCCATGATTTTACATATTGACAGAATATATGCCATGGAATGGTGACTGCAACAAAATGGTTCTTCCTAGGATTCTAAAAGACTTAGATGCATTCAATAACTTCAATCACAAGCATATTCAATTGGATACAGATTGTATAGGTAGCATCAGTCTAAATTCCTTAAATTACTCATCACAGATAAGAAACCATTCCAGCTCTATATCCATTCTTGTTGGAAGAACTTTCTTCCCGAATTTTGAAATTGAACTTAGAGAAAATAAAGATTAGAACTTTTCAGTTGGGCTATTTCAATTGTGACCATACACAACATGTAGCAGTTGAATTTACATAAAGGCATAATTGTAAATCAACAGGAATCAACTAGCCTTACAGTAACTCTGTTTTTAACCAGGAAATTTGAAAAAAAAAAAAGAAACAAAAAAAACCAAATGCATATGCAGTACTTCTTTGTACATCATTTCCCTCCTCATGCACATAAGTTGAACTCTTCCAATTTCCACTCTAGTTGGAATAAATAAGTTCTTAGGTTCCCTCAGTACTTTTCCAACTAAATTGGATTATTAAATGTGTTATGTCTTTCCAAGGTTTCTAAAAATCAGTTCAGATCTCGAAAGCATATAACAGATAAAACTCATTTTCAACTTCTGCGGGCAATGCCAGTCTGAATAAAACTCTGAAAGATCCATTACAGACAGAATACTTTCAGATGTATAATATCATTGACTAGAGCACAAGTTAGTTTCTAATTGCATAAAACCATCTGCAGTATATGTTTAGAGAGACGACAGAAACAAAAGAATGGAAAAGGGCATGAGTCCAAACTCACCATACTTCCCGTTTACAATGCACCACATGTAAGCATCAATGATTTAGAGTCTAAATTTACCACTGATTGAATAAAAGCATGCAAAAAAATCTCATAATTCATCAATACCTAATGACTCATGTTATCTACAAATCAAAGGAAATTATATATCTGTAACCATGCAGAGAATATACAGACAACCATTTGTGCAGAAAAGAAAAAGCAGAAACCACAGTAATAATTGGAGGATGCAGTCTCCATTTAGAATCCACAATTCCGTTTCTCATAAAGCTTATGACGGTAGTTTTCCCGAGTCCTGCCAACTTCCATCATCATACAATCATTCTTAAAACGGGCTTACAGGAATGAATTGAAGAACACCCGCCAAAAATAAGCCTAAGCAGTGGAAACAAAATTATGAGCCAGAAAAGGAAGTCCAGAAACCAAACCAAACTACGAGAGGGCCTCAGCACCAGCAACAATCTCCAGGATCTCCCCGGTAATTTTGGCCTGCCGCTCCCTATTGTAGGTGATCGACAGGCTCCGCTTCAGCTCAATGGCATTGTCGGTCGCATTGCTCATCGCGCTCATCCTTGCGGCGAGCTCGCTCGCCAGCGACTCCTGCAATGCCCTGAGAATCTGGCTGTTGAGGTACAGCGGCAGCAGAGCATCAAGTATTTGAACTGGGTCCTGCTCAAACTGAAGGATCGGTGAGAAGGATGGTGTCGGGGTCCGGATGGTCTCGCGCTCCACCGTCAGCTTCCCCTCCTTGGTGGTGAGCCGGAAGAGCTCATCGTCAGCAGCATCGACGCACACACCATTGATATCGCAAATTTCACCTCTGGGCGAGAGGGGGAGGAGGGTGTGGATCACGGGGTCGGACTTGACGAGGGAGACGAATTTCGTATAGAGGAGCTCCACTTTGTCGACCTCCTCACTGACGAATAGGGAGAAGACGTCGTCGGCGATGGCCTGAGCTTCTTTGGTGGTGGGGAGGCTGCCGCCCTCGAGGAAGCGGTCGACGGGGATGTAGGGGCGGCGCTGGAAGTAGGAGTTACCCTTCTTGCCGACGCTGATGATGGTGTAGTCGAGGCCAAGCTGCTTGATCTCGGCGAGGCGGGTCTCGGCCTTCTTGATGATGTTGTTGTTGAAGCCGCCGCAGAGGCCGCGGTCGCCGGTGACGACGACGAGGGCGATCTTCTTGACGGGGCGGACCTTGGTGAGGGGGACGTCGATGTCCTCGGTCTGAAGTTGCTCGTTGATGCTGTAGAGGACCTCGACGAGGGTCTCGGAGAAGGGGCGGCCGCTGACGACGGCCTCCTGGGCGCGGCGGACCTTGGCGGCGGCGACAAGTTTCATGGCCTCGGTGATCTTCTGGGTGTTCTTCACCGAGTCGATGCGCTTGCGGAGCTCGCGTAGGCCGCAGTGCACGGCGGTCGACGGCGCGCGGTGGGAAGACGGCGAAGGCGATGCTGGCGAGAGGCGGGAGGGGGCGATGAGGGAGCGAGAACAAAGGGAGTCGAAATTGGGGGGAAGCGAGGGTCTGGAGGATGCCCACATTGTGAGATTGGAGCAGGACATGGTTCTAGAGCTTTCGGAGACCCCTCTCTTCTCTTTTGTTCAGTGTTTTCGCTTGGTTGGGAGAGAAACGGGAAGGGGAAGGGAGAAGAGGGGAGAGAAGGAATGAGAGAGGTGGAGGGAATGGGTGGTGGGTTGGGGTTTGGATTGGGTTGGGGATAAAGGATTTTGACCGTTGGGAGCTGTGGGTCTTGGAGGCTTTTAGGACTGGAATTTGTGGAAAGGGGCAGCTGGTGAGTGGTTGTGGCGCTCGGAGACGCTGCTGTCCTGAAATACTTGGCTTTGTCAATGTAATATATGGCAAATTTAATTAGTTAGTACATCCAAAGGTACGTTCGTTTTGGGAATAGGAGAGGCATGTGAAATAAAATGCCCACATTGAGCACCATGTTGAGTATGAAAAATATTAGGGCTTATTGGGAAAATATATAATGTTAGGACACCGTTGCATTGGAAGGAGCAGTGGGAAGTGCTTTGAAGGTTGTTAAAAATCAATTCCTTTAGAAGTGGGAGACTAATAAAAGACAACCAAGCAACAGATCAAGTTGTTAAAAGTTAATTCATTCGGTGGTGAGAGGGTAATAAAATACAATTGAGGAATAAATCATGCCTAAGCTTGTAAACTTAGTTATTAATATTTAAGAAATTGGTGAATGCAGGCAACATACCCATTTTGAAGACAATAAAGTAATAAATCATGCCTAAAACTTGTTAAGATTAACTTAGTAATTACTCTGTTTAAGAAATCCCTCCGTATCCGCTTTGAATGCGAGATGGTGCACAAATATATCTCACACCAAACAATGCAGATAAATGAAAGAGAAAATATGGTGAATGTAGGTATTTTTTGGAAGCCTCCGTTGTTCCAAACTCTAAAATATGTAGGACTCCAACATTTTTAACAATAGAAAAAAAAAGGGATCAAGACTATAAGGTGAACTAAAAGATTTTCCATCTAAAAAATTGCTTAAGAATTTTTATTTATTTTAGAAATTCTCTTTTAATGTCCACGGCTCTTTGCAACAATAACTCTTAATTACACTAGCTTGGGTAGTTAATTCTAGCAATAAACTATTCAAACATAGCCTCTTGTACGAATAACATATAGCAAGTCATAATCCATCCACATTTCATGAAAAAATAATTAATTGAATATGATACTATTGATAAATATTTACAGTTGGTTCATTTTTATTTTATTTTTTAATATAAATAATATTTTAAAAATAATATATTTTGAACTATAATTTTAATTTTTTTTTTAAGAAAAAGTAAGAGCAACACTCCACCCACTTCACTAGAGATTGAAGTCAAAAGGAACTTATATATTGTGACCTCATAAGCAAGAAAAGGGCATCAAATGCATTACAATTTCACGATAAAATAAGATTGATATATTTACAATAGATTAAATAATTACGAGACTACAGTAACAAATAACTAGAAAGAGAGGAGAAGACGTTTGACATAGAATGTTCTACAAAAAAATCCTCTAAGTAAGTGTCAATTGGATATGGTTACCTTACAGTGAAGACTAAGAGTTCTCTTGATTGCAACTAAGAAGGTATAAAGAATAAAAATGATGAAAAAAGTCGAGCCTTGCATTACATAAAATACCACAAAATATGCATCAAATCCTTCTTATTTATCAATTCTCTAGCATTGAATTTATTCCTTAGGGTCAACCAAACAAATTTTCTTTTTTTGAGACTCTTAGCTCCCAAATAGAAGGGGCAAGTGGACAAATTATACCTATTTGTTTAGAAATTTGTAAAAAGAGCAAACTAATAATATGTATCAAACCCTTCTTATTTATCAATTCTCTAGCATTGATTTTGTTCCTTAGGGGTCAACCAAACAAATATTTGTTTTTTGGGGAGGGGGGGACTCTTAGCTCCCAAATAGAAGGGGCAAGAGGACAAATTATACTTGTTTGTTTAGAAATTTGTACAAAGAGCTAACTAATAAAACTCCAAAAGCATCCACTTCTAGATAGGCTTATATAGTTGGAGGTTAGGTCTGAGAAATGAGAGTAATTAGAAAGGTCTTTGAATTCCTATAATATTGAGCTATAGATGGTGAGTTTTAAAGGAATAGACTAGCTGCAGCAAGATTCATTCCAAAAAAGGATTAGCAGTGCCTGTTTATTCACTGCATTATAAAAATGATGACAGAAAGGATTCATAGTGGGTGGTCACTAATCCAAACTTTTTTTTCCAGCATTTGATTGAATGACACTCTCTAGCTAAAATGTGACACTTGGCCAAAAGCAGTCAAGAGTTTTGACAATATTCTTCTAAAGAGTAGAGGATTTCTTGTCATGGAGCTCTTTTAAAATATGATACTTAAGGAATAATATGCAACATCAATAATCTGGCCGATGGTTGGTCATCTAAGAAGCCCCAAATCCTATTATGTTTGGGCCTCTTTCTCTTTTCGATTGTCCAAGTATAAGCATACTAGAAAAATTTATTTACCCGTAAAGAGTCATGACAAGCCTAATGGCTAGGTTGTGTAATTGCATGAGCATGCCACCCGTATTTGGATGGTCAAAAAACAGATAAAAATGGGGGCTGTGATGATTACAATAGTGTTGGTCTCAAGGATTTTGCTTCCATCGCACTACCTAAGAAAAGGATAAGAAATGGGATGTAGGAGTAGCTATGAGGTATTCTATTATTGTTGCTACATGTAAATTTGAACCCTACAAGGAAATTAAACCATAGAGTTTGGAAGATAACAGCAAAGATAACTTAAAAGTTAAAGATGAAAATAAACTAGATTAACTAGTTTGACTAATTGGCCACAAGATTTTTTCTCTAGACTTCATTCTATTATTTGTTAGCCCTAGAATTGATTTTGATGATATCAAAATAGTTTGAGTACAAATCATGATTACTAATAATATTTTTGAAAGTGATTGCAGGATTTCTCATAATGCTCAAAAGTTGATTTCATTCAAAAAGAAGTCCTCTAAAATTTAAGTAAATATATGTTTCCAAGTTAAAGATTTAAGTTTTAGAAGAAAAAAATTAAGTTCGGCATGAAAAGAATATGGTAAAAGGAAAGTGTAGCCAAGAAAGACCTCTTAACAAGTTTAATTATTCATAAATTAAGTTTAAGAAGGCAAGCCTAGTCTAAAACATATTTGAATGAAAAAAAGCTATTAAAAATTAAGTTTGGGCACACTTAGCACGTCTTTGATCGGCCAAAAAAAGAGCTTAGCCAACGTAGTTTCAATTCAAAAGAAAAATAGAAAGATATGAAACTCAAATGATTTCCCATAGCCGATCAAGATTTTATCTTAGCTAACCAAGATTTTACCTTAGCCATCTCACTTACTTGGATGGCCAACTCAATCTCAAACTTAGGATAAAGATAGAAGATCGAAGATTTCAGAATTCTCCTGAGCCGACTAAAAAAATAATATAGTTGACTAAGACTGGAGCTTAGCCCACTTACAAAAATGAGATAGCCAACTTAGTCTTAAAGATAAAAGAATATAAAAATAGTGTACATTTATAAGTTCTCTGAGCCAATCTAAAAGGTCAGTTAGCCGATCAAGTCATGAATGTTAGCTAACTAAAAAGATATATGAACTGATCTAGTCTCAAATAAATAAAATAAATAAAAAGTTAAAAAATTGCATCTATTTCTCAGCCATCTCAAAATTTTATTTAACCATAGAGCTTCAGGTTAGCTGACTAAAAACATGGGTGAGCCAAGTCACAAAATTTCGATAGAATAATGGCTAATTTTCTAGATTTTTTCAAACGACTTAATTTATTTTTAACAATAATTTTTAAGCTTTTAATGGTTAGATCATTAATCATAAACAATTTTTAGATCATAAAAGAAGAGAATTCAAATGGAGAATGAAGAAATTAAATTTATTCAGCTTATTAAATTTTTTCTTCAAGTTATTGAGTGGAATAAAAATAAGAGGGTGGAAGAAAATTAATAGAGTTTTTAATTCAAATCTTTCCATATTTTCTCAACCAAAAAGGGAGGAGTGTATTGATTTGAGCAAACAACCACTAAGCAAAAGCTTTTAAGTCATCATTAATTCTCTCTTAAGCATTCATAGAACAAGTCAAAATAATTTAAGAGCTCAATCATTTCAACTTTTTCAAAAGTTTAAATAGTTTTATTATTCAAACTTTAAATTCTTGTATATCTTTCTTGAATTATTGTAATGAGTTTTTTTAGAAGAAAAAACTTAGAGTTAGTCCAAGCCTTAAGATAAATATTATAAGATTTTGGTTTGTAAACCAAGAAAAATTAACTAGATTAATTGTGACTCTGAAAAAATAATCGATTGTAAGATTTTTGTTGCCCCTAAGAATGATTTTGATGAGTACAAAATAATTGAGAGGGGTACTAATGATTTCTATTCTTGAAGATATCTTTTGAATGGCTTTTTAGGAGTTTCAAAAAATTTTTATTATAAAATTTAGTTGAAAATAGTTAAATTTAAAATTTATTTAAGTTAGAAGCAAAATTGAAGTTTTTCGGAAGCCTCAAGAACTTTCAAAATAATGTCGATTCATTTAGAGATGGTCTCAAATTATTTGAAAGTTTAAAAGTAAAAATATGGCATTTTGGATAAAAGAGAGTGACCCCTAGATCGATCTTTTTTTTTTGACATAATGGCACATAGGACCAGCACACTACTTCTGAACTAGTATGCAAAAAGGGGCAACTTCTAGAGCACCTCATAAAAAAGGGGGCGATCCATAGGTCACCCCCTGCAGGTTCTACACATCAGATATAGAACGCAGACTTTATCGCTTATTACAAAAAAGGTGATCTATGTGGTGCCTTCTGAAGGAACTACATTGATATACAGAACACTATTTTTCTTGCCTGTTATCAACGGGGCGACCTAAGGGGCGCCCCCTACAATGGAGATTTTTATAATGGCTATTTTTCTTCTCCATTCGATGCATTCAATATTTTCTAAATGATCTCCAACGGCTACCAATGGCTATTATTCATCTCCCAGGATTGAATGAGGGTTTAAAAAGCTTTGAAAAGAAATACAATCAAGTAGAAAATCAAGTGAATATTCAGTTCAAAGAAAACTCAGCCCTAGGCAAGAGAAGCATTAATTTCAAGCTCAACCACTTCTCCAGCGTGCATTCAAGTCTTTAATCTCTTTAAGAGAGTTCTTAAAAGCTTTCTCTAATTTGTGTAAAGATTTTTTTTCAAACTTTATTATGCTCGTTAAGGAGCTAAGTGTGCTAAACTTACATCCTCTTTCACTTTATTTTACTATTTTAGGGCTCAAGCTTTTAGGAATTTTCAAAGCTTGGAAAGGTTGATCCGAACCTTCAATCGGATTATATTGGATTAGCTTGTACTTAAAAAATAAATTTTCTAGCTTAGGATAGCTAGGGTCGGAGCATCCGATGTTGTATTTGATTGAATATGTTAGTGAATTGAAATTTTCAAGTAGGAGCTTGAAAAGTGGATATAGGTGCAAGATTGGCACCAAACCATTATAAATCATCCTATTTATGTTGTTCTCTCTTCTTCCTCTTTACTTACTCTACTGTGCTTATTTTCTTTCTATTAAATTAGGCTCTTGTATTTTACTTACCTAACTCACCTCACTTCACTTAAAATTTTAAAAGCATATATTGTAATTCTATTTTTTAAATTAAATTTTTTTTAAGAAACCTAATTCATCCTTTCTCTTGGATTACTTAGCTGGGCAACAAGTGGTATCAGAGCTCGATGCTCTAGCCCTTTCTTGATTTCACCATCAAGAGCTAAAGATCTATGGCAACTTGATTGGGACTTCACTCGTCGAGGGGCAATTTACAAAGCGACCTCCATTTTTCAATGGATCAAATTATACCTATTGAAAAGTCGGATGAAGATTTTTATTCAAGCTTTTGACTATGACATGTGGAGTGTTATAGTAAATGAACCTCACTCACTTATAAAATAAATTGATGGAAAGGATATTTTCAAACCTAAAAATGAGTAGGATGAAGTTAACAAGAAGATGGCACAACTTAATAAAAAAGCTATGAATATTTTGTATTATGCTCTAGATGCAAATGAATTTAATAGAATTTTCATATATAATTCTGCTAAGAAAATATGGGATAGACTAGAAGTAACTCATAAAGGTACTAATCAAGTAAAAGAGTCTAAAATTAACATACTTGTTCACAAATATAAACTTTTCAAAATGGAACTTGATGAGTCTATTATTCAAATATTTGCTCATTTTACTAATATAATTAATGGACTTAAAAGTCTTGGCAAGTCCTATATTAATAGTAAACTTGTGAGAAAGGTACTTAGTTCTTTATCAAGAACTTGGAAGGCAAAAGTCACAGCAATTCAAGAGGCAAAGGATCTTAATATCCTATGAAGAAGCTTCTCGAGTCGCTTATGATACATGAACTCACCACGAAGTAACACAGTGAAGAAGAAATCAAAAAGAAGAAAACTATTACTCTAAAATTTATTGCTCAAGAGGAGGAAGACTCAGACCAATCAAACAACGACGATGAAGATGAAGAGCTTGCTCTAATCACTCAAAAATTCAAAAGGTTCATAAAGAAAAGGAGGTAAGGATTAAGAAGAAGGCCAATGACTAAGGAAGAGACAAGCAAAGAAAAAAAAGAGAGCAGCCCTTTATATGTTATGAATGCAAGAAGCCAGGGCACTTTAAATCCGATTGTCCTCAATTTAAGAAGGTCCTTAAGAAATTCAAAAAGAAGGCTATGGTGGCAACATGAAGCGACAGCGATGAATTAAGCTCTGATGATAACACCCATGAAGAAGCCAACATTTATCTCATGGCACACGAAAATGAGGTAACATCTGAACCTTCAAATAACTTTACAATTGATGAACTGCAAGAGGCTTTTAATAATCTATTATATGATCTAAAAAAGTTAGGATTAGAGAACAAAGAGCTGAAAAAGCAAAACCAATGCTTACTCAAAAAAAAACATGAGATTTCAGCCAAAAATAAAAAATTAATTTAGGAAAATCAGAATCTAAAAATTGAAGTAAATAACCTGAAATCTATAGTAGATAAATTTACCTTAAATTCAAGTAAATTAAATATAATTTTAGAAAATTAAAGAGCTATTTATGACAAAGCTGGTCTTGGTTATAACCCACTAAAGGAATAGAAATTTTTGAAGAATATATTTATGAACTCTCCTCAAAATACTATTTCATGTTCTAGTTGTGGTAAATTAGGCTATAAATTTTTTGCATGTTACTCTAATAAATTTGGTAGCTCTTATGTAAAAATGGTGTAGATTCCTAAAGGAACTATTATGACTAACCAAAAAGAATTCAAGAAAGCTTGGGTACCTAAAGTTAAAATTTGATTTTTTTTATAGATATATCTTGCATCCTAAGGATCAAAAAAAATTAACATCTTGATAGTGGATGCTTAAGATATATGATCGATAATGAATCCCAATTCATCACTCTTGAAGCTAAAGATGGAGGGTTAGTCACCTTTGAAGATAATGGTAAAGAAAAGATCATTAGAGTAGGTAACATTGGTATCATTCCCTCCATATTTATTAAAAATATTTTGCTGGTAGATGGTCTCAAGTATAATCTTTTAAGTATTAGTCAATTATGTGATAAAAATTTTAAAGTTATATTTGAATCTACTTTATGCATTATAGCTAGTCCCAATAATGATGGCATAAAATTCATTGGATATAGACATGACAATATTTATATGATAGACTTGAATGATTTATCTTTGCAAAACATGCAATGTTTAGTAGCTATGAATACCAAGATTAGTGAGACTAGTTGGCTTTGGTACTCTAGGCTCGCACATATAAGTATGCATTTTCTTTCTAAACTCATTAAAATGAATTTAGTTGTTGGGCTACCTAAACTAAATTTTGAAAAAGATAAAATATGTGATGCATGTCAACTAGAAAAATAAACTAGAGTTTCATTCAAAAGTAAAAATATTATTTCAACATCTACGCCATTAGAATTATTACATATGAATTTATTTGGATCTATTAGAACTACAAGCTTAGATGGAAAAAGATATGATTTTATGATAATTGATGATTTCTCTCGATTTACATGAATTTTATTTTTGGCATCAAAGAATGAATCTTTTCAGCTTTTACCAAGTTTTATCAAAAAGTTTCAAATGAAAAGGATCTTCCAATTCTTAAAATTCATAGTGATCATGGAACCAAGTTTAAAAATCATGATCTTGAAAAGTTTTATGATGAAAAGAGCATTGATTATAACTTTTCTATACCTAGGACATCCCAATAAAATGGGATAGTAGAGAGAAAGAATAAAACTCTTGAAGAAATGACTCATATCATGCTATGTGAAAGCTGCCTTCCAAAGTATTTTTGGGCAGAGGTAATTAATATGGTATGTTACATTTTGAATCATGCTCTAATTAGACCATTATTAAAGAAAACATCTTATGAACTTTGGAAAGAAAGAAAATCCAACATTACATATTTTCATATTTTTGGTTGTAGATATTTTATTTTAAATAATGATAAAAATAAGTTAGAAAAATTTAATGCTAAATCAGATGAAGCAATTTTTTTTGGTTACTCTACTTCTAGTAAAGCTTTTAGAGTATTCAATAAAAGGACCTTAGTCATAGAAGAATCAATACATATTATTTTTTATGAGACTAATGATCTTCCAACAAGAAAGAAAGATGGTATTGATGATGTATGTTAAATAATTAAAGGTATGAATGAGCTTACTATAAAGGAGTCATTAGTCCAAAATGACAAGAAACTTAAAGACAAAAAGAAAGATGAAGATGAGAAACAATAAAATCAACAAGAATAATCCAAAGGTATAAATGACTTTCCAAAAGAATGGAGGTATGTTCACAATCATCTCAAGAAACTCATCATTGGTGATCCTACACCTGGGATAAGAACTCAATCCTTACTAAGAAATATGAATAATTATTTTGCTTTTGTCTCTCACTTTGAACCAAAAATTATTGATGAAGTCAAAAAATATCATAATTAGATAAATGCAATACAAGAAGAACTTAATTAATTTGAAAGAAATAATGTATGGACCCTAGTTGAAAAATCAAAAGATCATCCTATAATTGAAACTAAATGGGTCTTTAGAAATAAATTAGATGAAAATAGAAATATCATAAGAAATAAAGCAAGATTAGTAGCTAAAGGATATAACCAATAAGAAGAAATTGATTTTGATGAGACTTTTGCACCTATTGCTAGATTAGAAGCTGTAAGACTCTTACTTGCATATGCATGTTTTATAAACTTCAAGTTATTTCAAATGGATGTAAAAAGTGCTTTTCTAAATGATCTCATTATGGAAGAAGTATATGTGGAGTAGCCCCCTGATTTTAAAAATCATACTTTTCAAAACCATATTTTCAAATTAAATAAAGCTTTGTATGATTTAAAACAAGCTCCTAGAGCTTGGTGCGATAGATTGAGTAAATTCTTGCTAGAAAATAGTTTTTCTAGAGAAAAAGTAGATACAACTCTTTTTATAAAAAAAAAGGTTAATGATATTCTTATGATATAAATATATGTTGATAATCTTATCTTTAGATCCACTAATGAAACTCTATGCCAAGACTTTGCCAAGCTTATGCAGGAAAAGTTCGAGATGAGTATGATGGGAGAACTCATCTTTTTCCTCGGACTCCAAATTAAATAGTCTAAAGATGGGATCTTTATTAGCCAAAGTAAGTACATAAAGAAATTATTAAAAAAATTTAGAATGGAGAGCTCCAAAAGCATTGGCACACCTATGAACCCTTCATATAAGCTTGACAAGGATGAAAATGGTAAGAGTGTCGATTTAAAGCTTTATAGAGGCATGATAGGATTCTTATTATATCTTATTGCTAGTAGACCTGATATCATATTCAGTGTTTGTATATGTACAAGATTTAAATCCAATCCTAAAGAATTTTACTTAAATGCTATTAAAAGAATCTTAAAATATTTGAATAAAACTCAAATATTAGGCTTATGGTTTTCCAAAATTTCATCCATAAATTTAATAGGATATTCAGATGCAGACTTTGCAGGATGTAAGTTAGACAGACAAAGCACTAGTGAAACATGCCAATTTTTTGGTATAAACTTAATCTCTTGGTTTAGTAAGAAATAAAATTCGATGGCATTATCTATGGTTGAGGCCGAATACATTACAGTCAGAAGTTATTATGCTCAAATCTTATAGATTAAGCAATAATTTGAAGATTTTGGAGTAAAACTTAATAACATTTTCATAAGATATGATTATACTAGTGCCATTAATTTAACTAAAAATTTAATTCAACACTCAAGATTTAAATATATTAAAATTAGACATCATTTTATAAGAGAGCATGTGCAAAATAATGATGTATTGATTGACTTTGTTTACTCTAAAAAATAATTGGCAAACATATTTACAAAACTATTGAATGAAGACAAATTTTGTGAAATTAGAAGGAAGTTAGGTGTATTGGATCCACTATCTTAGAGATCTTAAGTGATCCTTCTCAAAATCATCCTAACAATGATCTTTTGAACAGTAATCCATTCTTTCTCTTTGACAAAAATCCTTTGATTTTCACTTTTGATCCTTGTTCTATTCAAAAATAAACAAAATGGATTTTTATTATTGAATGGGATGCCCCCTAGGTCATCCCATTTGAAAAGGGATGACCTAAGGGACGCCCCTTAGGGTATTTCGATCTTTTTTATTTTATTTTCTTCAGCTTTAAGGGAAAGGGATCCTATTCATCTCCCTATTTCCCGTAGGTTGCCCCCTTCACTTCTCTCACTTAAGCTTTCTTCTCTTCTCTCCCATCGAACCTCTACTTGGCAAAATCCCTTCGTTACCTTCTTCCAAACCACACGGAACATCCTTCAAAACGTTCTCTTGATTGTCCTCTATTCTTTTCCACTCCTATTCTGACCATTTCTTTTCTATTTCTAACCTACTACAAGCCCTAATCTTCAACCAAATCTTAGCTTAACTCAGTAAAATCCATATTCTTAGACAAATAGCTTGCTTACTTCGACCTTCTTCACTCCTTTTACCAACGTCTTGCATGCCTTCACCCGCTTGACAAATGGCACCTCGGATGAAGCTTTCCCAATGCCAGAAGTCCACCCGCAGGCTTGAAGAAGAATAAAGAAAGAAGAAAAGGTTGCATCTGTTCCAGACTCGATACCTATTCCGGCACCCTCTGCTTCTCCAGTAACTCCCAGCAAGAAACCCCTTTTCAGTAGAAAGATTGCTCTAGGAAGAAATATTGATTTTCATTTTCTAGAGAAAGATGGATTTTAATTTGGTGAAAAGATAAAATCTTTGGGTTGGGGTTCATTCTACACTATGAAAGAAATAATTTTCATTGATTTGGTTTGAAAGTTTTATCATAATTTCATATTTTCTGATGGAAGAGTAAGATCCTTAGTTAAGGATGTTGTAGTGGAGTTTGATGCTTAGCAACTAGGCTTTCTCACCCATTTGCCTTGTGAGGGATCTATGTCAGATAGATTATTGAACAAAGAAGATGGGTTAAGATCAATTTTGTAAAATATTGATATCTGTGGAATTGAGAAACTGGATGCTAGTAGGAATCTTAGTATAAAAATGAGGGTACTCCATCAAATTATCTGTACTATTTTCTTCCCTAGAGCTAGTATATTTGATTTTATTTCTAATAGGGATCGGGGCATTATGCATCATATTGTGTGTGAAATTCCTCTGAACTTACCAGCCCTGATGATTGATGCCATGAGAGAGGCAATGACTAGATTGAAAGCTCCTTTACCTTATGGTATGGTACTTATTAGGATTTTCAGAAACTTTGGAATAGATTTTGAGGGAGAAGCTGCCGCCCATTTAGCCCATACTGACATCTACAATGCAAATTTCTTGCATCATATGGGTTATATCCGAGTTGGTGATCGATGGACTAGAGGTGGTAAAGTAGCTGAGGAGGATAGAACAAAGGAAGAGGGACCATCTTCACCTCCTTGTGATTACAAAGCATCTTCTGATATTCAGTTTGTGTTTGATCATGAGGCTGGTCCCTTAGAGTCTGTGAGGAGGGATGCACTTATACCACCATCTGAGAGTAGAGATATAGCTATCAGATCTTTAGATGATCAGCTTAAGATGATTGTAGACCTTCTATCTCAGTTGATTGCTGATCTTATATCTCAACAAATTGCTGATCTTTTGTCTCGATAGGTTGCCAATCTTTTGACTCAGCAATTTGCCAGCAGGGGCACCATCGAATTTGCTCAAGGAGAGACATCTCTGACTGACCCACTACCTGATCAGTCGATGGTCTCTCACATCTCTACACTTTGTTAGATGCTCACAGCTCAATTTGCTCGCCTTGAGGAGCTCAAGGGATCAAAAATCTTAGTGTTGGATTTGTAGAGGTAGGTTTTAGCTCTGGCCCATCCTCAGCCGCAATAGGACATCACTAAGATTTTTGATCTATTTTAGAGGTTGCCAAACTTTGTGGTGCTTTGGAGAGTGGGTTTGATTTTCTGAGGAGAGAGTTCAGAGACTCCAATGAGGCTATTTCTATTTAGATTGGTTTTCTTATGCAGTCCATGTCAAGAGCCCTAGCACAGCCTATCTCTTCCTAGGCTCCCGGACTCTCTTGTCCAGTTGCTCGTGCACGTACTTCTACCTATGGTCGAGATAGATGTGGTCGAGGACGTGCCTATGGCCTTGATCTTGATACTCCTCACCATATTTCTGAATCATCTTTCGATTTTGATTCTGGCACATCCAGTTGACTACTTTATTAGATCTTGCTAGTATTATGTATTTAGGATGTAACTAAAGGCCTATGTACTTAGTAGTAGTTTGGTTGTCATGGTATAATGTATTTTTTATTTGACCATATTTTGGTATATTGGCCTATGACTTATGACTTAAAACATTTTGTATGAATATTATATTTTGACTATGGCTTGAATGATATAGTTCTTAGATTTCTTGTTTCATTTTGGATGTATGTTTGACCTTAGCTTTCATAAATTGTTTGGCTTATGGACTGTCCTGTATGCATTTTGGCTTAACATTTGGGTTACAAATGTCGTATATATGAATGAATTTCTAAAATCAATAGCAGGATCTGGAAGTTTAATTGAGGAGGAGTCTTTTCCTCTTTAAAAAGATACTTATCGAGATAACATTTGATGATGTCAAAAAGAGAGAGAAAACATTGGTATTAAATGCTTAAAGTGCTTGTAATAGTATACGCAAATTGAAAGCAAATTGCAATTGAAAGTAAAACACAAATTATTACAGTTCAGATTTAACAAATTATTAAATGAAAAGTTAAGCAAATTATTAATTTATAATAAAATTACTAAATTCTTAATTCATAATAAAATTGCTGAATTCTTAATTTATAGTGAAATTGCTGAATTCTAATGCTTAATAATAAAATTTGAGCAAATTGTTAAAAGTTTCATACTGAAAAGTCATGATATAGTATTAAAAATTAATACAAATTGTCAAATCTTCTTCTTTCTGAATACTATATGTTCTAATTGCTAACTTTTTTATAAATAATGCAATAGGCATAAAACAATACCCCAAATTAAGTGCCTTGAACTCATCACTTACATATAACTATTCTTGAGTTTCTTAACTTCAAATGGCATATCTCTTTTCAATATCAAATTTACTTTATTTTTTTTATACTTAATTATTTTATCATCATCAAAAAAGAAGAGATTGTTGCCCCTTGAGAGGGATACTAATGATTTCTATTCTTAGAGATGTCTTTTAAATACCTTTTCAAGAGTTTTAAGAAATTCTTATTATAAAATTTAGCTGAAAATAGTTAAATTTAAAATTTATTTAAGTTGAGAATAAAATTAAAATTTTTTGAAAGCCTCAAGAACTTTCAAGATGATATCGATTCATTTGAAGGTGGTTTCAAATTGTTTGAAAGCTTAAAAGTAAAGATATGACATTTTGGGTAAAAGAAGGCGACCCCTAAGTCAACCCTTTTTCTTTAGCATAATGACACGTAGGACTAACATGCTATTTTTGATCTGACATATAAAAAGAGGCAACCTCTGGGGCGTCTCATGAAAAAAGGGATGACCTATAGGACGCACCCTGTAGGTTCTGCGCACAAGAAATAGAATGCAAACTTTATAGCCTGTTACAAAAAGGGCAACCCATGGGGCGCCCCTTGAAGGAACTGCATAGATATATAGAACATTGTTCTTCTCGTCTATTACCAATCGGATGACCTAAGGGGCACCCCCTATGATGAAAATTTCTATAATGGCTATTTTTTTCTCTATTTGGCACATTTAATGTTTCTCAAATGATCTTCAATGGCTACCAACGACTACTATTCATCTTTCAGCATTGAATGAAGGTTTAAAATGCTTTGAAAAAGAAAAAAAATCAAGAAGAAAATTAAATGAATATTCAGCTCAAAGAAAACTCAATCTTACGCAAGAGAAGCATTAATTTCAAGCTCAACCACTTCTCTAACGTGCATTCAAGTTTTCAATCTCTTTAAGAGGGTTCTTAAAAGCTTTCTCTAGTTTGTATAAAGATTTTTTTAAGCTTTATTGTACTCATTAAGGAGCTAAATGTGATGAACTTGTACATCCTCTTTCACTTTATTTTACTATTTTGGGGCTCAAGCTTTTAGGGGTTTTCAAAGCTTGGAAAGATTGATCTGAATCTTGAATTAAATTATATTGGATTAGCTTGTATCCAAAAAATAAGTTTTCTAGCTTGGGATAGCTAGGATCGGAGCCTCCGATGTTGTATTCAATTGAATATGTTAGTGGATTGAAATTTCTAAGTAGGAGCTTAGGAAGTGAATGTAGGTGCAAGGTTGGCACTGAACTACTATAAATCATCCTATTTGTGTTGTTTTCTCTTCTTTCTCTTTACTTGCTCTATTATGCTTATTTTCTTCCTACTAAATTAGGTCCTTGTATTTTACTTATCTAGCTCACCTTACTTCACTTAAACTTTCAAAAGCACATATTATAATTTTATTTTTTAATTTAAATTTTTTTTTAGAAAATCTAATTCATCCCTCCCACCTCTTGGGTTGCATTGCTGGGCAACAGTTTTGATTGGTGAATCAAAAAAATCAACTAAGTTGGATTGTGAGCCCATAAAAATAATGGGACTATAATCTTGAAGGATCATAGTTAGAATTCCAAAGTGGATTGACTTGGAGAATAGATGTAGATACTGAGTTAAGCATCGAACCACTATAAATTTATTATATTTGTGGTTATATACTTTTATCTTACTACTGTATATTTAATAACTACTAAGCACTGCACATACACCTTTTAATTTTGTTATTAGACTTAAGTTCTTCGAATAATTTTTAAGAAATCCAATTCACCCCTCTTCTTGCATTACCATTTTTGAAAAATAAGTGATATTAGAGTAAGTATTTAGCCCAATTAATCTAACCATCAAGAGTTAAAGATCAATGGCAACCCCAATTAATACATTATTGGTTGAAATCCAATTAACCAATAGACCTTCACTTTTCAATGGTATAAATTACACATACTAGAAGGCACGAATGAAGATTTTCATTCAAGCATAAGATTATAATATGTGGACTATCATAGTAAATGGTTCTCACACATGCACAATTATGATTGATGATATGCCTTTTTCCAAACCTAAAAAGGATTGGTATGATCTAGTGATGCTCGTCGTTATAGTAACAAAGATAATATTAAACCTAATCCTACTATTGGTTAGAATAGCAGTGAGTTGGGTATTAATTTTCTCAAGAATTATAGGCTAAGTTATGTTCAATTTTAGTTAAAAATAAAATTTAAAATTAATTTTTAAAATAAAAATTTAAAAAATAAATTAAAGAGAATTAATTTGAATTTAGCAAATTAAAATAAAAGAAAGCAAATATTAATTAATAAGGGTTTAAGAATCAATTAAAGGTATTCTGGAATTTCAAATCCATCTTTAGCAGGATTGTGATAATTCTTTTTAATACAAAAATTTATATTTTAAGAATTTAGTTATAATTATAACATATTTTCTTAAAGCATGAACCGTATCTCCCAATCACAATCCATCTCAATGGAATCATAAGCTATTCAATACTCAATTCCTAAAAAAGTCATAACATGACTTTTAATAATTTTCTCTAATATAAATAATTAAATAAGTACGAACTATATCTTTTAGATTACAATCCATCTCAATAAAATATAGCCTATTTAGATATTAATCAATAGCAAGCATGTTAACACAAGATCTCATGTATGGAGAATAAAATTTAAAATTAAGCAGGAGAATATATTATTTATTGGATAAAAAAAATTGCAAAAGATAAAAAAAAATATAACCATGCTCGAAGACTTCATCTACTTATCCAGAATTCAGTCTTTTAGCCATGCATAGTTGATGATCTGCTCACTTCTAGCATCTTCAAACTCCTTTCTTTGCTTGTCTCTTCCTTAGTCATTGGCCTTCTTCTTAATCCTTACCTCCTTTTCTTTATGAACCTTTTGAATTTTTGAGTGATTAGAGCAAGCTCTTCATCTTCATCGTCGTTGTTTGATTGGTCTGAGTCTTCCTCCTCTTGAGCAATAAATTTTAGAGTAATAGTTTTCTTCTTTTTGATTTCTTCTTCACTGTGTTACTTCGTGGTGAGTTCATGTATCATAAGCGACTCGAGAAGCTTCTTCATAGGATATTAAGATCCTTTGCCTCTTGAATTGCTGTGACTTTTGCCTTCCAAGTTCTTGATAAAGAACTAAGTACCTTTCTCACAAGTTTACTATTAATATAGGACTTGCCAAGACTTTTAAGTCCATTAATTATATTAGTAAAATGAGCAAATATTTGAATAATAGACTCATCAAGTTCCATTTTGAAAAGTTTATATTTGTGAACAAGTATGTTAATTTTAGACTCTTTTACTTGATTAGTACCTTTATGAGTTACTTCTAGTCTATCCCATATTTTCTTAGCAGAATTATATATGAAAATTCTATTAAATTCATTTGCATCTAGAGCATAATACAAAATATTCATAGCTTTTTTATTAAGTTGTGCCATCTTCTTGTTAACTTCATCCTACTCATTTTTAGGTTTGAAAATATCCTTTCCATCAATTTATTTTATAAGTGAGTGAGGTTCATTTACTATAACACTCCACATGTCATAGTCAAAAGCTTGAATAAAAATCTTCATCCGACTTTTCAATAGGTATAATTTGATCCATTGAAAAATGGAGGTCGCTTTGTAAATTGCCCCTCGACGAGTGAAGTCCCAATCAAGTTGCCATAGATCTTTAGCTCTTGATGGTGAAATCAAGAAAGGGCTAGAGCATCGAGCTCTGATACCACTTGTTGCCCAGCTAAGTAATCCAAGAGAAAGGATGAATTAGGTTTCTTAAAAAAAATTTAATTTAAAAAATAGAATTACAATATATGCTTTTAAAATTTTAAGTGAAGTGAGGTGAGTTAGGTAAGTAAAATACAAGAGCCTAATTTAATAGAAAGAAAATAAGCACAGTAGAGTAAGTAAAGAGGAAGAAGAGAGAACAACATAAATAGGATGATTTATAATGGTTTGGTGCCAATCTTGCACCTATATCCACTTTTCAAGCTCCTACTTGAAAATTTCAATTCACTAACATATTCAATCAAATACAACATCGGATGCTCCGACCCTAGCTATCCTAAGCTAGAAAATTTATTTTTTAAGTACAAGCTAATCCAATATAATCCGATTGAAGGTTCGGATCAACCTTTCCAAGCTTTGAAAATTCCTAAAAGCTTGAGCCCTAAAATAGTAAAATAAAGTGAAAGAGGATGTAAGTTTAGCACACTTAGCTCCTTAACGAGCATAATAAAGTTTGAAAAAAAATCTTTACACAAATTAGAGAAAGCTTTTAAGAACTCTCTTAAAGAGATTAAAGACTTGAATGCACGCTGGAGAAGTGGTTGAGCTTGAAATTAATGCTTCTCTTGCCTAGGGCTGAGTTTTCTTTGAACTGAATATTCACTTGATTTTCTACTTGATTGTATTTCTTTTCAAAGCTTTTTAAACCCTCATTCAATCCTGGGAGATGAATAATAGCCATTGGTAGCCGTTGGAGATCATTTAGAAAATATTGAATGCATCGAATGGAGAAGAAAAATAGCCATTATAAAAATCTCCATTGTAGGGGGCGCCCCTTAGGTCGCCCCGTTGATAACAGGCAAGAAAAATAGTGTTCTGTATATCAATGTAGTTCCTTCAGAAGGCACCACATAGATCACCTTTTTTGTAATAAGCGATAAAGTCTGCGTTCTATATCTGATGTGTAGAACCTGCAGGGGGTGACCTATGGATCGCCCCCTTTTTTATGAGGTGCTCTAGAAGTTGCCCCTTTTTGCATACTAGTTCAGAAGTAGTGTGCTGGTCCTATGTGCCATTATGTCAAAAAAAAAAGATCGATCTAGGGGTCACTCTCTTTTATCCAAAATGCCATATTTTTACTTTTAAACTTTCAAATAATTTGAGACCATCTCTAAATGAATCGACATTATTTTGAAAGTTCTTGAGGCTTCCGAAAAACTTCAATTTTGCTTCTAACTTAAATAAATTTTAAATTTAACTATTTTCAACTAAATTTTATAATAAAAATTTTTTGAAACTCCTAAAAAGCCATTCAAAAGATATCTTCAAGAATAGAAATCATTAGTACCCCTCTCAATTATTTTGTACTCATCAAAATCATTCTTAGGGGCAACAAAAATCTTACAATCGATTATTTTTTCAGAGTCACAATTAATCTAGTTAATTTTTCTTGGTTTACAAACCAAAATCTTATAATATTTATCTTAAGGCTTGGACTAACTCTAAGTTTTTTCTTCTAAAAAAACTCATTACAATAATTCAAGAAAGATATACAAGAATTTAAAGTTTGAATAATAAAACTATTTAAACTTTTGAAAAAGTTGAAATGATTGAGCTCTTAAATTATTTTGACTTGTTCTATGAATGCTTAAGAGAGAATTAATGATGACTTAAAAGCTTTTGCTTAGTGGTTGTTTGCTCAAATCAATACACTCCTCCCTTTTTGGTTGAGAAAATATGGAAAGATTTGAATTAAAAACTCTATTAATTTTCTTCCACCCTCTTATTTTTATTCCACTCAATAACTTGAAGAAAAAATTTAATAAGCTGAATAAATTTAATTTCTTCATTCTCCATTTGAATTCTCTTCTTTTATGATCTATTGGTGTTAGAGAAGGAAAGAAATGAGAGAATTTGATTTAGAACTAAACTCCTCTTCCTGTGTCAATTTTCAGTCATTAGATCATGATTAAACGACTCAAATCAAGCCAAAATCCACCCTTTATAGCTTAATCAGGGCTCAGATCTATTTAGGGCCATCGGATCAATCCATCGGATGGTTGGATGCCATCGGATCATGCTCAAGAGCCTGGAGAAGCTTTGAATCAAGTCAGGAGCTGTTCCAGCTGTTCGATCTTGCTATGGATTGCTTGCTACCATCCAATCACATGCATGATGATGTCTCCACTGTTCGATGGTGCCTAGCATCTCAGCCTCGCCCGTGCACTACGTGAAAGTTGGGTCCACTACCTGGTGAGTTTTTCGCCTGTGCTCCATGATGAATTTGACATCTCTTGATGTTAGCGCTGGGTTGACTGGCTGGGCTGTGCACGTGCATGTAGGCTACGGGCTAGGTTGGTTTCAAGTTCACATAGGCTATGCTAAGCTAGGTTGAGCGGGCTGGATCTTGGGCAGCTTATTTATTTATTATTATTTTCATTTAAAATTTTTGGCTTTTATTTCTTCTCCGTTTTAGCTCTGATTTGCATCAAATTTAATTCATTTTAACCTATGAATTGGACTCTTTGCATTGGTAAGGATCTTTTCTACAAAATATAAATAAAAATATTAATTTTTTAAAATAAATATTAATTAATAAATATTTTAATATTTTTTATTTATATATTTATAGTATTTATCATCCTTCTAACTTAAGTTTTGCTCGTCCTCGAGTAAAGAAAGAATTTAATTTTAGATACCTTTTAGGCTTAATATTTCGAATTTTATCTAGCAATTTTCAAAAGAACCATTGATGTCTAGTAGAGTATAAGTGAGGTATGTTATTGGGATATTAGTACTTACCAATATAAAAATTAAGTAAAAAATATTAAACCTTCCATGATCTTTTTCTATGTTATCCCTATCTTTATCTCTAAATCATCTATTTTTTATATGGGCAAATGTATTATTACTTCCATTCTTCATTTATTGATAATTTTTTATTTTATATTGTCTAATTTTTGACATGAATATTATTGCTTACTTAGGCAACGAGATCCAGTTACTTGACAAAAAATCAATATATATATATTTTTAACATTGTACCATTATTGAGTATCTTAACTCCTTAAGTTTTTTTATTTGATCCATATGGTAAGTTTTGGGCCAATGACTTACAAATCAGTTAGCCTTAGGGCATTAAGTATAAAATATTTTTGGGCTTACTAGATTGAATCAAACAGGCTACGAGTTAAGACTAACTTTATAATGAGTTTTCTTATTCTTTCCATCTTTTGATGTGAAACTTAATACTTGTTTAGATAAAGAGATCCGGTTACTCAGTAAGAAGTACTTAAAATTTATTTTATTTTAAAAATAATTTTTATTTTATAAAAAAATATATAGATATCTTATACAAGCCCATAAAAAGTAAATTCTTCTCTGATGATGGTAGAAAAAGTCAGAAATGCTCAAGAAAAAATTATATGTATTCTAGACTTAATTCTTTATCAGATTTTTTTAATACTTTATCCCTCAATAGCTCAAAATTCTTTACTCTATGCATCAAATTTTTTTTTTAAATGCTTGTTTCAATTCGATTCTTGAGCGTAATCGGGTGCCTAAATGCTAAATACTAACTTCTTCGATGATTTTTTTTTAAAAAATTTTTATTCTTCTTTCCAACTTAATTTTTATTATTCTTA
Source organism: Cocos nucifera (assembly GCA_006176705.1). NCBI lineage: Eukaryota > Viridiplantae > Streptophyta > Magnoliopsida > Arecales > Arecaceae > Cocos > Cocos nucifera. The sequence goes on from QRFJ01003632.1 coordinate 99,220, forward strand.
ATGAAGGAGAAAAATAGAATGTGATAAATAAAAAGAAAAAAGTTTACTTGGCTTAATATATTTCTGGGCTCGGCCTAAACTTTATTTGTTCTTTATCCAGCATGGGTTTGTAGCTCTCCCTCCTCCAACTTAATCTTGAACTTAAAAGAAAGGTAGGCTAAAAATTAAAAAAAAAATTCAAATGCAAAAGCTGGGTTGCTTCCCGTTAAGCACTAAGTTTAACGTCTTCAGTCGGACCCTATGAAGGAGTCTCACTTATAATCAACTTTATTATATCCTTCAGCCGGACCCTATGAAGGAGTCTTACTTATAATCAACTTTAGTATATCCTTCAGAATTTTAAAAGGATAAGGCTAATTAGGATGTCTTGTTATTATAGCTGTAAAACGTTGATGGAATGCTTTACGATGATTAAACTTAGCACAGACTATTAGAGTGTATTGAGCAAGCATGCTATACTAGAATTTAAAATTATCATAATTTTATGATGACCAGGAAGGGATTGTATTTGTTGGACCTAACTCGAGGATGGTGGTTTAGAAATTACTTCAACTATAATCTGATCTACCCTAATCATTTTTTTAGATATGATATATCTTGACATCAACTCTTTCTAATCTAAAATATGGCATTTTTTTAAATTAATTTTAAATCTATTTTCATACATTATTTTAATATTGTTGATAGATTTTAGAGGCCATCCTTGAAAGTAGTGTCGAATATAGAAAAATTAGTTTTAAAATAGTTATCCCTCATTTCAGCAATGTCCCATCCAACAGCTTTTTTATGTACTTTTAGAACACCTATAATCCTAGTTAGGTATCACTAGTAGGGTGTCAGTGGATATATCAAAAAATAGTTTCAATTCTAAAATAGTTGGTTGTTCTAACAATGAAGCTATTAGTGGGCTAGATGGTGGCTCAAATTTTTTGATCAAAAGTGGGATAGTTTTAAGATAGAGCATATCTATTCAGTCATTTACTTCTATAATATACCCATTTTTATCAAAATTATTCACACCAAAATGAGCCAGAAAGGGATTTAATGAATCTTGGAAAAGAATTGTCACCACAAAAAATCTACTTTTTTGTGATGGATTTATTTACGATGAAAAAAATTTTATTGCAAATAACGGTATTAGCAACAAAATTTTTTTTTCATCGCTAATAATATTTACTTACGATGAAAAAAATTTTCATCATAAATAATCAATTATTTATGATGAAAATTTATTTTGCATCATAAATAATCTATTATTTATAATGAAAAAAATTTATCTCTAATAAACTATCATAAATAAATTATTTTAAAAATTTAAAAGATGAATTATTAGCAATGATAAAATAATTTTCATCATAAATAATTAATTATTTATGATTAAAAACTTTTATTACTAATAAACTATCATAAATAAATTATTTTAAAAAAAATTAAAAAGGTGGATTATTAGCAATAAATTATTTTCATCATAAATAATCAATTATTTATGATGAAAAAATAAGTTTCATCATAAATAATCAATTATTTATGATGAAAAATCTTCATCGCTAATAAACTACCATAAATAAATTATTTTAAAAAATTAAAATGATAGATTATTAGTAATGGAATATTTTTATCATAAATAATTAATTATTTATGATGAAAAACTTTCATCACTAATAAACTATCATAAATAAATTATTTTAAAAAATTAAAAAGGTGGAATATTAGAGATGGATTATTTTTATCATAAATAATTAATTATTTATGATGGATTATTTTTATTATAAATTCATCATAAATAATTAATTATTTATGATAAAAAACTTTCATCACTAATAAACTATCAAAAATAAATTATTTTAAAAAATTAAAAAGATGAATTATTAGTGATGGATTATTTTCTTCATAAATAATTAATTATTTATGATGAAAAAAATAATTTTTATATAAATAATTAATTATTTATGATGAAAAACCTTCATCACTAATAAACTATAATAAATAAATTATTTTAAAAAATTAAAAAGATGGATTTTTAGTGATGGATTTTTTTTATAGTAAATAAGTAATTATTTATTATTAAATAATAATTTTAATTATAAATAATCAATTATTTATGATGAAAAACTTTTATCATTAATAAACTATCATAACTAAATTATTTTAAAAAAATTGAAAAAGATGGATTATTAGTGATGGATTATTTTTATTATAAATAATTAATTATTTATAATGAAAATCTTCTTTTCATTATAAATAAATTTTTATTTATGATGAAAATATTTTATCGCTAAAAATGCATTACAAATAGCTTAACCAAAATTTTAAATTAAAAAAAATGGACTACTTTAAAAATAAAAAAAGTATAAAATGTGCCATGCATGGTCGATACGATGGGGTTGAGGGATACGAGCATGTCCACTGTTAGCTAGCTCGTAAGTAAATTAATAGTTTTTTATAAGTTTTAAAAATTAATATTTTTTTAATTTTTTTTAAATATTACATAATTTTATAATTTAAAGCTCATCTTCATCATTTATTATTTAAGTAATTATCATACAAATACCATCACAAAATATCATCTTGATTTGATAGCTCTAACTATGCAGATCGATAAAATTTGATTTTGATGGTCATGAACAACCGCATAATGATCTGATAAAAATCACTGATGGATTCAAAATGTTACAACGATGATCTTTATGATATTTATAATATACTATCAAAATTTTATTTCAATCAAATACAATTATGATAGTTAATTTAGCACAGGATGATTTTAGATCGTTAAATAAAAAAGAGTGATCAAAAGGCTAAACAATATCCAATTATAAAATAATTTTTTGACAAATGATCTTTGCTACTATTTTAATCATCTGTATAATGTTGATTATAAAATCTAAACTCCACATATATGAATCATCCATGTTAAGTATATTTTACAAAAGCATAAATATAATTGCTTAAGGACTTTAAGAATGTATATCAAAAGATGTATAGTTTTAGATAGTTTATATACACGTGGCTTGCTTTTTATGATCACCACTATAGAAATGATCAAACTATTAGAAAAGATTATTTATCTAAAAAACTCATCTTATAATCACATGCTAGTTGGCATTTTAATCACTCAAATTTTATTTAACGATCCAAATTATCCCATGCTAAATTAACTATGATAATTATATTCAATTAAGATAAAATTTTGATAATATGCTATAAATATAATAAAGATTATTATTATAAATTTTTGAATTAATTAATGATTTCTATCTATCAGATCATCATGCGATCGCTCATGATCGTCAAAATCAAATTTTATCGATATGCATAGTTAGAGCTACCAGATTGAGATGATATTTTGTGATGGTACCTACACGATAATTACTTAAATAATAAATGATGAAGATAGACTTTAAAATTTAAAATTATATAATATTTAAAAAAAATAAAAAAATTAATTTTAAAAGAATACTAATTCTTTTAAAATAAAAAAATATTAATTTACTTGCGGGCTATCTAACAGTGGATGTGCTCACACCCCTCAATCCCATTGCATCAGTTATGCATGATTCATTTTTGCCCTTTTTTTTATTTTTAAAATAGTCAATATTTTCTTTTTGATTTAAAATTTTGATCAAAGTATTTGCGATGGATTATTAGCGATAAAATTTTTCTATCATAAATGATCAATTATTTATGATAATTTTTTTTTATTATAAATAATTAAGTATTTATGATGAAAAAATTTTCATCTGTTGCTTCAAAAATTGATTTTGATGATTATAAAATATTTAAGAAGATTAATAATAAATTTAGCTTGGAAAAAGATTTTTTATGTTTTAGGGGCAAAATCATAATTTTATCAAATTTTGATCTGAGAGCCTTAAGAACAAGTATAGAAGATTTTTAATTCTTTAGAAGCAGTTCCATGATTTTTGGATGCTTATTTTGGAAGAAAATCAAGTTTAAAGTGAAAGGGTCGACTCCTAGGTCATCTCCTACTGAAAAGGGCTATTTGGCATGCTGTTTCTGTGCCAAGGGTCGACCCTAGGGTCAACCTCTACTATTTCAAAGGCTAAAAATATAGAATAAGTATTTTTCTAAATTTTATCTTAGAGGTCGATCATCTATGCCATGAGTCGACCCCCGTAATAAAAATTTTTCTGCAATGGCTATTTTTTTTCTTATTTTGGTAGGTTTTATTGGTTTCTTTAATGTCTCCAATGGCTACAAATCTTATCCAGATTTCTCCCCTCCATCTATTAAAGATTTAAAAGGCTTTAATAGAAAAAAACATAAGAGTTTGGTGTAATTCAATTTTAGTCCTAAGCAAAAGTTATCTTCAAGCAAAGAAGCTTTCATTTCAAGTTCTTCTATCTCTCAAGAGCTCTTTCAAATCTCCAACAATCTTGAGAAAAATTAGAAAAGCTTCATCCATTATTGTGAAAAATGTTCTTAAGGTTTTATTTGCTCATAAAGAGAGTTAAACTTATATTTGATTGCCATTAAATTTTTTACTTTGCTTTACTATTTTGATTCAAGTTTTGGGGGGGTTCCAAAACTTAGAAAGGTTGATCCTAACTTTGAATAGGATTGTATTAGATTGGCTTGTATCCAAAAAATAAGTGTTCTAGCTTAGGATAGCTAAGGTTGGAGGTTTTCAATAGTGTATTCAGTTTGAATACGGTTAGTAGATTTTAATTCTCAAGTAGGATCTTGGGGAGTGGATGTAGGTGCAAGGAAAGTACCAAACCACTATAAATTTTGCTTATTTATGGTGTGCTTACTATCTTTCTTTTCTTAGTTTGTTAAATTCTTGCTCTCTAATCTTTTATATTTTTTCTCTAACTTAAATCGCTTCACACACACATCTTGCATATTATCATTCAATCTTGATATCTTTAAATTAGCTTTAAAATTTTAAAAACCCAATTAATCCCTTTCTCTTGGATTGCATAGCTAGGCAATAAGTGGTATCAGAGTCCAGTGCTCTAGTCATACTTTGATTTAACCATCAAAGAGCCAAAGATCTATGGCAACCTAAGTTAGTATTTCTCTAGCCAAGGGGCAGTCCACAAATCGACATTCACTTTTCAATGGGACAAACTATACCTATTGAAAAGCTCAGATGAGAATTTTCATACAAGCACTTGACTATGATATGTGGAGTATCATAGTTAATAGACTACATATATCCACTAAGATAATTGATGGTGAGGAATCAATCAAACTTAAAAAGGAATGGAATAAGATTGATAAGAAAATGGCTCAACTCAATGCAAGAGCCATAAATATTTTATATTGTGCTCTAGATGCTAATGAATTTAATCATATTTCAACATGCATGTCGGCTAAAAAAATATGGGATAGGTTAGAAGTAACTCATGAAGGCACAAATCAAGTTAAAGAGTCAAAAATTAACATGCTTGTGCACAAATATGAACTTTTCAAAATAGAGCATGATGAGTTAATAACTATAATGTTTACTAGATTTACGGATATTATAAATAGTCTTAAAAATCTTGGTAAGTCTTATTCTAATAGTGATCTTATGAGGAAGATTCTTAGATCTTTGCTAAGGACATGGAAGGCCAAAGTGACTGCAATCCAAGAAGCCAAAGATCTGAATGTTTTATCCTTGGAGGAGCTTCTAAGATCTCTAATGACACACGAGCTAAGCATGAAACAACATCAAGAAGAAGATGTCCAGAAAAAGAAGACAATAGCCCTTAAATCCACCACTCAACAAGATGAGAAATCTGATGAAATAAAAGATGAAGAAATAGTCCTCATCACAAGAAAGTTTAAGAGATTTTTGAAGAGAAAACAAAGGATGAGAAATAGGCTACCTACCAAAGGAGAGCATAGCAAGGAAAAGGATAGGGACCAGCCCCTTATTTGCTATGAATGTAAGAAGCCGGGGCACTTTAGGTCTGAATGTCCTCAACATAAAAAGGTTTCTAATAAATATAGAAAAAAGATTATGGTGGCAACATAGAGTGATAGTGACGACTCAAGCTCCAAAGAGGAAGAAGCTCATGAACAAGCCAACCTATGCCTTATGGCACATGAGAATGAGGTAAGTGCTGAAATCTCAAATGAATTTATATTCAAAAAACTTCAAGAAGCCTTCTATGATTTAGTAGATGATTTAAAGAAGTTAGTAACTAAAAATAAAGAATTAAAATTAAAAAATCAAGTCTTGCTAAAAAAAATGAAACTATTCAAAGTAAAAAACTAATCTTAACTCAAGAGAATATAAATTTAAAAAATAAAATTAGTAATTTAAAATTGATAATTAAAAAATTTACTTTAAGTTTAAATAAACTTCATATGATTCTTAAAAATCAAAAGACTGTTTATGATAAGAATGGTTTAGGCTATAATCCCCTAAGAAAACAAAAATTTTTGAAAAATATTTTTGAAAATTCATAAAGCAATAAACTTTTAAATATTACTTGCTTTAAATGTGGTAAACTAGGACACAAATCTTATACATGCTTCTCTAATAATTTAAATGTAAAGAAAATATGGGTTCCAAAAGGAACCATTGTGACTAACCTTAAAGGATCCAAGAAAATTTGGTACCTAGAGTAAGGACTTGATTTTGCATGTAAGTGTATCTTGCATCCAAAAGAGAAAACTGAAGATGGTATCTTAATAGCGGATGCTCAAGACATATGACCGGTAATGAGTCCCAATTCATCATACTTGATGCTAAAAGTAGAGGAATGGTCATCTTTAGAGACAATGGCAAAGGAAAGATTATCAATATAGGTAACATTGGTAACACTCCCTCCAAGTATATTGAAAATATTTTATTACTAGATGGTTTGAAACACAATCTCTTAAGCATTAGTCAACTTTATGACAAGGGTTACAAAGTTATTTTTGAATCTTCATTATGCATTGTAACTAGTCCCAATGATGATGGCATTATGTTCATTGGACATAGACATGGTAATGTTTATATGGTAGATTTGAATGATCTTTCTATGATAAACATGCAATATCTAGTAGCTATGAATGCCAAAATTAATGAGACTAGTTGGCTTTAGCATCGCAGGCTTGCACACATTAGTATGCATTCACTTTCAAAGCTTATCAAAAAGGAATTAGTTACCGATTTACCAAAATTAAACTTTGAAAAAGATAAAATTTATGATACATGCCAATTAGGTAAATAAATAAGAGTTTCATTCAAATCTAAGAACATTGTTTCAACTTCTAGGCCATTGAAACTTTTGCACATGGATTTATTTGGTCCTACAAGAACAGCAAGCTTAGATGGAAAATGCTATGGTTTTGTAATTATCGATGACTACTCACGTTTTACATGGATTGTCTTTTTGGCACACAAAGATGAAACTTTTCATGTTTTCACAAAGTTTTATCGAAAAGTTACAAATGAAAAAGGATTTTTAATTCAAAGTATTCGAAATGATCATGGAATCGAATTTGAAAATCAAGACTTTAAAAAATTTTGTGATGAAAAAAAAATTAGCCATAATTTTTCAGCACCACCTAGGACACTCCAATAAAATGGAGTAGTAAAAAAAAAAATAGAACTCTAGAAGAAATGGCCCATACTATGCTATATGAAAGCAACCTTCCAAGATACTTTTGGATGGAAGCAATTAACATAGCATGTTACATCTTAAATCATGCCCTAATCAGACCAATTTTAAAGAAAACATCTTATAAGCTTTGGAAAGGAAGAAAATCTAACATTGCATATTTTTATATTTTTGGTTGTTGATGTTTTGTTTTGAATAATAGTAAAAAAAACTAGATAAATTTGATGCAAAATCCAATGAAGCTATTTTTCTTGGTTACTCATCTTCTAGTAAAGCATTTAGAGTTTTTAACAAAAGAACCTTAGTAGTAGAGGAGTCGATGCATGTTGTTTTTTATGAGACTAATGATCTTCCATCAAGGAAGAGTAAGGATATTGATAATGCAGATTCTCTTATAAAAGGATTGAAGGAGATCATCCTAAAGGATTCAATAATTCAAAATGAAGAGAATCATGAAGACAAGCAAGAAATTGAGGGTGAAGGACAACATGAATAATCTCAAGGTACAAATGATCTTCCAAAAGAATGGAAGTATGTTTACAATCACCCCAAAGAACTAATTATTGGTGATCCTACACATGAGGTAAGAACTCGCAATTCACTTAGAGATGAATACAATCATTTTGCATTTGTTTCTTATTTTGAACCCAAAACCATTGATAAAGCCAAAAAAGATTATAATTGGATAAATGCAATGCAAGAGGAACTTAATCAATTCGAAAGAAATATTGTATGGGCCTTAGTATCAAGATCTAAAAATTATCCAATAATTGGTACAAAATAGATATATAGAAATAAATTAGATAAAAATGAAAATATAATTAGAAATAAAATAATATTAGTTGCAAAGGGTTATAATCAAGAAGAGGAAATTGATTTTGATAAAACCTTTGCACTTGTTGCTAGACTAGAAGCAATTAGAATTTTACCCGCTTATGCATGCTTTATGAATTTCAAGCTATTTTAAATGAATGTTAAAAGTGCTTTTCTAAATGGATATATTGCCAAAGAAGTTTATGTAGAACAATCTTCTAATTTTGAAAATTATGCTTTTTCAAATTATATTTTTAGATTAAACAAAGCATTATATGGTTTAAAACAAGCACCTAGGGCTTGGTATGCAAGACTAAGTAAATTCTTGCTTAATAATGGATTTTCAAGAGGAAATGTAGATACAACTCTTTTCATTAAAAGAGATCATGATGACATCTTAGTAATACAAATATATATTGATGACATTATATTTGGATCTACTAATGAAACTTTATGTCAAGATTTTGCTAAGCTCATGCAGGGAGAGTTCGAGATGAGCATGATGGGTGAACTAATATTCTTCCTTGGACTTTAAATCAAACAAACAAAAGAAGGGATCTCCATCACTCAAAGTAAGTACACAAGAGAACTACTCAAGAGATTTAGGATGGAGAGCTTCAAAGCAATTGGTACCCCCATGAGTCCATCATATAAGCTTGATAAGGATGAAGGAGGTAAAAGTGTTGATCAAAAACTTTATAGAGGTATGATTGATTCTTTATTGTATTTAACTGCTAGTAGACTAGATATCATGTTTAGTGTTTGTTTATGTACATGATTTCAATCTAATCCAAAAAAATTATATTTAAATACTGTAAAAAAAAATACTTAAATACTTAAAAGGAACTCAATCCATAGGTTTATGGTACTCTAAAAATTCATCAATTAATTTAATTAGATATTCAGATGCAGACTTTGTTGGATGTAAATTAGATAAAAAAAGCACTAGTAGAACTTGCCAATTTCTAAGAGTTAACTTAATCTCTTGATTTAGTAAGAAGCAAAATTCGGTAGCATTGTCTACGGTTGAGACCGAATATATTGCAGCCGAAAGTTGCTATGCACAAATCTTATGGATTAAGCAACAACTTGAGGACTTTAGCATCAAACTAAACAAAACTTTCATAAGATGTGATAATACTAGTACCATAAATCTAACTAAAAATCCAATCCAATACTTTAGGTCAAAACACATTGAAATAAGATATCATTTCATAAGAAAGCATGTTCAAAATAATGACATAATTCTTGATTATGTTTGTACTGAAAATCAACTAACTGATATTTTTACTAAGACCTTAAGTGAAGATAAATTCTATGAGATTAGAAGAGAATTAGAAATTCTTGATCCCCTAGCTTAAACATCTTTATGATTCTAAGCTCTCTTCTATCAAAATATCATCTTAAACTATCTTGAGCCTATATCTCACTTTTCTTTCTCAAAAAGCTCAAATCTAACCATCTTTTAATCACTCTCATATGTAAAATTTAACCCCTAAAATCTTAGATTTTTTCAAAACTTTTTCATCATTTTTTTGGATTTTCTTGGGCCATGGGTTGACCTAAGGGATGACTCATAGGCATTCTTGTAATTTGACCAAAATTCTTTTCACCCGGCCCTGTTAATCAAGAACTCCTTCGGCCAAGAGGCCGACCTCCCCTATTTCTCGCTTCATTCGAATAAATTGGTCTTGATCATTCTCATGAATGAAATTTCAATCCTTAAAATCTTATATTTTTTCAAAATTTTTCCATCTCTCTTGAATCTTTAAAGTTTAAAATAATTTTGTTTAATGCATTTATATTATTCAAAAAGGGGAAGATGTGTTTTTAATTCATGTTGTTCATAAATATTTTTTTCTTAAAAAAAAGATATTCATTCTAAATTTATTGTGTTCTTTCAAAATAGGAAAGAAAAGATTAAAGGTAAATTTATCCAACAATAATTATGAAAAAAAGAGGAAGAAAATATTATGTGATGAATTTTCTAGTATTTACTCTTAAAAAATAAGAAAAAAGATATTTATTTGTTAAATATTATCTAGTTAGCCTTGACTAAACATTCTAATTAATTTGAGTTAAGGATAATGAATTTTGATTATTTTATGATCCTTTTAATGTAAGCCTTGATATGATTATTCAGTTTAAATTCAATTGATTTGATTACCAAATTATTTTTGATAACTAATTAGAGTTAAAACTAATTTAAAATATATTCTTACTCTAAAATGTTAATTTTGATACATACTTCTAATTTTAAAATTATGAATATAATATAGAACTTTTAATGTATCTTTAGAAATCTTTGTAAAATCATTTTTGCTCTAATACTATCTTTGTTTTGCTCGATACATTTCTGATATATATCTTTTTCAAGCTTAATTGACTGAAATTTATTTTAAAAAAATAAAAAATAATAAATTAAATATTATGCTTGATTCTACTATTCAAATATTTGAAAAGCTTTAATCCTCTTAAAATTTAAAAGTACATACTTGAAAATCTATTCAAAGAATCATATTCATTCAAAAAAGGGGAGAGCTTTTGATATTTGAGTTTAAGCTAATTTTTTGTAAAGAAAAAAATTTTAAATGATAAGATTTTAAAGGAGAGCTGATTCATTTGATTTAATTTAATTTTTTAAATTTTTGATTCAATTTTCTAAATTTGATACATCTATCATTTGATACACTCCATCATATCTCTGATTCCTCATCTGATTTAGATGCTTCCAGCCATGATCTCTACAAGATTTAGTTTAGTCATCTTTGTATTAGGTTATGATTTAGTATCTCTTAGTTGTTTCTATGAGTTATTAATCAAGTCATAGTTGGTTATATTTTTTTTTGGATCAAACTTATGGCATTGGTACTATTGGCTGTTTGGGTCATGGATAGTTGTATCTATGAGGATTTATGGTGCTCCCAAGCCTTGGGAGGCCACGGGAGGAGTCAGAGGGTTGGCTCTAGGGATTTTAGGAGCTTGGTTGGTGCTTCGGAGATATGGGATATAAGATGAAGCAAGAAACCAAAGCCAGAAAATCAAGACTATAGAAAGAAGATTTTCTGTAGGTTAGTTGGCTTAGTCCAAAACTAGATTGGCTAAGTCTCAGAGCACATGCAAAATAGAAAGATTGAGTTTTGGGACTGCAGGCATGGTACAGAACTAGGTCGGCTCAGTTTCAGACTGAGCTGACCTAGTGAAACTTAGCCAACTTAGTGCTGAGACTGAGCTGACTCAGTGTATGGGCAAAGTTATACGAGGATCTATTTTGGACTAGGATCTGGATTGATCCTAGGGGTCTTAAGGTCTGATTTGAGAGATCTTAAGGAGGCTAATTCATATATAGGTCGGGTCTAGATCCAGAGGATGATAGCATGGAAGACATGGGTGTATATGGGCTTGGTGAGTGCTTTCATGTATTGGATTAGCTGGAGAGTTTTTTGTTCGGATCTAATGGCTATGTATAAATACATAGCTTATATTAGGATTTCAAGATGCTATGAAATATAGACCTTTTCTTCCTCAACTCTCTTCTTCTCTTCTCTCTAGAATTGCCATCCTAGGATTCTTGAAGAAGCCCTAGAGAAGGGGGCATCTCCCTCAAGCCCAAGGAGGGAGATGCCCCATTACAGATCTAGATGGAGGATCGGTGGTTTGTTTCCCATAAAGAACGTCACAGGTTCCTTCAGGTCCATGCTAAAGATAAGGGGCTTCTACAACATAGTATCGGGGCTTGTGATGCCAAGAATGATTGGTGTTTGAGCGATATCATACAAACATCAATTGGTATTAGAGAGAGGTGATGCCAGTTGGTGCACCTACATCTGGTATCAGAGCCTGATGGTGCATGGAAGGGAAGAAGAAGTCGTACAAAATAAAATCAAAAATCTGCATAAGGATTCCATGGTATGTCTCAAATCTATCTTTGTTATTATTGTGGTTTGGCCAATCAAGAGCAGTGAGTTGAAGATGGAGGTTGAGTGGATTAATAGAAAGGGATTTTCCTAGGGTGGAAGGATTTGATGCATGATTTGCTAATTTATCTTGGTGGAAAGGTTAGGGTGTATGACGGTTATATTACAGGCAGAGAGCGCTAGAGTGCTGCAGTAGCGCTTTCCTTGAGATGCAGAGTTGAGAGAGGCTCGATGATGCAGCAGTCGAGGAAGGTATCTCAACAGAGAGCATCAGGGTTCTCTAGGAAGATGGACAGTGTAGGACTATTGAAGAGAGGTTTCCTAAGGGGTAATGATCAAAGGAAGGTTGGAGAAGCGACTATACATCCTTCGGTGTCAAGAAGATGGAAAAGTAGTTGAAGATATATTCAGTAGTTCGACCAGAGCATGGACTTGCAGAGCCTTGGAGATGATGGAGATGGATGATCCATGGAGGTCCAGCAGGTTAGGGCTGGACGGCTGTAAAGTGGCATAGAGATAAGTCAGGAAGTGTTGGAGTGCTCCCTTGGAGGCACAGGGCTGAGAGAGGCATGGTGGTGCAGCAGTCGAGAAGTGTATCTCAGTAGAGAGTGTCAGTGGTATCTTAGGGAGATCGGGTGCAAGTCTCAGGGAGAGCTAGGGGATCTCAGAAAGTGCTTGAGGCATCTCAGATAGTCGAAAGTATCATGGATCAGATTTTTTCTGTAGGAGCACTAGGGAGAGTCGCGGTTTAGGTGGAGGATGGTTCTTCGGGCGTAACTAAAGCGATGGCTGGTGTAGGGACAGAAGAGGAGGACTATGGTGAAATTTTCTAGGGTTTAGTCACTGAATTCAGAAGAGTTGGATGAGCTCTTGAGTTTTGAGGTGCCCAAAGATTGTGGAGGTATCCAAGATGGCTTTGAAGAGGTCTACGAAGCACAGAGGATTCGAAGGAGCAGCGATAGTGTTCGAGGTGTAGCAGCAGGCTCAACAATGTAGTGTTGAGTAGTTGGCCTCAAGGGACTCGATGATAGAGTCGGCTTCTGCAGTATCAGATGGACTTTGGATATCGGTGGAGCTCTGGAGAGGTGGCTTCATAATTGGAGAGGAATTTGACATGAGTTCAGAGCAGTGGGGTGCGGGAGGATCGATATCCCAGCACCAGCATCGGTGATGCACAGTTCCAGGTGGAGCAGCATATGCAGGAGGATAGACGTATTTTTGAGGAGACCATGTCAGGATTTGCAGCGAGTGTCGGTACAGGAATGATGTAGATTCTCTAAAAAAGTTCAGAAAAAATGATGCAGCTGCTAAGCAGAAGAGATCTTACAATTCTAGAATGGTGCCAAGAAGCAAGCATAGATCTTTAGCGGTGGAGGTGGTCATCCCAAAGACCTCAAAGGTAAACAACAGCTGAAGAAGATTGATGGAGGCGATGATTGCATAAAGGACTGTCAAGTGCGCAGGGACAATGGGATCGTGTAGAAGGTCATTGTCGAGAGGTTTGCCAAGGCTTAGGAGCACCAAGGTAGAGATTGTGAGGATTTGTGGTGCTCCCAAGCCTTGGGAGGCCACGGGAGGAGTCAGGAGGTTGGCTTTGAGGATTTCAGGGGCTTGGTTGGTGCTTCAGAGATCTGGAACATATGGTGAAGCAAGAAACCAAAGTCAAAGAATCAAGACTATAGAAAGAAGATTTTCTGAAGGTTAGCCGGCTCAGTCCAAAACTGAGTCGGCTAAGTCTCAGAGCACAGATAAAATAGAAAGATCGAGTTTTGGAACAGCAGGCACGGCATAGAGCTGGGTTAGCTCAATTTTAGACTGAGCCGACCCAGTGAAACTTAGTCGGCTCAATGCTGAGACTGAGCCGACTTAGTGCAGGGGCAAAGTTATGTGAGGGTCTGTTTTGGGTTAGGGTCTGGGTTGATTCTAGGGATCTTAAGGCTTGGTTTGAGAGGTCTTAAGGGGGTTAATTCATGTATGGGTCGGGTCTAGATCCAGAGAATGAGAGCATGGGAGACATGGGTGTATATGGGCTCGGTGAGTGCTTTCATGTATTGGGTTAGTCGGGGAGTTTTTTGGTCGGGCCTAATGGCTATGTATAAATACATAGGTTGTATTAGGATTTCAAGATGCTGTGGAATACAGACATTTTCTTCCTGAACTCCCTTCTTCTCTTTTCTCTAGAATTGGTATCCTAGGGTTTTTGAAGAAGCCCTGAGAAGGGGGCGTCTCCCTCAAGCTCAAGAAGGGAGGCGCCCCATCACAGATCTAGGTGGAGGATCAGTGGTTTGCTGCCCATAGAAAACGTCACAGGTTCCTTTAGATCCATGCTAAAGATCAGGGGCTTTCACAACATGGTATTGAAGCTTGTGATGCCAAGGATGATTGACGTTCGATTGATATCTTGGAACATCAATTGGTATCAGGAAAAGGTGATGCCAGTTGGTGCGCCAACAGTATCCATGAATTTTGTATGTTTTGATGGCCTAATTCTCATGAATACTTTTGATACCTTTATATTTTATATTTTGATGACTTGATGTTATGATAATTATTTAGATGTAAATATGTGATGATATCATTTGAATGATATGAAATGAAATCTTTGTGAATTGGCTAAATTTCATTATGATCATTATGTTGTAAATTGAAAGTTTTGTTATAAACTCTTGTTCTAATAGGAAAACATATGGAATAACTTAAGGGGGAGGTTTTTTTATTTTTGAATTTTAAAATCCTTTAAGATCTTACTTGATGATGTCAAAAAGGGAGAGTAGAGTAAATAAAATTAGGCTACAAGCAAAATTGAAGTAAAATTGATAAAAAAAATAAAATAGAAGTAAAATTATGTGATGTAGCATGTTCTTTCAAAATTTTTGAAACCCTCAATCAATGCTTCTACATGCTTTATTTTTGCTTATACTCAAATATTTTATCATCATAAAAAAGGAAATGATTGTTGCTCCAAGAATTGATTTTGATGATTATAAAGCATTTGAGGGGATTACTAATGAATTTAGCTTAGAAATTTCTTTTTATATTTCAGGGACAAAATCATAATTTTATCAATTTTTGATCTGAGAGCCTCAAGAGCAAGTATAGAAGATTTCTAATCCTTTGGAGGTAGTCCCATAATTTTTGGATGCTTATTTTGAGAGAAAATCAAGTTTGAAGCGAAAGGATCGATCCCTAGGTTGTCTCCTGCTGAAAAGGGCTGTTTGGCACACTGTTTTCGTACCAAGGATCGACCTCTACTATTTCGAAGGCTAAAAATATAGAACAACTATTTTTCTGAATTTTGTCTTAGAGGTCGACCTCCTTATGCCATGAGTCGACCTCGAGGTCGACCCCTGAGCCATGAGTCGATCCCTGTAATGAAATTTTTTTTACAATGACTATTTTTTTCTTATTTTGGTAGGTTTTAATGGTTTTTTTAATGTCTCCAATGGTTACAAATCTTGTCCAATTTTCTCTCCTCCATCCATTGAAGATTTAAAAGATTTTAAATAGAAAAAAATACAAGAGATTGGTGTGATTCAATTTCAGCCCTAAGCAAAAGTTAACTTCAAGCAAAGAAGCTTTCATTTTAAGTTTTTCTACCTCTCAAGAGCTCTATCAAATCTCCAACAATCTTGAGAGAAATCAGAAAAGCTTCGTCCATTATTGTGAAAAGCGTTCTTAAGGTTTTATTTGCTCACAAAGGGAGCTAAATTTGTATTTGATTGTCATTAAATCTTTTACTCTGCTTTACTATTTTGATTCAAGTTTTGGAGGGGTTCTAAAACTTGAGAAGGTTGATCCTAACCTTGAATATGATTGTATTGGGTTGGCTTGTACCCAAAAAATAAGTGTTCTAGCTTGGGATATCTAGGGTTGGAGGTTTTCAATGGTGTATTCAGTTTGAATACGGTTAGTGGATTTTAATTTCTAAGTAGGAGCTTGGAGAGTGGATGTAGATGTAAGGAAAGCACCGAATCACTATAAATTTTACTTGTTTGGGGTGTGCTTGATATCTTTCTTTTCTTAGTTTGTTAAATTCTTGCTCTCTAATCTTTTATATTTTTTTTCTAACCTAAATTGCTTCACACACACATCTTGCATATTATCATTCAATCTTGATATATTTAAATTAGCCTTAAAATTTTAAAAATCCAATTCACCCTCCCTCTTGGGTTGTATAGCTAGGCAACATCATCATAAATAATTAATTATTTATGATGAAAATATTCCATCATCAATAGTCAGCCCTTTTTATTTTTTTATGATTTATTCTTAGCTAATTATTAGCAACTAAAGTATTTACAACAAAAATTTTTATCATAAATAATTAATTATTAGCAACAAAAAATTATTTTTGTCATAAATAACTTATTTTAATATTTTTTGGAGAGGAAAAAAAGTTTTTAGAAAAATATTTGGTGGGAGTTATTAGCGACGAAATTATTGATGATGAAAATTTTAATCATGAATAATTACTTATTAGTGATGAAAAATTAGATTCCGTCACTAATAATTATTTTAGCAATGAAAATTACATCACAAATAATTTCATTATTAAAACCCTTTAAATTTGCCCCCACTCCCACAAAACCCACTCTCGTGGCTCAAAACCCTCTCCTCTCCTCTCCTCTCTCTCTCCCCCCTCATCCTCTCTCTCCCCTTCCTCCAGGACTTTCACCGATTGCTGACTGTGTTTCCTGCTATCACTGCCACTGCTGCCATTGTCGCTGCCACTACCACCATCATTATCGCTGTTGCCAACGCTATTACTGTTGTGCTTGAACTGATTGAAGGTAACTTAATTTCTAGCTGGCCGTGGGTTAGATTTTTTTTTTTTAATTTATTCTTTTGATCATCTAGGAAGCATGTGTGTTGCCATGTGGTGGCCAGTGGAGGGTGAGTGTAGGCTGTAGGCTGTGTGTGGTGGTTGATGGGCTTCGTGGTGGAAGATGGAGGGCTAGCGCTGCAGGGGGTAGGGGGCCGCGGGGGTGGGGCGTCGAGGGATGGTGGTGATAGGATGGATGGTGTGAGGTGGAGGGGTGCTGCATGCAAGGGGTGGGAGGCAGAGGGGGGTGCATGGGGCGTGGATTGACGGTGGTGATGGGTCAGGTGGGGGGCCGTAGGTGGTGGGCAACGGAGGGGTGCCATAGGGGGTGGGGGGCCATGATAGGTGGGCACCGCAAGGGTGCAGTAAAGGGTTGGGGGCCACGATGGGTGGGGGCTGGAGAAGGGTGCATGGGGCTATTGAAAATTATGTTCCAAAATCAATCATCAACCTGTTAACGATTGAGATATTATAATTGATTTATTAATTAATAAAAAATATTTTGATATTTTTTTCATCATAAATTTACATCTTCTAATGAACTCCATTGTTGTGATGAAGTTCTTAGGACTATTTAGTTTCGATAAAGAAAGGATTTATCGATTAGTCCTTAAATTTATTCACGACCAAATGATAGACTGTTAATTAGGACGATAGCATCTATCGAGCATAGGTTGCTATATGTCATATAGGTTGGTTGTCCTCTTAATTCAAAAGTATAGAGACACTGGTATAGCATATAGGTGAGATGTATGGGTACATCATTATTAAACATGACCAACTCTAAAGCATTTTGCTGTCGAGAATGTCTCTGATGGAATATAGGTGTAAGTATCCCTTAGACCTGAGATCATCTCAGTAACTTGCAAGCAACTCATTGTGCTTTGGTACTAGACTAACTGAATTTCTAATTCAGCAATGGAAGGCTTTTGGGCACAGTCAAGTACTTGCAAAGTCAGAGTGTCATCAAGATGGAATTGACCACTCAAGAGTTGGAGAAGAATGTATCACTGTATTTCAATATAGAAAAATCTTGGCCAGGATAATCCATCGGATGGATTTGATATTTTAAAATATAATGTGGACAACCTAATCAGAGTTGATAGTTGAACTCTGAGGTGTCCTACGAGCATTATGGTCAAGGGGATGAATTATATAGAAACTATATTCACATGGGTTCTAAGGATGGTGTTCTACACCTTTTGACCTATCCGACCATCGGGTATTATTGCTAGATGGTCACTTTGATTGGTATAAAAGTTTATTCCTATGCTACTGACTTAGGTTCGAACCTATGAGGTCATACACATTAGAGTTCACATTCCGATCAGATGGTTGATCAATGATTTAGAATCATTTTAGGGTTAAACGATCAATACGATTAATGTTTGACCTAGTGCAAGTGTTGTAGGAGGATCGATTAGCAATTCGATTGCTACTTGACTTAATTTGATTAAGCCAGTAGGTTGAGATTAAGTCTAATTAAATATTATTTAATTAGATTTGATTTAGGCTTGATTGGATCAAGTCCAATTGGCTTATTGGATAAGTCAAGTACAAGGAAGAACTAGTCCTAGTCTAACTAGGACTCGGATCAATCCAATTTTTTAAATTAATTAAAAAATTAAATTAAAATTAAATCTAATTTAATCTAATTTAATTAAGTACTTAAGTGGGCTAGGATCTTATTTAATTGGGTTGATTTACTCTTGTTTTTGTTTGATTAAAAGACCTTGTTTGACCAAGTCAAAATAGGAGTCCTAGTGTGACTAGGACTCCCTATTCCTTGCACCACCTAATCCTCACGCCCCACCCTTTTCTCTTTGTATTTTTACGTGAATAATCTCTTTGCCCAAGGTTTTTCATGCCTCCCTTCTCTCTTCCTTTTTCTCATATGGAATTTTGTTGGAAGACCAAGTCAAAAGGGGAATTAGTTTTGCTTAAGGATTCTATGAGATAGAATCCTTATCAACCAAAACTCTTCTCATAAGTGTGCCAACCCATCCTTTCTTATTTTATTTGATTTTCATGGTAAAAGAGGAATTTTTTTGTGCACCCCCCTTGCTGGTCCATGGTAAAAAAAAAAAAAGGTGGTGGCACCCAAGAGTTGGGCGCCCCAACAACTTCCCTTATTTGGTCCTTCCTAGTCTAGGTTTTTGACCTAACTTGGACTCTACATATCTCTTTATTTGAAAAGAATTTTTGGCTAAAATTTTTATGAATTTTAGACATTTGAGAGGCCTCTTTGGTGGATAAAAATTAGAGAAAATTTCATCTAGACCATGGAGATATTGGAAACACAAATCAGGGTGTCTAGGAAAAGAACAAAGAAGAAGAAGAGGGTCTTCTTCTAGGATTTTTGTTCTAGATCTCTTCCTCCCTTTTTATGAGCTTTTGAGAGGTGTCTCAGCATTATAAATATTTCTATTTTCTTTTGATATTTTGGAGTATCTAAATTTTGAAGAAGAAAGCATCGGATCAACCGTCGAAGAGAGATCAGTATAGTGCTAGCATACTATGCCGATTTCCTACATTAGGATCTTTAATTGTGTTCATGGACTTGTGTGGACGACTCCTAGAGGTTGGACGCATGTGTGGCTAATGACTTTATCCTCAAGTCTAGATCAGCATGTTAGAACATCTAACTTGCTCAGGTAATAGATCTGATCTATTAACTTCATACCTGCATTTGATGTAGTGTAGATGTAGATTGATTTGATCAACCTTTTTTTTCTTATTTAATTTTAATTTTTAATTTAATATCATACCTTGATCATATAATAGATCTAAGATTTAGGTATTTATATATTTATTTAAATAAATATTTAATTTATTTAAGTCTTCTGCTGCATGATCTTGAAAAAGTTTCAAGATCTACCCGTGAAATCCTAGATCTGATTCCTTCAATTGATATCAGAGCCTACATTCTTATTACATGATTTTTATGCATGTTTAGATTATTTCTTAGATTATATCTAATTTATAATCTAATTATTAAATATAAAATTTTTTTAAAAAATTTAGATCTCATGAACTGCTATAAGATTGTCCTGCTGTAAGGTTTACCCCTTACAGTAAAAAGGTTGTCCTAGTTCATAATGATCTAACTCTAATAAAAAATTTATTAGATTTGATCTAATTTTATTTATGATTTAATATATTTAAAATAGTTTTAAATCTAAAAATAAAATATTTTAGATTGAACGAACTAGGATAAGGTTGTCCTATTATAAGGTTTACCCCTTACAGTGAATAGGTTGTCCTAGTACGCGCTGATCTAAAATATTGATCATAAAATTTTAGATTAGATCTAAAAGATTTTATGATCTAATTAAAAATATTTTAATCTAATTTCAATCATCATAAATGTATTGGATTTGATCTCGAAAGATTAATGATTGATTATTATTGAAACTATTTTAATTACATAAACCTGTTTAGATTAGATCTAAAGTAGTTTTATGTTTATTTTACTTGCATATTGATTATGAATCAAACATGAAACTTGATTGATAGAACCATATTGTAAAAATATTTTATAAATATGAAAATTATTTTTGAAAAGTCAAACTCCAACCCTCAGCCCAAAACTTAATTGAAAATTAAGAAGTTGATTGATTAGGATCTAGGATTGTGAATTGAAGATTCTAAGATACAAATCATAACACATTGGGTTAAATGGATTAGTGGAGATTAGGTCCATTAATTGGGTTAGACCTAGGGTTAGATTAAAGAATAGACTTAATTAGAGAATTGACTAAATCTAATCAATTATTATCTTAGATTAGGTCAAGGATTCTCTAGATTAATTACAATAGTTATAGTTGGTCAAGTCCATATCTTTAACAAGATCCAAGATGGACTTGATTCTTGGCTATGCAGTCTAGCATGAACTATTAGGTTGATCTAATTGAAATTAATTAAACCAGTTGATGTCTAAGATAAACTAGATCGGTGGTTTTTAATTGGCAGCCCACTTACCTGACCATTTCTGATGGTGTCTAAGGCAAACTTTGACAGATCCTCCCATCGATCGAACTTATTTGATCTTTTTGGTGAGATGATATTTTGATTGAATCACTTAACTATTCAAGCTAATGCATGTCGGCTAGGTAAATCAATGTGACTAATTTAGATGCTCCTAGATCAGTCTATTAGTGGTCTCCCTTAAGCTGACTTGGTGAAGCCAGTGAGATGATCATGACAAGCTGGTTAATCTGATCTACTCACTTCTATAAATAAATTCTCTAAAATTATTAGATCCCTAAAATAAAATAGTTATATGATAACTGGATCATAGCCTTTCATTAAAATGGATGATAATGGGTCCATCAATTATATAATCATTGAAGGCCTAAAGGCCTGGTGCTTATCGATTGATGGAATTATCATTCATTATATGATCTCTTTGATACATTTTTCTAAATGGTGGTTAGATGGGCCAACCAAAATTGGGCCTGATCATTCATTGATTAGATGGGCTAAGTATGGTCATGTTAATGGTTGGACCTAACTGGACCATTTTTTGAGAAGGCTAAAGCCAACTGATTAGGGGCTGGGGCAAAATTTAATTACTAAAAATTATTTGAAGAAATAATTGGTTATGAACCTATCCTTAGATATACATAGGTTTGTCAACCAAAGTTGGACTCGTGTGCAATCTATGTGGATTCTAGTACCTACTAAGAAATTAGGGTAATTCCTCAAATTGGAGGTAGAGACTACCAATTTGAATAAAATAGCGGAAGAAACCTTTTGATTAAAGTCCAAATTTTTAGGTTTAATGAATAATTACTAATTAGATTTTGATTTTTCTTTGTGCAGACATGGCCACTTTCCTATCGCTTTGATCATTGTTGGACAATGATAAGTTGGTGGGATCCAACTTCGATAGCTGGTATCAAAAGTTGAAGATTGTCCTGAAGCATGAATGGATCTTATATGTGCTGATGGATCCTGCCCTGAGGAGCTAGCTGCTAATGCATGTAGAACAATCAGAGATACTTATTAAAAGTGGCTCAGTGATCGAACCACAGTGCGCTGCATTATGCTGGTTGTGATGAGCGATGAGTTCAGTCGTAGGTTTGAGACATCTCAGCCAAATAAAATGCTTCAAGTGTTGGAGGATTCTTTTGGCACACTCGATGACATTGAGAGGCACAAGACTAGTTGCACCATCTTCAATGCCAGAATATGGGATGGAGTCTCTGTCACTGATCATGTACTATACATGATCGAGCTGATAGAGCGCTTGAGCAAACTCAGCTTTTTCTTGCATGAACAACTTGAGAAAGATGCAATACTGAACTCGCTGCCAAAGTCCTATCTCCCTTTCCTTACTCATTACAGAATGACAAAGCCTAAAGTAAACTACCATGGCTTACTGGGGTTACTTCAAAACTTTGAGAAGGATCACTAGCTCCATAAAAAGTTAGTGAACTTAGTGGGAGGTTTGTCTTTTGGTTCTCGACCCTTTTGGAAAGGAAAAAAGAATAAAAAGAAGAAAACAAAGAAGGTGCAAGTTCAGGCTGGGACATCAGTGCAGGGCCAGATCAGAAAGATCAAGTCTGATAAGAGTCAAGCTGAATGCTTCCTTTGCAAGAAGCGGAGGCACTGAAAGAGAAACTATCCTCAGTATATTGCCTCCCTGGATCCAAATAGGCAGAGAAAGAAGCAAGCTATTGCTGGGCAAGGTATTTACATGATAACTTCTTATAATTTTCTATTTGTGATATTACTGACTGGGTATTGGATACTGGTAGCTCTTACCATATTTGCAATTTGTTGTAGGGGTTGCAGATTAGTAGATGGAGATGGAAGATCAGTTCCAATTCTAGCTTTAGGAATTTTGAAATTTATTTTTGAATCTCATACCATTGTTCTTAGTGATTGTCATTTCTATCCTAGTTTTTTTTTAAATATCATTTTTGTAGGCCTTTTGGCTATGAACAATTATGAAATTTCAATAAAGAAATAAGTTTGTAATGTCATTGTGAATGGTGTTACTGCTTTCTATGGATAATTGAATAATAGTATTTATATGTTATCACAATCTATTAATGTAGTCTATTCTACTGGCAAGCATCCTAGATTAGATAGTATATCAGATATCTACTTATGGCACTGTAGGCTAGGTTATATAAATAAGAATAGGATAAACAGGTTGACTCAAGAGGAAATCCTCGAAGTCAGTGATTGTGAATCACTTCCAACCTGTGAGTCCTATCTTTTTGGTAAAATGACCAAGTCACCTTTTACTTTAAAAGATGAGAGAGCTAATGAGCTCTTAGGTCTAGTACATACTGATGTGTGTGGACCAATGAGCACAAATGCCAGAGTATGTCTACTTCATCACTTTCATAGATGATCTATCCAGATATGGATATGTCTATCTGATGAAACATAAGTCGAATTCTTTTGAAATATTCAAACGATTCCGAAGTGAAGTAGAAAAATAAACTAAAAAGAGTATTAAATTTTTTTGATCTGATCGAGGAGGAGAATACCTTTCTAATGAGTTTCTCACATATCTAGGATAGAATGAGATTCTCTCCTAATGGACTCCTTCTGAAACACCATAATAAAATGGTGTATCTGAAAGAAGAAATCAGACTCTGTTAGACATGATCTGATCCATGATGGGTTTTGCCAGCTTGTCGATATCCCTCTGAGGATTTGCACTCGAATCGGCTTGCTATCTTTTAAATAGGGTTCCAAGTAAATCTGTAGTTAAAACTCCATATGAGATATGGACAGGATGTAAGCCAACACTTTCACACCTTAGGGTTTGGAGATGCCCAGCTTATGTCAAACAGTTAATTATAAATAAACTTGGACCTAGGTCTGACAAGTGTATATTCATAGGGTACACAAAAGAGACCAAAGGATACTATTTCTACCATGCTGATGAATAAAAGATGTTCGTTAGCCTTAGGATAATTTTTTTGGAAAAAAAGTTTCTTGGTGAAGGAACTATTACCTCTAAGGTTGAATTTGATGAAGTTCAATAGATAGAAAGTCCGACACAGAATGTTGAACCTAAGTCGGATTTGATCAGATCAGATCCGAAGCCTAGTGAACCTGCACTATTAAGGCGATCCAGTAGAGTACCATGCCATCTGGACAGATACTATGGATTCTTGGTCCAGGATGGTGATTCCATCGAACTCGATGAGAACAATGAGGATCCGATCACTTATATAGATGTGATGCAGAGATCTGACTCTAAGAAATGGCTAGAAGCCATGAGATCCGAAATAGATTCCATGAAGGACAATGATGTATGAACATTAGTTGACCCAGCTGAAGGGGTTAAATCCATTGGGTGTAAATGGATATTCAAAAGAAAAAAATGTGCAGACGAAAAGATGGAGACCCATAAAGTCCATCTAATTGCCAAGAGGTATCGTTAATGTTATGGTATTGACTATGACGAGACATTCTTCCTAGTGGCAATGCTCAAATCCATTCGCATAATGCTTGCGATAGCTGTGCACCTAGACTATGAGATCTGGTAGTTGGATGTAAAGATGGCTTTCCTAAATGAAGATCTAACCGAAGAAGTGTATATGATACAACCTGAGGGGTTCACATCCACAGATGAGTTCAAGGTGTGCAGGCTTTAGAGATCCATTTATGGATTAAAGCAAGCATCTCGAAGTTGGAATATGTATTTTGATAAAGTGATCAAAATGTATGGCTTCGTTAAGAATGAAGAAGAATCTTACATTTACAAATGGGCAAATGGTCCAGTAGTGGTATTTTTTATTTTGTACGTGGATGATATTCTCTTAATCAGGAATGACATCCCCGCACTACAAAGAATAAAAGTCTGATTGTCATCATAATTCTTCATGAAGGACTTAGGTGAAGCATCCTACATCCTAGGGATGAAGATCTATAGGGATTGATCTATAAGGATGCTTGGTATATCCCAGTCCACGTACATAGAAACTATGCTGAAGAGGTTCAGCATTGAGAATTTCAATAGGGGCTATCTTCCGATAGGCTAAGAAATTTCTCTCTCTAAGAAGATTGTCCGACAACTCCTGAAGAGAGGAAGCGTATGAGTAGAATTCCATATGCTTCGACAGTGGAATTTATTATGTATGTAATAACATGTATGAGACCAGACATGACATACTCACTAGGAGTGGTAAGTAGATACCAGTCTGATCCTGAAGAAAATCATTGGAAGGTGGTTAAAACCATTCTTAAGTATTTGAGAAATACTAAGGGCCAATGGTTGGTTTATGGTGAGTCAGATATGAAGCTTGTGGAATTTATAGACTCCAGCTTTCAATCTGACCATGATGACAGTAAAAGTGTGTCAGGATATATCTTTACTCTAAATGGTAGAGTCATCTACTGAAAAAGTTCCAAGCAGCATACAGTGGCTGACTCTGTTTGCAAAGCAGAATACATAGCGACATTAGATGTAGCAAAGAAAGCTGTGTGGTTGAGGAAGTTCATCATCGAGCTTAGAGTAGCATCCTCCATTGATGGTCCAGTCCTACTCTACTGTGACAGCACTGGCGCCATAGCTTAGGCAAAGAAACCCAAGGCACACTAGTGGACAAAATACATTCTGCGTCGCTTTCATTTGGTCTGTGAGATCATGAATTATGGTGACGTCGATCTTCAAAAGATCGATGAAAAGGAGAACCTAGCCGACCCCTTCACTAAAGCCCTGGCAATTAAGAAGTTCGACATCCATAAATTAAAGATGGATATTAGATACTGTATCGAGTGGCTTTAGGACAAGTGGGAGTTATTGAAAATTATGTTCCAAAGTCAATCATCCACCTGTTGACGATTGAGATATTGTAATTAATTTATTAATTAATAAAAAATATTTTGGCAACTTTTTATATCATAAATTTATATCTTCTAATGAACTCCATTATTGTGATGAAGTCCTTAGGATTATTTAGTTTCGATAAAGAGAGGATTTATCGATTAGTTCTTAAATTTATTTACGGCCAAATGATAGGTTGTTAATTAGGACGATAGTGTCTATCGAGCATAGATCACTATATGCCATATAGGTTGGTTATCCTCTTAATCAAAAAGTATGAAGATACTGGTATGGCATACAAGTAAAATGTATGGGTACATCGTCATTGAACGTGACCAACTTCAGAGCA
The DNA here is from genome assembly GCA_006176705.1 of Cocos nucifera. NCBI lineage: Eukaryota > Viridiplantae > Streptophyta > Magnoliopsida > Arecales > Arecaceae > Cocos > Cocos nucifera. Next base: position 125,483 of record QRFJ01003632.1, read on the forward strand.
TTCTGCTGTCGAAAATATCTCTGATAGGATATAGGTATAAGTATCCTTTAGACCTGAGATCACCTCAGTGACTTGCAAGCAACTCACTGTGCTTTGGTACCGGACTAACTAAATTTATAATTCAGCAATAGAAGGATTTTGGGCATAATCAAGTACTTGCAAAGTCGGAGTGTGATCAAGATGGAATTGATGACTCCAAGAGTTGAAGAAGAATGTATCACCATATTTCAATATAGCAAAATCTTGGCCTGGGTAATCCATCAGATGGATTTGATTTTTTGAAATACAATATGGATAACCTAATCAGAGTTGATAGTTGAAGTTTGAGGTGTCCTACGAGTATTATGGTCAAGAGGATGAATTATATGGAAACTATATTCGCATGGGTTCTAAGGATGGTGTTCTACACCTTTCGACCTATCCGACCGTCAGATATCATTATTAGATGGTCACTCTGATTGGTACAAAAATTTATTTTTATGCTACTAACTTAGGTTCAGACCTATGAGGTCATGCATATTGGAGTTTACATTCCGATCGGATGGTTGATTAGCGATTTAAAATCTTTTTAGGGTTAAACGATCAATACGATTAATGTTTGACCCAGTGCAAGTGTTGCAGGAGGATTGATTAGCAATTTGATTGCTAATTAGCTTAATTTAATTAAGCCAATAGGCTAAGATTAAGTCTAATTAAATATGATTTAATTATATTTAGTTTGGGCTTGATTGGATCAAGTCCAATTGACTTATTAGATAAGTCAAGTGTAAGGAAGAACTAGTCATAGTCTAACTAGGACTTGGATCAATCTAATTTTCTAAATTAATTAAAAAATTAAATTAAAATTTAATTTAATTTAATATAATTTAATTAAGTTCTTAAATGAGTTAGGATCTTATTTAATTGGGTTGGTTTACTCTTATTTTTATTTGGTTAATAGACCTTATTTGACCAAGTCAAAACAGGAGTCCTAGTGTGACTAGGACTCCCTATTCCTTGTGCCGCCTAATCCTCACGCCCCACCCTTTTCTCTTCATGATTTTATGTGAATAATCTCCATGCCCAAGGTTTCTCATACCTCCCTTCTCTCTTCCTTTTCTCATATGGAAGTTTGTTGGAAGACCAAGTCAAAAGGAAAATTAGTTTTGCTTAAGGATTCTATGAGATAGAATCCTTATCAACCAAAACTCTTCCCATAAGTATGTTGACCCATCCTTCCTTATTTTCTTTGATTTTCATGGTAAAAGAGGACATTTTTTGTGCATCCCCCTTTCTAGTCCATGGAAAAAAAAAAAGAAGGGGGCGCCCAAGAGTTGGATGCCCCAACAACTTCCCTTATTTGATCCTTCCTAGTTTAGGTTTTTGACCTAACTTGGACTCTACATATCTCTTTATTTAAAGAAAATTTTTTGGCTGAAATTTTTGTGGATTGCAGAAATTTGAGAGGCCTCTTTGGTGTAGAAAAATAAGGGTAAAATTTATCTGGATTATGGAGATATTGAAAATACAAATCAGGATGTCTAGAAAAAGAATAAAGAAGAAGAAGAGGGTCTTCTTCTAGGGTTTTTGTTCTAGATCTCTTCCTTCCTTTTTGTGAGCTTTTGAGAGGTGTCTCAGAATCATAAATATTTTTTTTTCCTTTTGATATTTTAGAGTATCCAAGTTTCAAAGAAGGAAGTATCAGATTAACCATCGAAGTGAGATCAGCACAGTGCTAGCATACTGTGCTGATTTCCTGCATCAGGATCTTTGATCGTGTTCATGGGCTCGTATGGATGACTCTTAGAAGCCGGATGTGTGTGTGGCTCATGACTTCATCTTCAAGCCTAGATCAGCAAGTTAGAACATCTAACTTGCTCTGGTAATAGATCTGATCTCTTAACTTCATATCTGCATTTGATGTAGTGTAAATCTAGGTTGATTTGATCAACCTTTTCTTTCTTGTTTAATTTTAATTTTTGATTTAATATCATTCCTTGATCATGTAATAGATCTAAAATCTAGGTATTTACATATTTATTTAAATAAATATTTAATTTATTTAAGTCTTTTGCTGCATAATTTTGAAAAAGTTTCAAGATCTATCCGTGAAATCCTAGATTTGGTTCCTTCAGGGGCGTGGAGGGGTGGCGGTGATAGCTTGGGTGGGGGGCCGCAGGTGGTGGACGGTGGAGGGGAGCCACAGGGGGTGGGGGACTTCGACGTGTGGGTGGCAGAGGGCCCATAGGGACACTATATTCTTATAATATTTTTTAATCGTAGGCTATTTTTGACATTATTGATTTTGAGTATGATTGCATGCAGTGAGTTGTAGATGATTATTTATGCTCGCATTTCAAGAAGTACCGACATCACATTCATCGCCACTGGTACACTGTAATGCACGATCAGAGGGTAGAGGCAACATGATAGTGGCCATATGATAGCATCACTATGGAGGACTGGGCTATCATATACTGCACGTACTAGGATCCAGTATATTAGGTAACTTTTTTTTATTTAAAATTTAATAATTAAATATTATTTATTTTTAAATTTAATTACTTATTGGCTAATTTGAATGTTAACCATGCAGGATAGATGTGCCAAAAATACCATGAATTGGGCAAGGCAGACAGTCTTGCATTATGGGGGTTTGAGGCCATTCGTTCGCCATATGGAGCAGATGGTAAGTAATTTCTATTTATCATATTTTAACTCTTTAACTATTTAATAATTTTTTTATTAATTATTCTTAAATTATAGAGAGATGTAAAGAGTGGCGAGCTTTCTGATAGGATCGAGATCTACCAGCAGACACATCAACGACGGTCAAGGGGCTGGACGATCGGGAGCCAGGAGCTTTGTGTAAGTTTTTTCAACTATTTTTTATTTATATTTTAATTTTTAGTACAAACTTAGAATAGCTATAAATTTAATTTTTAGCATCGTATGATAGACATTAGATCCTAACCTACTCTAGAGGGCTCGACTGCATCCATAGGTGATGAGATCTATGATGGGGTGCTTGGTACGAGCTCCTGTTATGTTAGGAGGCTAGGTGATAAATACTATAAATTTATCAATAAAAATATTAATTTATTAATTAATTTATATTAATTTTTAAAAATTAATGATAAATTTATATATAATTTAAAAAATTAATATTTTTATTAATTAAAAAATTTATTAAAAAATAATAAAAATTAAAAAATAAAATTTTATTATCAGTGGAAAGAGCTCATTTTTTTTATCATAACAAAATAAGTTTGAAGCAAAATGGAGCTAAAATGGAGAAGATATAAATTTCTAAAGATAAAAAAAAATTAAATAAAAAAAGAAAAATGGCTCAGCTGGCTTCATAAGCCAAGCCACCAAGTCGAGCCAAGCCGACTAAGCGGCACATCCAAATATGCCAAGCCAAGCCAACTCAGTCGCAAAAGCCGTCAGTCGATCCATAATCTAGGCATGCATCGCCAGCTCAGCAGAAGGCAGCGAATTATGGAGCGACACGTGGTGGACCTAGACCCTTAAAGGGTTCACAGAAAATCTATCGCAGCTCATAAGGCATTTTGATCTTGGCACTCGGCAATAAGAGCACTGGTTGGTTGCGGTCTTTGGAATGCTCAATCCACATAGTCCATGGGAACAGTAAAGGCGCGATCGGATGGCTCTGGTAGCTTGCGATCAAGATCGGACGATGGAGGAATTTTTTAGCTTCAGACTTCATGCGGATCACCATCCAACGGTAGCGCATGATCCAGAGAATGATCCGATGGCAAAGAAAGCTGTCGACGATGATCAAGACTCCAAACGTACGATCAGCAGCCAGATTTTCTCCATCAATATGTGATCAACGGTCAGAATTTAATCCGACTTGATTTGGACTGATACACATCCAATTTTGATGATTTTTGAACCGTTGGATTCCTATTGAATGGCCAGATTTCACTAGAACCACCAAAATTCATCTAGGACTCTTTTAATCTAATTTTTACTCAGATTTTTTTATATTTTGATGATCAAAGAGCTCCTTAGTCCCACATTGCCTAGAAGAAAACTCTCCAGCCCTCCTAGCTTTATAAAAAGGATCCTAGGCCTCTAGAAATTGACATCTCCAATCAAGATGAAGCTTTGGTATAGGAGGAAGCCAGGCTATGGGTTAATGACTGCTTCAAAGCAATGAGTGTCGAGAAGAAGAGCAGGCTTTTACACCATCTTTCCACCGATGCTGATTCAAGATCAGAGATCAGGCTATTTTATTTTATTTTATTTTAAATTTTATGTATTTAAATTCTAAAATTTTAATTAATGTAAATTTTATTTTTTGCACTTTGATTTTAGCCTTTTATTTTTATTGTAATTTAATTTTTATATTTTAATTATTGTTCTTTATTCTACTGCAAGTAGATGCTAAGATCTAATTAGTAGATCTTAGTACCAAGTTTACTTTTCTACATAATTTAATTTCTACTTCATAATTTTAATTTTTAATTTTTGACTTCAAATTCTATTTTTAATTTTTTTTAAAAAAAATTAAAAATTTTAAATCTAAAAATACTATCTTTTCTGTGGATTCGATCCGACTCACTGCTATCTACGTATTTTTAATTATTTTAAGAAGTTGGATTAAACTGATAAATATAGTGTCTTAACGATAACTTCATGTTCCTATCAAGTTTTTGGCACCATTGTCGGAGAAGAAATGGACATTAAATTTTTGATCTCTTTAATTTTTTATAAATTAATTATATTTTTTTAATATTGCTTACTAACTTTTTATTTATTTATTTTATAGAAAAAAAGAAGGGAAAAGAAAGAAAGCATTTAATTTTGGTGAGATCAATCCTAACCGTAATCCTCTTTTCTTTTTATTATTTATTTTATTTTTAAACTAAGTTAAAAATATATCCACTTAAATCTAATTAAAAATCTCATGACAAGATTAGAAATTCTAACTGCTTAGAGCATGTATCATATCAGTTTTATTTTTATTTTCTGATGATTGCTGGAGGTAAGGTAAGCGTTTCAGAATTCAATTAGTTGCATGCATCTAGTTTAAATTGTATAGAACCCTTTGATTGAAATTTTTTTGTGCATATTCATATTAAACCCAATTAAGGGCATAACCCAATTAAACAAGATAAGGTGGAGATTTGATCACCCTTCCTTAGCCCACAAACAATCAACCAGGATCTTGCATTGACCTAAGCCTTTAATTTTAAAATTAATTAGACATCTGCCCTAGGAACTCGAGCTCAATAGGACAAGAAACCCTAAGAGTTGAATCAGGTTGGGGTTAGTCAATTTGATTGGTGTCTAAGAAAGTGGTTTAGGGACGACTGGGCCCGAAGGAAGGTAGTTTCTAATTAGTTCCGTTAGCTTACCTGACCAAGCATAATTGGTGTCTAAGATAAGTAACTGGGGGACTCCCACCGATCTTATACTTACGTGGCCAATTGATTGACTGACCCTATACTTGGAGTGCTCAAAGGCTGACTTGGAACAATTAGGAGTTGTCTAGATCTAGACTGATCTTAGGTTAGGATTAATTTGTTTGAAACTTATTTGAAAATAAAAATTTTTACTTTAGGTATTTTCAATCTCTATTGCCCTGACATTAGGTTGCCCTAGCATAACGGAAAGTTATGTTGCATGGTTGTCCTAGGATATGAAAAGGTTGAATTAACTTAGAACTTAAAAAAAAGAATTTAAAAAAATAAAATAAAATAAAAGATTGAGGACATTGAGAATATAGTGTGTGGAGAAGGATTTCAGGTCGACTAGTTAAAACGGATTTAATTTCTGTTTTAGACCCTACAACCTCAATATCCATAATGGATTTGGCAAATCAGCCTCAGCCTCAAACCCTTAAGGATTTATGTTATCCAGTTGGTTCCATCCAATCCTCTTGCATCAAATTGCCCCAACCCATAGCAAACGACTTTGAAATTAAACCTAAAATTATTAACATGCTTCCAAAATTCGTGGGAATAGAGGATGCATATATATTCATTAGGGAATTTGAAGAGGTTTGTGCAACCATGAAACTACAATAATTGTCAGAGGACGAAATCAAATTAAGATTAATCAATTTTGCCCTTAAGGATAATGCCAAAAAGTAGCTTTATAGTCTTCAAAATCAATCTATTACGACCTGGGAGGACTTTGTGAGAATATTCTTAAAAAAATATTTTTCTCATCACAAAACAGCTAGAATTAGAAATAAAATAAACCAATTCTATCAACTAGCTAGTGAATCATTTTGAAAATACTTCAATCGATTCAAGAACCTCTTGACCCAATGTCCACACCATGGAATAGAAACTTGGAGACTATGCCAAATAATTTATGAAGGGTTAGATTCAAATTTTCGAACAATGCTAGAGTCCATGTGCTAGGGATAATTTATGTATAAAGAACCAAATGAAATCTGACAATTTTTTGAAGATCTAGCCGAGAAAAGTTTACAATGGAAAACAACTAGGAAACCAAAAAAATCCACACCTTCAAGAGGTAGAATATACCAAATTCAAACCTTCCTAGCTGTAGAAGTCAAAATTGCAACTTTGACATGTAGGTTAGAGGCCTTAGAACTTTAGAGACTAGCCAGTATGAACCAAGTGTCTGCACCCATGTGCAATGGGTGCAATGCACTAGACCATGTCCTTAAGGAATATCCCCTCCCAATGAACTAATTAGATAATGGATGTGCACAAGTAAATGCCACATATTAGAGATCGTTGAACAATCCCTATGCAACCACTTATAACCCAGGTTGGAGGAATCATCCAAATTTTTCATGGTCATAAAATCCAAATGTAGGCAGTCCAAGTTTCAATCAGTAGAACCCAAGGCCTAATCCTATGATAAACACCCTGCCATCACCAGACTTTAATATTAATGAAAAGAAACTTAGTTCTTTAGAGAAAAGCCTGGAAGCCCTAGCCAAATCTAATGCTGACACCAATGCCAACTTAAGCAATTTCATGCAAACCACGAGCCAAATTCTGAATTCAAATTCTCAAGCCATAACCCACTTAGAAATGCAAGTGGGTCAGCTGGCATCTACCATAAGTAAACGTGAATGAGGTAGGCTACCTAGCCAACCTGAACCCAATCCAAGAATCAAAATGGTAGACCATTCCAAGGAAACTAGGTTAATCAAGTTAATGCTATTCATTCCTTGAGATCAGAAAAATAAGTAGATAATAAGGTAAATACATCTAACACTAGTGTTAAGCCTGTTGAGTCACCCAATGAACAATCTACCTTACAAACTCAAGCTTCTAAAATTGATAGTGCATCAAACCAGATGCCCACAATTTTTAGAGCTCCTTTCTCGAATCGATTAAGGTCTAATAAACAATCAAAATATTTAGACAAAATGTTAGAGGTATTTAAGCAAGTTTAAGTAAACATTCCTCTACTAGACATGATCCAATAAGTTCTGATTTATGCCAAATTCTTAAAAGACCTTTGCACCAAGGAAAAGATGATTAACGTACCAAAGAGAGCTTTCTCAGCAGCAAGTGTGAGTTCATATTTGTTAAGTCATATGCCTATAAAGTACAAGGACCCAGGTTCTCCAATAATTTCATGTGTCATAGGAGAAACCCACATTGAGAAGGCGTTACTTGATTTATGGGCTAGTGTAAATATTTTTGCCATATTCAGTTTATGAGCAATTAGGATTGGGAAAGCTTCAACCAATAGGGATCACATTACAATTAGTAGATCGATCTTTTAGGATCCCCAAGGAAATGGTTGACGATATTTTGATTAAGATTGAAAATTTTATCTTTTCAGTTGATTTTGTTATTTTGGAGACTGAGCTAATATCAAATCCTAAGGGTCAAATCTCAGTGATTTTAGGAAGACCGTTCCTAACTACTGCTAATGCTAAAATCAATTATCATAATGGACTTATAAAACTATCTTTTGGAAACATGACTATCGAGCTGAATATTTTCAATTTGGAACAAGAATCTACCAAGCATGCCAATGTAAGTATAGTCTAAGATGAAATTTATGAACCCATAAACATTAGCGATGAGAAAGTCGATCTTGAATCTAGTATTTGGCCAACCCATAAATATGAGAACCTAGATAAAATACTCGAAGATAATAAAAATGGCCAGAGATGGGAGCCTCCCACTAAACCACTCATAGAAATGACTAAACCATCATCTGAGTCATTAAATCAAGAGGCACGTAATGAAGTGTCAATGGAGTTGTTTAAGCAATATCACATTAATTTACCTCTAGAATTAAAATCATCTTTAGACATCCTTCCAGCATCCATTAAATCAAACTTAACTCCTAAAACTCCATTCATGAGCATCTTAAAAAAATAAATAGGAGAAATTCTTAATAAACATAGATCCGAGAATGGGATCACAAATTATATCCCTAAAATTAACAATGAATATATCAATAATGGAATTATAAATCAACTTTTTGAGATTGGCAATCCAAAATCATTGAAATTTGTCAATCCAGTATTTGACATAGGATAGTAAGCTGCATTGTGTCTGGCTGAAGATGGTAAACTTAACGTTTGTTGGGAGGCAACCTAATATTTAATTTTTTTTAGTCTAATTTATCTTTTCAGTTGATTTTCTTTTTAGGATAATTTGAATAAGTTGGAGGGAGAGCTTAAATTTTTAAAGGCATGTGCTGGACCAAAAATATAGTCGGATGTATTCTTTCATGTTCTTTATTACACCCTTTATTTTTTCTTCTCCATTAAGGATAATGTCGATTAAGTTGGGGGAGAGAAAAATAAAAATTTTAAAATTTTAAGTCTTTAAAAAAGTTAGTATTTAGTATTTAGACACTTGATTATGCTTAAGAATCGAATTAAACTAAGAATTTTTTTAAAAAAATTGATACACAGATAAGAGAATCTGTGAGATATTGAGAAATCAAGTATTAAGAAAATTCAATAAAGAGTTAAGTCTAGAACATAAAAAGTTTTTTTTAGAGCATTTCTATTTTTTTTCTACTAGCATCAAAGAAAAGTTTACTTTTTATAGGCTTATGTAGGATAACTATACATTGTTTTATATAAAAAAATTAAATAAAATAGTTTTCATATAAAAAATTAAATAAAATAATTTTTAAGTACTTCTCACTGAGTAGTCGGGCCTCTTTGCCTAAGTAAGCATTGAGTTTTGCATCAAAAGATGGAAAGGATAAAGAAGCTCGTTGTAAAGCTAATCTTAACTCGTAGCCTATTTGATTTGAGCTAGTAAGCTCGAGAGGTATTCTATAGCTAGTACCCTAAAATCAACTGATTTGGAAGTCATTGGCCCAAGACTCGCTACATGGATCAAATAGAAAACTTAAGGGATTAAGATACTTAATAGTGGTATAATGTTAAAAAAAATATTAGTTTTTCACTGAGTAATCGAGTCCTATTGTCTAAGTAAGCAATGATATTCGCATCAAAAAGTGGATAATGTGAAAATAAAAATCAATAAATGAAGGGCAAAAGTAGCAATACACTTGTCTATATGAAAATTTAGACAAATCAGAGATAAAGATAGGATAATTTAGAAAAAGTTTAAAAAAAATTAATATTTTTTACTTAATTTTTTTTATTAATAAGTATTAATATCCTAATGATATATCTCACTTAAGCTCTACTGAATATTAACGGTCATTTTAAAAATTGCTTAGGTAAAATTCAAAACTTTAAAGTTAAAAAGATATTTAAAACTAATTTCTTTCTTTACTCGAGGATGAGCAAAGCTTAAGTTGGGGGGTGTGATAAGTATCATAAATTTACCAATAAAAGTATTAATTTATTAATTAATTTATATTAATTTTTAAAAATTAATAATCAATTTATATATAATTTTTAAGAAATTAATATTTTATTAATTAAAAAATTAATTAAAAAATAATAAAAATAAAAAAATAAAATTATATTATCAATGAAAAGAGCTCATTTTTTTGATCATAACGAAATAAGTTTGAAGTAAAATAGAGCTAAAATGGAGAAGATATGAATTTCTAAAGATAAAAAAATTAAATAAAAAATAGCTCAGCCAGCTCCGCAAGCCAAGCCAAGCCGACTAAGCCGACACATCCAAATGTGCCAAGCCAAGCTGACTCAATTACAAAAGTCATCAGTCGATCCACGATCCAGGCGTGGATCGTCGCTCAGCAGAAGACAGCAAATCACAGAGAGACACGTGGTGGACCTAGACCCTTAAAGGGTTCACAAAAAATCTATCGCGGCTCATAGGGCATTTTGGTCTTTCGACTCAGCAATAAGAGCACTGATTGGTTGCGATCTTTAGAATGCTCGATCCATGTGGTCCATGGGAATAGTAAAGGTGCGATCGGATGGCTCTGGTAGCTTGCGGTCAAGATCGAATGGTGGAGAAATTTTTTAGCTTCAGGCTTCCCGCGGATTGCCATCCAATGGTAGCACATGATCCAAAAAGCTCCCGATGGTGATCAAAACTCTAAACACATGATTAATGGCTAGATTTTCTCCATCAACATGCGATCAATGACCAAAATTTAATCCGACTTGATCTGGACTGATACACATCCGATTTTGATGATTTTTGGACCGTTGGATTTCTATTGAATGGCCAAATTTCACCAAAACCACCAAAATTTATCCAAGACTCTTTTAATCTAATTTTCACTCAAATTTCTCTATATTTTGATGATCAAAGAGCTCCTTAGTCCCACATTGCCTAGAAGAAAACTCTCCAGCCCTCCTATCTCTATAAAAAAGATTTCAGGCCTCTAGAAATCGACATCTCCGATCAAGGTGAAGCTTTGGTACAGGAGAAAGCCAGGCTATGGATTAATGACTGAAAGTAATGAGTGCCAAGAAGAAGAGCTGGGCTTCTACACCATCTTTCCATCAATGCCGACCCAAGATCAGAGATTAAGCTATTTTATTTTATTTTATTTTAAATTTTATGTATTTAAATTTTAAAATTTTAATTAATATAAATTTTATTTTTTATACTTTGATTTTAGTCTTTTATTTTTATTATAATTTAATTTCTATATTTTAGTTATTATTCTTTAATTTACTGTAAGTAGATGCTAAATTCTAATTAGTAGATCTTAGTACCAAGTTTACTTTTCTGCATAATTTAATTTTCACTCCATAATTTTAATTTTTAATTTCTAACTTTAAATTCTATTTTCAATTTTTTTTCTTTTTCTTTTAAGAAAATCAAAGATTTTAAATCTAAAAATACTACCTTCCTTATGGATTCGACTCAACTCACTATTATCTATATATTTTTAATTATTTTAAGAAATCAAATTAAACTAATAAATATGGTATCTTAATGACAACATCGCATTCCTATCACTAGGGCATGAAATCAAAGCTCTTATATCTTCATGTCCATCCAGGGCTGACATCCATACTGCCTGTGATGTTCGACTAGCGGAGATATAAAGATAGACTGCTAAGGATCTACAGCAGGCTATTGAGTTGACTACACGCAACAATGAGTACCAGTTGTTTCAAACATAAATGATGGAGCAAAAGGCACAAATGGAGCAGATGATAAGACAATAGCAAGCCGGTTCAAGCTTCTCTGAGCAGTCTCCTCCTTCTTCGACCCATTCTTCTTCTGTAGATACTATCGATGTTTAATAACCGATGGCCTATTTTTGTATATTTTTATTTTTATTTTAGATATTTTATATTTATAAAAAATATTTTCTATAATTATATTTTTATATAATGAAATGATGAAATTTATTTATGGATGAAATGATAAAATTTATTTATAAATTTTTTATTTTATTTTTTAAAAATTATAAAAATTAATATTAAAAATATAAAAAATATATTTTTTTATAATTTTTTAAAAATTAATTTATGATAAAATTATTTATGATGGATATTTTTTATTATAAATAATTATTTTTTATGATGAAAATAATCATTTTCTATGATGAAAATAATCCATCATAAATAATAGATTATCTATGATGGAAATAATCTATCATAAATAAAGATTATTTGCAATGAAAATAATCCATCATAGATAATTTATTATTTGCAATGAATATTTTTTGTTGGAAAAAAAATTATTTATGATGAAATTTTTTTTTCTTCCATCATAAATAATTTCGTCATAGATAATTTAAGGAATAAAAAAAAATTTTATCGACAAAAATTTTTATCATAAAAAAATATTATTAGTGATAAAAATATTTTTTTCATTGCTAATTATTATTTGCGACCCCATTTTTTTATTATTTGCGATGAAATATTTGCATTGCAAAAAATTGATTTTATTGTAGTATGTGGGTGTACCTTCCTCTAGAGTATTATTCATTTATGATTTTTAAAAAATCTCTATTAATTTCATTATCTCATTGGTTTGTCCTATCTTTCCATTACAAGAAAAAGAATGGATGATTCTAGGGTACTTGGAAATAGGACCGTAGGTAAGTAGGGTGATGAAATTAGTTCATCCCACTATTCTAGTTCTTTTCTATATATTTTTGCCTTAACTAAATAGTCTAAGATGGTCTTTTTGGTTATGCAAGATTGTTCTATGACCATTTCATTATTGAAAGTCATAATTGATTATTCAAAAAAGTTTCTAGGACATTAAAATTTTTAGCTAAGTATGGTTCCTTAGAGTCACTCTCAGATTGACTAGGCAACTACCTTTTCTCCTACCGATTTAATATGAGAGTTAGCTTCTCTAGTTCTTTCAAGATTTGCATACAGGAGTGAAGGATCTATTGGCTATTATCGTTAATAAGTTCTAACTTGTATATTGCTTGCTAAATCTTCTCTTCAAAAGTTGAATCATTATTAGTTGAAGAAGATTAATATTATGGGTAGAGCATATCATAAGGTGCATCCATGAATGTAAATCCTTATGGTACTGGAGTAACCACTGGTTATGGTTTCCATAAAAAAATTTGGTGGAGCCCCCCAGCTTGGATTATAAGCATTAAAGTATGGATTATTTTCTAGTTTGAAGTCCATTTGTGTTTGATCTTGATGAACTTGCTTATACATGAACTCAGGAAATTGGTATGCGACTAAGCATTCACTCATAAAGTAAGTGGGGCTTGAACATATGGCACAAACTTATTATATAGGAAGAAAAGATGGATAGGAAGAGTGTCTAATGGTTGTTAGATGGTCTATTCTATGGGACAACTCATCCAATATACTATCGAGATCCATCTTGGATTGTTCTGATTATTTAGATATGCAATCAAGGATTCTAGATCAGAGCAATCCTCTTCTGATTATTATTTATTTTATTTTATTTTATTTTAGAGAATAAGAAAAGAAATGAGAAAAGAGAATTCTAAAGCTAAAAGCCTAGAGGATCCTAGATTTAAGAATGATAGATGCAAAAAAATTGTTAGTGTTTTATGTTAATTACAATCAGGTTAAATAAGAATGAACTTTCTATCTTAGGATTAACCTAAATCTAGATAACTCATAATTGCCAAGGTCACCTTCGAGCATTCCAAGCCCAAGACTAACTTACTCGGTCAGGTAAGTATAAAATATAGGAGGTCCCCTATTTGTTACTTTTCTTACACCAACTGAGTTGGCCAGGTCAAATAATAGAATCCATTGTAAACCATTTTCTTAAACCACTTATCTTAGACATTGAGCAATTAATTAATCCAAACCTGATCCAACTCTAGGACTTTCTTATCCTATTGAGCTGGAGTATTCTAGAGCCAATATTTAATTAATTTTAAATTAAGATCTAAATTATATAAATATAAAAAAATAATTTATGAATTAAGAAAGGATGATCAAATCCCCACCTTATCTTAGTTAATGGGTTGTGCCCTTAAAATCTTTATAAATATGCAATGCAAACAAAGCAAGATGTTCAATCAAAAGTAAAAAATTTTTACTTGGTAAATTTTATGGTTAGATTTCTAATCTCCTAAATAGCTTATGCGGTATCAATGCAAATATATATTTTTTTAATTTTTTAATTTTTTAATTATTATTATTTTATTCTTTAATTTATTTTTTATTTTTATTTATTATTATTATTTTAAATTTATATTTAAGTAAAAAGAAGTTTAAATTAGATTCAATTTTTTTAAAAAAATTAACTAGATATAAAAGATAGAAATCAAAAGAGTGCAAAGAAAAGAATTAATCAATTAAGAAAATAAAATATTTTTTTAAAAAAATATTATTTTTATTATTTATTTTAAAAAATTAAAGTAATTATGCTATAATTTTCAGCAATGGCTTCAAAAATTTGATGTTCATCATTATAACACCAAAGATAATATTAAACCTAATCCTACTATTAGTTAGAATAGCAGTGAGTTAGATGTCAATTTTCTTAAAGATTATAGGCTAAGTTATGTTCAATTTTAATTAAAAATAAAATTTTAATTTAATTTTTAAATTAAAAATTTTTAAAAATAAATTAAATAAAATTAATTTAGATTTAATAAATTAAAATAAAAGAAAGTAAATATTAATTAACTGGGGTTTAAGAATCAATTAAAGATATTTTAGGATTTTGAATCCATCTTTAGCAGTGTTATGGTAATTCTTTATAATGCAAGAATTTATATTTTAAGAATTTAGTTATAATTATAATTTATTTTCTTAGAGCATGAACCATATCTCCTGATCGCGATCCATCTTAATAGAATTATAAGCTGTTCAATACTTAATTTTTAAAAAATTCATAACATGACTTTTAATGATTCTCTCTAATATAAACTATTAAATTAAGTACAGATTGTATCTTCATGATCACAATCCATCTCAATAAATATAGTATATTTAGATATTAATCAATAGCAAGTATGTTAACATAAGATCTCATGTATGGAGAATAAAATTTAAAACTGAGTAGGAGAACATATTATTCATTACATAAAATAAATTATAAAATATAAAGAAAAGAAAAATACAATCCATGTTCGAAGACTCCATCTACTTTTCTAAAATTTAGCCCTTTAGCTATGTATGGTTGATGATTTGCTCACTTCTGGCATCTTCAAACTCCTTGGATGAAAAAGTGAAAGAAAGAAAAAGAAAAAAAAGAAAGAAAAGAGGAGAGAGGAGGCACTGTTTAGGGCTTAGAGGAGCTGAGAGCTGCTTGAGGCTTAAAGAGGAGGCTAATCCCCCAAGGGGAGGGTGATTTTTGGCTTCTAGATGAAGAGAGTTTAAATACAGGAAAAGATTAAGAGAATTGGTGTTAGAGAAGGAAAGAAATGAGAGAATTTGATTTAGAATTAAACTCCTCTTCCTATATCGATTTTCAACCATTGGATCGTGATTAAATGGCTCAGATCAAGCCAAAATCCACCCTTTATAGCTTAATTAGAGCCTAGATCTATTCAAGGCCATTGGATCAATCCATTGGATTCTTTGATGTCATTGGATCGTGCTCAAGGGCTGGAGAAGCTTTGAATTAGATCGAGAGCTATTCCAGCCATCTGATCTTGCTATGGATCGCTTGCTACCATCCGATCACATGCATGATGATGTCTTAGCCATCGAATGATGCCTAGTGCCTCAACCCTGCCCATATGCTGCGTGAAAGCCGGGTCCACCACCAGAAGAGTTTTCCACCAGTGCATCATGACGAATTAGGTGTCTCCTGACATTAGCATTGGGCTGATTGGCTAGGCTATGCACGTGCATGCGGGCTATGAGCTAGGTTGGTTTTGGGTTTGCACGGGCCACGTTGGACCAAGCCGAGCAGGCTGGATCTCGGGCTGACTAATTTATTTATTTTTTTATTTAAAACTTTTGACTTTTATTTTTTTTCTATTTTAGCTTCAATTTGCATCAAATTTAATTTATTTTAACCTATGAATCAGGCTTTTTGCATTGGTAAAGATCCTTCCTACAAAATATAAATAAAAGCATTAATTTTTTTAAATAAATAATAATTAATATATGTTGAACCCTTTAAGTGATTTTGATGATGATCAAATATTAAAGCAAATGATTACTAATATATTTTATTTTAAATATTTCAATGTCAAAAGAAAGAGAGCTCTTTGATCAAAATAAGAAAGACATAAAGTGAAATTAAAAAAAAATCAAATTTTCTTGATTGGTGCAAAAATTCCCTCAAAATTATCTTGTAGCAGTCTTCGAGATGTCTCAAAATTTTTTTGAGAGCTCTTAAGTGGATTGGCATGCCTCAAATGTAGTTCTAGCTTGATTTCGAGAGGTTTCGAGTGAATCTCGAGAGCTCTCGGTCTCAAATGATAGAAATACAATTTCTGTGCTCTTAGAGCAAGAGATCTTGTAGGATTTTTGAGAGATCTCGTGGTTCCAACGAGACATCTCATTCAAAATCAAGAGGTCTCGACCTCAGGTGAGCCATTTTTTTAAGAAAGCTAATTTTTCGTGCGACTGAAGGTGAGAGCTCTCCTGATCAAACCGAGAGACCTCATAACCTGACAAAACATCTCGAGATAAATTGAGAGGTCTTGAGACTCGGTGACAACCATTTGATGGGGCATTCTAGATCAAATTTTTTCGATCCCAACAGCTAGTTGCTGCTCTCCAACGGTCAGATTTTATTTTTTTTTGAGCTTCAATCATCACCAGAAGAGAGAAAATACTGTAGATATAAAAGAAAGAAGGCTTATTTTTAATTGATCCAAGAAAAATGAGAGAAAGTGAAGTACGCTCTATTCTTGAATGAATACCCAATCTCCAATCAATCAGTTCTCTCAAGCTTTGAAGAACCCTCAAGTGCATTAACTCCACGTATTCAAAGAGGCTTTCAATGAACTATAAGGACAACTTTTCTGCTCATTCAAAGGGGCATTTCAAGTTGTAAATTTTTTTTTCTCTTTTCATGTACTTGATTTCAGTAGGAGCTAAAACTTGAGTTTTGAAATTTTTCTTTCCTCTGTTTATTTAGATTGGTTTCTTTGATTCTTGTAAAGATTGTGATTGGTGAATCTAGAAAAAAAATAACTAAATTTTTGGATAGTGAACCTGAAAAAACTATCCGACTGTAATCTTATGGGATTATAGTGAAATTTTCAAAAGTTGGCTTGAGGAGTGGACGTAGGTGCTGGGAGAGCACTGAACCACTATAAAATTCTCTTGTTTGTATGTGTGCTCTTGATTGTGTCTTTTATTTGCTCTCATATTTGATTCACTTAGGATTTAATCATTTATCTCCACACATATCTGCTTTAAATTTTTGAAAATCTAATTCATCCTTCCTCTTGGGTTGTCTATCTAGGCAATAATTGATATCAAAGCCAGGTTTTCTACTAATTATTGATTATTTTAACTAGAAACAAAGATCCTGTCAACCCAACTAGGAGGTTCACTTGTCAAAGGGCAATCCATAAATAGGCCACCTTTTTTCAGTGGGTCAACTATACCTATTGGAAAGCTCGCAAGCGCATTTTCATTCAAGCCCTTGACTATGACATATGGAGTATCATTGTCAATGATCAACACACACCTATAGTTATTGTCAATGGCACATCCTCTCCTAAGTCGGAGAAGGATTGGGATGAAATGGACAAGAAACTTATCCAATTAAATGCCAAGGCAATAAATATACTCTATTGTACCCTTGATGGAAATGAATTTAACCGAATCTCCATTTGCAATTCTGCAAAGAAAATTTAGGATAGACTTGAGGTCACACATGAAGAGACAAATCAAGTAAAAGAAACTAAAATTAACATGCTAGTTCACCAATATGAGTTATTTAAAATGGACTCCACTGAATCTATCACTAGCATGTAAACAAGATTCATTGATATTATAAATGGTTTAAAAAGCTTAGGTAAAGTTTACACTAACAGTGAATTGGTGAGAAAGATCCTCAGGTCTTTGCCTAGGTCATGGGAAGCCAAAGTAACAACCATCTAGGAGGCAAAGGATCTGAATACACTACCTTTAGAGGAGCTCAATGGATCTTTGATGACATATGAGCTTACCATGAGTCAGCACAATGAGGAAGACAATAAGAAGAAGAAAATAATAGTGCTGAAATTCATGGCTGATGAAGAAGAAGATGATCTATCCACCAGTGAGGAAAATGATGAAGACATGACCCTGGTGATCAGAAAATTCAAGAAATTTATGAGAAGAAGAAGATAAGGATTCAAGAAGAGGAGCTTCATTAGAGGAGAAGCCAGCAGGAAGAAAGAAAAAAAAAAGAGGGATCAGTCCAATTGCTACGAATGCAAGAAGTCAGGACATTTTAGGACTGAATATCTTCTGTTGAAGGAGGAGCCAAAAAGATCAAAATGGAAAGCCATGTTAGCAACTTAGAGCGACAGCGACAAGTCAAGCTCGGAGAAAGAAAACCAAAATGAAGTAAACTTGTGTTTCATGGCACAAGATCATGGGGTATCCTCTACTCTTGATTTAGATTTTACCTTTGATGGGCTTCAAGATGGACTTGATGAAAGATTTCAAAAAGATAAGCTCAAAATATAGAAATCTTAAGAAAATGACTCAAACACTCTTGGAAGAAAAGAAAGAGGTAATTAGTAGCCATAATAAGTTAATAGAAGAAAACAAAATCTTAAAGGATGAATTGGATAAATTAAAATCTTTAGTTGATAAATTTACTTATAGTTTTGAAAAATTGCAAATGATTTTAAATAATCAAAGAGGAGTTTATGATAAGGCTGGACTAAGATATAAACTTAAAGATAAAACCAAATTTCTAAAAAATTTCTTCATCGCACCCATCTCTAATAGCACTTCTCATACCATTTGCTTTAGATGCAAGAAGGTAGGACATAAGACTTTTGAATGCAATACTAGAAAATTTAATGAAAAGTACGTTAAAAGTATTTGGATTCCAAAAGAAACCATGTCTACTAATCCTAAAGGATCCAAGAAGACTTGGGTATCTAAAACTATCACTTGATTGTTTGTGTAGGAATGCCTTGCAGCCCAAAGATCAAAACTGGAGTGGTATTTAGATAGTGGCTGCTCAAGACATATGTTAGGTGACAAGCAATAATTCGTCATCCTAAAAAGAAAGAAAGAAAGAGTAGTCACATTTGACAATAATGGCAAAGATAAAATAATTGAGTATGGTAAAATTCAGATTACTCTTACCATCTTTATAGATAATGTATTGTTAGTTGATAATTTAAAACAAAACTTGCTTAGTATCAGTCAACTTTGTGATAAAGGTTTTAAAGTCTCTTTTGAATCTTCTTTATGCAAAGTATCTAGTTCCTTAGATGATAGCTTAAAATTCATTAGATTTAGGCATGAAAATATCTACATGATGAATCTTGATGAAATTACCATGAAGAGTGGCCAATGCCTAGTTGCAATGAATGCTAACATAAAAAAAACTAGTTGGCTTTAGCACCGAAGATTAGATCATGCTAGCATGCATACTCTTTATAAATTGCATAATAAAGACTTAGTAAAGGGGCTACCAAAACTAAATTTCAAAGTTGATCATGTTTGTGATGCTTGCCAATTTGAAAAATAAACTAGAAAAGTTTTAAATCCAAAAATATGATTTCAACTTCTAGGCCTCTTGAATTGATTCATATGGATTTGTTTGGACCTACTAGGACCATAAGCCTAGGAGAAAAGAAGTATGATCTAGTAATTATTGATGATTATTCTCGTTTCACTTGGGTTCTATTTTTAGCTCACAAAGATGAAGCATTTTCAATATTTTCAAAGTTATATAAGAAAATAACAAATAAAAAAAACTCTACGGTGTTATGTATCCATAGTGATCATGGTACAGAATTTAAAAATAAATACTTTAAAAAATTTTGCAATAAATATGGCATAGAACATAATTTTTCAGCACCTAGAATTTCTTAATAAAATGGAATTATTGAAAGAAAGAATAGAACCTTAGTTGATATGGCTCGTACCATGCTGTGAAGAAAATCTACCCAAATACTTTTAGGCTAAAGCCATTAACACAGCATGTTACATTTTAAATAGAGTTTCTATTTGCCCGATCTTAAAGAAAACCTCCTATGATCTTTGAAAAGAAAAAAGATCTAATATTAATTATTTTCATATTTTTGATTGCAAATATTTCATTTATAACAATGGTAAAGATAATCTAGGCAAATTTAATGCTAAGATAGATGAGGGTATATTTCTTGGATATTCTACATCTAGCAAAGCATATAGAGTCTTCAACAAACACTCTTTGATTGTTGAAGAATCTATACATGTTATCTTTGATGAAACTAACAATCAATCTTCGAGAAAAGAAGATGTTTTTGATGATAATACAGAAATTCTCAAAGATAGAATGAAGGACCTAAACTTGAAGGATAATAACATTCAAGATAAAGATAAACCTACAATAATCTTAAAACAAAGCAATGATGGTGAGAATGAAGCATCTAATAATCATAGAGATCTACCCAAGGAGTGGACGTATGCACATAATCACCCAAGAGAATTGATATTAGATGATCCTTCGCAAGGGGTTAGAAATAGATCCTTTTTTAAGGATACATTTGATTACCTTGCATTTGTTTCTCAAATAGAACCTAAAAACATAGAAGATGCTGAACAAGACTCTAATTGGATGCTAGCCATGCAAGATGAACTAACCAATTTGAAAGAAACAATGTATGGACTCTTGTAAACAGACCCATAGATCATCTTATAATTGATACAAAATGGATATTTAGGAATAAATTAGATAAACATGGTAATATTGTAAAAAATAAAGCTAGATTAGTTGCTAAAGGATATAATCAAGAAGAAGAAATTGATTTTGAAAAAATATATGCACCTATAGCAAGATTAGAGGCTATTAGATTATTACTTGCTTTTCTCTATTATATGAATTTTAAATTATTTCAAATGGATGTGAAAAATATCTTTTTGAATGGTTATATTACTGAAGAAGTATTTATAGAACAACCATCTAGATTTGAAAATCACTCACTTTCTAATCATGTATATAAGTTAAATAAAGCATTCTATGGACTTAAACAAGCACCTTGAGCATGGTATGAGAGATTGAGCAAATTTTTATTATAAAATAATTTTATTAAAAAAAGTGTAGACACTATATTATTTTTGAAAAAGAAAAATAATGATCTTCTTGTAGTTTAAATATATGTGGATGACATCATATTCGAAGCTACTGATGAAATTCTTTATCAAGAGTTTGCTAAGTTGATGCATAGTGAATTTGAAATGAGCATGATGGGAGAGCTGAATTTCTTTCTTGGACTATAAGTCAAATAATCAAAGAAAGGCATCTTCATTAGCCAAATAAAGTACATCAAGAAGATGCTCAAGAAGTTTGGCATGAAAAATAGAAAAAAGATCGGCACACCCATGAGCCCCTCATGCAAACTTGACAAAGATGAAAATGATAAGAATGTAAATAAAAAGCTCTACAGAGGTATGATAGGATCCCTATTTTACTTAACTGCAAGTAGGCCTAATATATTATTTAATGTATGCATGTGTGCTAGATTTCAATCTAACCCTAAAGAATCACACTTACTAGCTGTTAAGAGAAGTTTTAGATATTTGATCTATACACACAACTTAGGTCTTTGGTACTCAAAACAATCTTCTATTGAATTGATTAGATACACTGATGTAGACTATGGAGGATGTAGATTGATAGAAAGAGTACCAGTAGCACTGTCAATTTCTAGGATTAAACTTGATCTCTTGGTATAGCAAAAAGCAAAACTCTGTAGCACTGTCAACGACCGAGGCCGAATATGGTGCTACGAAGAGTTGCTGTGCTCAAATACTTTGGATCAAACAACAACTCGAAGACTTTGGAATTAAGCAAAATAAGATACCTATTAGATGTAATAACACTAGTACCATAAACTTGATAAAAAATTCTATTCAACATTCAAGAACCAAACACATTAAAATTAGACATCATTTCATTAGAGATCATGTTCAAAACAATAACATTGTGCTTGAATTTATTTCAAATGAAAATCAACTAGCCGACATTTTTACAAAACCTCTAAGTGAAGATAGATTCTCAAAAATTCGGGATGAACTTGGTATTTATGATCCACTTTGAAAATGTTTAATCTTGAATTTATTGGATCATTTTTGATCGCCTTCCATCATCCTTAACACCCCTAATCCCATCTTAAAAAGTTTGAGAAAAAAATTGGCTTGAAATTTCTCCTCTATTCTAATTTCTTTCTCCTGTGCTCGAGAAGTCTTGAGTTATTCACGAGACCTCTCAGCTGGATTTTGAGACCTCTCATGCTAAACGCGAGAGCTCTCAAAGTTTTTGAGATGTCTCATCTTTAAGATGAGAGCTCTCGATTCTTGCAGGCCCTCTTTTTAATCGATCTATGAGAGGTCCTCTATTTTATTCATTCATTCCATTTTTTCGAGACCTCTCCTCCAAACTCTCCAAAACTCTCCTTCTCTCCTCAAAAACCTTTCGAATTACCTTCTTTTGTCTATTCCCTCCAAATCTTAAACCCCAATGGCTTCGAAGAAGAGATCCCTCATCACATAAAGACCTTCAGTCATGCCATCGACTGAAGTTAGGGCTAAGCGATAGCGGGACTTGGCTCATTCATCTTTGTCTACTTTTTCATCTCGTGCTCATCTCTTCGTTGCTACTAGGACTGTTCCAATGGACCGCTGTGTGGACATCGAATACCTAGATTGGGAACACTTCCGTATTAGGTTTTGGATCCGATAGCAAGGATGGAAAAAGCTGTGTACCCTAGAGGTAAATGTTTATCCAGACTTGATAAGAGAATTTTTTGACAACATTAGCTTTGAGCATGGGTCGAAGGTAGAGTCCATTGTGAAAGGAGTACATATTTCCTTAGATGAAAGAAAAATAGGGTAGCTTCTCGAAGTGCTTAGGGCAGGGATTAGCAATCTAAACTTGTTTGACAAAACTGAAGCTCTCAAGTGCATTTTAGAAAGGAAGAATCTTGATGAAAATCTATAATTAGTTTTACATTTTCTCTCAGTTGGGATGAGATTACTACAATCTTTTGTCAGTCACATAGTTTTTCCTAAGATAGGAAGACATGACTGGATTGGAAAGAGAGAACTAGGTGTCATGTTCTTTATGATGACTGGAACTCCCATCAGCTTTTCCTCTCTTATGCTTCAACAACTAAAGGATACTGCCAGCAAAAGCAAGGCCTGTTTATCCTATGGAATGATCTTCACCTTAATCTTTAAGAACTTTCAAGTTAATTTAGAAGGTGAAGACTTCAAAAAGCTAGCTCACATAGACTTCATCAATAAAGGAACATTAAACCGGATGAAGTTTGTAAAAAAGAATGATAGATGGGTGAGGGCAGATGAACACGCTGCAAATGAGCCTGAAGAACACAGATCTCCACCCCCTCCACCATCACCATATGTTGTTAGACCCTCTTTCACGACACCAGGGTCCCCACACTCTCCTTAGGTGCCTCCTTGTCCTGCACCAACACCTCCCTTAGCTTTTGATCAAGATCTTTTAATTAAAAGGATGGTAGAGGAAGTGGTTCAAAAAGTATCTGAAAGATTTATGGATATACTGTCCAATGTAAGGCATCAACTCTTTGTAAGCATTGAAGAACAAAGAATATCCACTGAAGGTCAGACAGAAATGCTTAGCTAACAAATTAGTGAATTATCCCAAAGATTATAAATTTTGGAGAAGGAGCAATATAAGACATCAACTCAAATTAAACTACTCCTATCTGAGAATGCTAAAATTGCATAAAGATTTGAAGAGAACATCACTGTTCAGTGCACCATGGCTGAAGTCCTTATTTCCATCTTGTGGTAGATTTTGAGTCGGACTTCATCCTCTTCTAGACCATCATCTTCTTCTAGATTATCACCTTCTCCTAGATCTGCTCCTCACTTGTCCTCTACTAGATCCAAATTTTTCTCTGAACCCATCATTGAGCTCTTCTCTGATGAGGACTAGGTCTAATATCTCTTTTGTTTTAACTTTCGGTTTAGGTATGTTGATATGAGATTTATTTTTTGTAAACCAACATATATCTCTATCTATGTATTATTACATCTTGCAATGAAATCAATCCTTTTTATGTTCTTGCCTTTTTATGATCCTCTCATTGTTATAATTTTGATGCTGACAAAAAGGAGAAGAAATATTAAGGAGAAATATGCAAATATATAATTAATTTAAATCAAAATACAAATGTATAATCAATTCAAACTAACATACACAAAAAGAAACTTTTAGAAAATGAAATGATTGAAATGAACAAATACAAAATGAAAAGAACGTTATTCAAATCCTATTCATTTTGATGAGAGCATACATTAAGGGAGAGCTTTAGCACAAAAATTTTGCATTCATTAGTTCATGATATACATATTGCTTATACTCCTTTCATGGCTTGCTTAATATTTTGTCACTAGCAAAAAAGGGAAGATTATTGAACCTCCTAAGTAATTTTGACGATGATCAAACATTAAAATAAATGATTATTAATATATTTTATTTTAGATATTTCAATATCAGAAGAAAGAGAGCTCTTTGATCAAAACAAGAAAGACGTAAAGTATAATTCAAATAAAAATTAAATTTTCTTGATTGATGTAAAAATTCTCTCAAAATTATCTTGGAGTAATCTTCGAGATGTCTCAAAAAATTTTTAAGAGCTCTCGAGTGGACTGGCACGCCCCAAACATAGTTTTGGCTCGATTTTGAGAGATCTCGAGTGAATCTTAAGAGCTCTCGATTTCAAGCAATAGAAACTTTGTTTTTGTGCTCTGAGAGTGAAAAATCTTGCAGGATTCCCGAGAGGTCTCGTGGTTCCAGTGAGACATCTTGTTCAGAACTGAGGGTCTCGATCTCAGGTGAGCTATTTTTTTCAAAAAGCTGATTTTTCATGCGACTAAAGATGAGAGCTCTCTTGATCAAACTAAAAGATCTCATAAACTAGCGAGACATCTCGAGACAAATCGAAAGATCTCGAGACTCGATGATAATCTTTTGATGGAACATTTTAGATTGGATTTTTTCAGTCCCAACGGCTAGTTGCTGCTCTCCAATGGTCGGATTTTACTTTTTCTGAGCTCCAATCATCACCAAAAGATAGAGAATGCT
Source organism: Cocos nucifera (assembly GCA_006176705.1). Classification (NCBI taxonomy): domain Eukaryota; kingdom Viridiplantae; phylum Streptophyta; class Magnoliopsida; order Arecales; family Arecaceae; genus Cocos; species Cocos nucifera. Next base: position 150,523 of record QRFJ01003632.1, read on the forward strand.
GCAGATATAAAAGAAAGAAGGCTTATTTTTAATTGATTCAAGAAAAATGAGAGACAATGAAGCACGCTCTATTCTTGAATGAATTCAAATCTCCAATCAATCAGTTCTCTTAAGCTTTGAAGAATCCTTAAGTGCATTAACTCCACGTATTCAAAGAGGCTTTCAATGAACTATAAGGATAACTTGCTGCTCGTTCAAAGGGGCTTTTCGAGTTATAAAATTTTTTTTCCTCTTTTCGTATACTTGGTTTTAGCAAGGGCTGAAACTTGGATTTTGAAATTTTTCTCTTTTTTATTTATTCAGTTGATTTGTCCTATCCTTATAAAGGTTGTGGTTGGTGAACCTAGGAGAAAACTAACTAGATTTTTGGATAGTGAGCCTGTAAAAACTATTCAGCTGTAATCTTGCAGGATTATAGTGAAATTCTCAAGAGTTTGCTTGGAGAGTTAACGTAGGTGCTGGGAGAGCACCGAACTACTATAAAATTTTCTTGTTTGTGTGTGTGCTCTTGATTGTGTCTTCTATTTGCTCTCATATTTGATTCACTTAGGATTTAATCATTTATCACCGCACATATCTACTTTAAATTATTGAAAATCCAATTCATCCTCCCTTTTTGGATTATCTATCTGGGCAATAATATATATTTTAATATTTTTTATTTATATATTTATAGTATTTATCATCTAGATAAAAAATTAGCTCAAATAAATGCAAAAGTAATGAATATTTTGTATTGTGCTTTAGATACTAATATGTTTAATAAAATTTCTATATACATGTCTACAAAAGAGTTTTGGGATACATTAGAAGTTACCCATGATGGTACTAATCAAGTAAAAAAATAAAAAATTAACATACTTGTATATAAATATGAATTATTTAAAATGAAACATAGTGAAAGTATCACTGATATATTCACTAAATTTATTGATATTATAAATAGTTTGAAAAGTCTTGATACGGACTATACTAACAAAAACCTTGTTCATAAAATTTTCAAAACATTAACAAAGAATTAGGAAGCCAAGCTGACTACGATTCAAGAAGCCAAAGATTTTAACAAGCTATCTTTGGAAGAGCTTATTAGCTCACTCCTCATGACTCATAAGCTGAGTATAAACCAAAATGTGGAAGAAGAGAAAGAAGAGAAAAACAATTATCTTAAAATCAATAGCTAAAGGAGAAGAAGGTAGAACCAAAGAAGAAGCTTATCAAAAAGGGAAAGTATTTCCATTGCAACATGGATGGCCATTGGAAGTAGTGGAACTGTCCAGCTTACCTGGCAACATTAAAGAATAAGAGATAAGATGAACCTTCTGGAGGTATGCTCATCATAGAAACAAATCTAATAGTTTCTTCTGCATCCAGTTGGGTGCTTGGCTCTGGATTTAGTGCTTATTTATGCACTTCTTTGTAGGATCTTGAGGATAGCAGGAGGTTGAGAGATGGTGAAATGATCCTACATATTGGAAATCAAGCAAAGGTTGTTGCTGTGATCATGCAAACATAGCCTCTATAACTACCATCTAGAAATATTTTATTTTTTAGAGATTGTTATTTTGTACCTGCTATGAGTAGAAATCTAATTTCTATCTCTTGCTTAATGTAAGATGATTATGTAATTAGTTTTTTTAAGAACCACTGTAATATTTATTTTAGAAATAATAAAATTGGCAGTGGTTTTCTTATAAATGGTCTCTTTCAATTATATATAGATGTTTTTATGCATTATGTCAAGCAAAATATGAATGCCATAGGTTCTAAACGAGCTCAAGATAGTATAAACGAAAAGTACTTGCAGCACCTAAGATTAGATCACATTGGAGAAGATGGAATTAATAGATTGGAGAAAACTGGACTATTGGATCCATTAACTTTTGAGTCATATCCAACCTGTGAATCATGCTTTAAAAAAAAAATGCCCAAGCTATCATTTATGAAACATGGAGAAAGGATCACAGAGTTACTCTGGTGCATTCAGATGTTTATGGCCTATTTGATGTACCAATCAGAGGAGGTTTTCTCTACTTCATTACCTTTACTAATGATTTTTCTTGGTATGGGTATGTGTACCTTATACATCACAAGTCTGAGACCTTTGAAAAGTTCAAAAAATTCATACATGAAATAAAAAAATAGATTGAAAAATTTCTTAAGATTCTTTCATCAGATCGAGGAGGTGAATATCTTAGTAGAAAATTTCTGAACTATCTCAAGAAACATAGCATAGTCTCATAGTGGACTTTGCCTGGAACATCTCAACTTTATGAGATTTCAGAATAGAGAAATCAAATCTTATTAGAAATAATTCATTCCATGATGAGCTTTATAGACTTTTCCATCTATCTTTGAGGACATAGCCTTTTGACTGCTGTCTATATATTGAATAGGATTCCTTCTAAAATGGTTCATATTACACCATATGAGATGTGGCATGGTAAGAAACCAAGTTTGAGTCATCTCAAGATTTAGGATTATTTGGTCCATGTCAAAAGATAATAAATAGACAAGGTAGAATCTAGGTCCCTTAGAGCTCATTTTATTGGATATCCTAAGGAGTCTTTAGGATATTATTTCTATCTTCTAGAAGACTATAATGTAATTATGAGTTGGCATATAGTCTTTTTAAAAAATAGTTTATTCAAGATGAAAGCATGGGAAGATAGATTAGATTCTAGGAGAGAGTCTCTGAAGAGTAACGATCCTTGGAACCTAAGGAACTAGTTCAGTCTAAGCCAATCCACACACTTCCTCCTCCACCTTGTAAGTCTAATAGGATTTTTCGTCCTCCTGAGAGATACTTAGGTATTATCTTAGAGAATGTAGAGAAAATATTTCTAATAGAAAATGAGATATATGAAAATGACCTCAAAACCTATAACAAGACGATATCAGGTATCGACTCCAAGAAATGATTAGAGGCAATGAAATTAGAAATTGACTCAATGTACTCGAACCAAGTCTAGATCTTGGTAGATCCATCTGAAAGTATTGTACCTATTGGGTATAAATGGATCTTCAAGAGAAAGATTGATGCAAATGAAAATATAGAGACATTCAAAGCTAGGCATATGACAAAAAGGTATAGTCAGCGTGAAGGCATTGACTATCAAGATACTTTCTTGCTTGTAGCTATGCTAAAATCTATTCATACACTGCTTGCCATTATAGCATATTTCGATTATAAAATATGATAAATGAATGTAAAAATGATATTATTGAATGAATATCTTAAGGAAGATATCTATATAGAATAGCCACTTGATTTTACTTTCAGTGATAGTGATTGTAAAGTTTGCAAACTATAAAGATCCATTTATGGATTTAAGCAAGCATCATGGAGTTGGAATGCTCGTTTCAATAATATAATCAAATCATTTGGTTTCATCAAGAATGTAGAGGAGTCGTGTGTCTTCAAAAAGATCTATGGGAGCACCATTATTTTTCTCATATTGTACGTGGATGACATCCTTTTAATTGGAAATGATATTTTCATACTGATCTTGACTAAAGTTTAGTTATCTAAGAAGTTTTTTACAAAAGACCTAGGTGAGGCATCCTTTATATTGGGAATCAAGGTCTATAGAGATATATTGAGGAGGATGCTAGGATTGTCACAGAAGATATATATTGAGGAGGTGCTGAAAAGGTTCAACATGGAGAACTCCAAGAGGGGTCTTGTACCTTTTAGACATAGTATTCATCTCTCCAAAAGAATGTGCCCCACTACACTGAAAAAGATTGAATGCATGAGCAAGATCTCTTATGCTTCGGCCATAGGGAGTCTCATGTATGCCATGCTTCATGCACAATCTGATATCGTCCATGCTATGAGTGTCATAAGAAAATATCAGTCGAATCTAGATGAAGAGTTGAATTTTTGTGAAATGTATCCTTAAGTACTTAAGAAGGATTAAGGATATATTTTTAGTCTTTAGGAATGGAAAACTCAAAGTGTAAAGACATATGGATTCAGACTTCATATCTGATACTGATGATCGAAAGTCGACATTAGAAAGCATATTCTTATGCAATGATTGTGCTATAAGCTAGAAGACTTCCAAGCAAATTATGATTATAGATTTCACTATAGAAGCAAACTACATTGCCACGTCAGAAGCTATGAAGGAGGCTTTCTAGTTTAAAAAGTTTGTTGTGGAACTAAGAGTGATGCCATCTGATGCCGTCCCTCTTTAGTACAATAATAATAGTGCCATAGCCCTTTCTAAGAAGCCAAGGTCTCATAAAAAATTCAAGCACATCGAGCGGCAGTTTCACCTCATTCATGATTACCTCGAGAAGAGACATGTCAAGATAAAGAGAGTCAACACCGTGGACAACATGGCTGATCTACTAATAATGCCATTGAGTTAGCAAAAGATTGAAACCCACCTTTAGATAATGGAACTTAGATTTATAGCCAGTTCGCTTTAAATCAAGTTAAAGTTTGTTAGATGTATGCCCTAGAAGCCAGATTGACCGACACATGTAAAACTTTCTATAGACATATTTTATAATATTTAACTTATTAATAAAATTTAAATTATTTTATCATTCATATTTGTATTAAATTATATTTATGAATCGTCTATTGGGTTAATGGATATGATAACATATTTTCTCTCAAGAGTTGAGAATTAGAGACATGTATTATTATAATTAACTCATAAACTATTTCTAATTATAGATCATCATGAAGATGGTGATCGATCCAAAAGATTGATGTACAATCGCTTTCTTTAGATAGATAAATCTTGCATCTATAATATAGAGACATCAGAGCAAAAGTATAAGTGCTTATTAAGAATAAAGATACTGAGCATAACCGATTTCGAGCAGTCATAAGAAAGTCTACCTTCTCATTAGTAACATGCTTATTACTGCAATTATATGTCTAGTTCTCTGATATGAGGTGCATCGACAATTCATCCTGAGGATGCTATAATTTGACTACACCATAACTCGATCTCCTAGCCATACGGAACCTTAAGGTGTATGTTGGCTATAACATGTTCATTGTAAAAATTGGATTGCACTAAGATAGAATCTATCAATGTTATTGGAGTAGTCCTATGAAGATCATGAGATTGAATTCTAAAACCCATAGCCATGGTAGTATGAAAAATAGAAAGGAGTTTTTATTAATTTTCACATCGGACTAGAATCAATTGATTCTATCATATGACAGGTATGAGATTTGATGAGTTAGCCGGGGACCTCGATCCTGTCGGAATTCATGATAGAAGAACTGAATCACACAATATTTGCACTTGGAGGTTCTTTTTCAGTTCTGATGAATTGTCACTATATATTGTTAGGTATCACTGATGGATTGTGGGATCAATTAGAATTATTTTGATGATCCATAATTCTAATTGAATGAATTGAAAAAAATTTTGATTCATCAAAAAGAGTTTCAATGATATTGATGATAGAGATCATGATATATCCCGTTACCATATAGAATTGAACCTATGGGATCATATAATCAAGAATTTTGGTCTTGAATGTTTCAATTGGGCTCATACAGTTTGATTGGATTAGAATTTCATTCTATTGGGTTCAAGAAAATCATGCTAGCACATGATTGAACCTAATTTCTCCTACTTTGGACTTTCTATTGTATAAGGCTTGGCCAAATTGGATTTAGTTTGCAGGGACACCAAGAGTTGATGTGCCTTGGGTCACCTAGATTGGATAAGGATAAAGGGCACCAAGTTTGGGCCGCCCCCTTCCTTTTCTTTTTCTTTTGTGTGCAAGGATTAGGGGCACACGCCTCCTTATTTTTCTCAAGGAGCATGCACCATTTAAGAAAGAGAAAGAGAGCGCGCGCCACTTTGGTTCTCTTTTGGGCATGTGCCTCTTATGGATAAAGATCAATTAAATTTGAATAGGTTCAAATTTAAACAAATGAGGTTGAGGTTATTTTGGATTTAGAATTCAAACAAAGAAAGGAGATCATGGGACGCCAACCACCCTTATCTAGACAAGGGTGGTGCATATCTCATCTAATTTTTTTTTTTTGATAATTAGCATGGAGAAAAGAGGAGGGGCGCCACATTCTTCTAGGAGTCCTTCTGCTTTAAGTCATTTGACCCAGTAAATGACTTAAAGCCTAAGGACTCTTAGTTTCCTATTTCTATAAATAAGAATCTGCTAAAAGATTTGGTATAGAAGTTTTAGAAATTGCTAGAGAACTACCATTTCTCTTCCACACCTCCTCCCTCTCCTCTCCACTTCCTTTTTCCCATGCCTAAAGGAGTTGTGATAAATACCATAAATATACTAAACAAAAGCATTTAAATACATATTAATTAATATTTATTTAAAAGAATTGATGCTTTTTATTTATATTTTATAGGAAAGAACTTACCAATGAGAAGAGCTTGATTTATGGATTAAAACAAACCAAATTTGACATAAATTGGAGCTAAATTGGAGTTTAAACAAAGGCTAGAAGAATTTTTTTTTAAAAAAAGCCAGTTTCGACCAAACCAGCTCAAAAGGACCAGTCGGTCCAGTCGGCTAGACCATGGCCTAGTGCACTAGCAGGCCGCACCCTAAGGACCCAGCGCGACCGCATGCAAAACCAAACTGAGCCCGACCCAGTAGATGATGTCAGCACGATGTCAAATTTGTTGTGGCATATAAGTAGTAGTTACTATGGCTTGAACTGGGCTTTCACATGGTTCACAGGGAGCCGAGGCACTTTTGCACCATCCAATAGATGATAGCATGCCTGGTACTAGATCGAACAGTTGAGAACACTCCCTCCCATGTAAATTGGTGGTGGCCCATCTCCTAAAGTGCAATCGAATGGATCTCAGTGTTGTCGATTGCCATCCAATGAACGAGAGAGAAACTGGCTGATTTCAAACTCTTTCAGGCCTTCTACATGCGATCTAGTGGCCAAAATCCATTCAAGAGGAGATCCAATGGCAAGAGCAAATTCCTAGGTTGATTAGGACTTCTTCAACTCTCTATTGCACGATCAGATGGCAGAAAATCACCTAATCATGCAATTCGAGGATCCAAAATTAATCAGGCATTGATCTTAAGCTAGGCAGCATTCTTTTAACATTTTTTAAGCCTTTAATCATAGATCCGATGGCCAAAAAATTATCAGATTTAGATTGGTTGATTGCTTGATGTCTAAGGTAAGTAGTTTAAGAAGGTGGTTTCCAATTAGTTCCATTGTCTGAATTGGCCGACTCAATTGGTGTCTAAGAAAAGTAATAAGTAGGAGACTTCTCACATTTTATACTTACCTCGTCAAGTCAGTTAATCAGTCTTGGGCTTGGAGTGCTGGAAGGTAGTCTTGAAATATTTAGGAACTATCTAGATCCAGGTTAACCCTAGGATAGAGGGTCCATTTTAAGCTTACTTGTTTGCCATTATAATTTAATCCTAATTAAAATACTCTCCTCTATCGTCTCTAGATTTAGGACTCTTTAGAGCTCTCATCTTTAGAATTCTTCCTCTTTGTCCTTTCTCTTCTTCTCATATATATATATATATAAAGAAGAAAAAAATTAGTATATCAAAAACATAGAGAACATAGAAAACTATCCACTTCCTTCTTGGAAAAGGGAATCCAGATGATTAGTGAGAGTAGAACAAAACCCTACCCTTGACCAAGTAGCCAACAAATTTGCTATGGATGAAATCAATCGTGAACCTTAGGTTCTAATGGATCTTTGCTATCTGGTAGACTCAGCCCAACCATCCTATATTCAACTATCTCAGACTATAGATACCACCTTCGAGCTAAAACCTCAAATCATTAATATGCTCTCTAAGTTCACTGGAGTTGAAGATGCATATATTTTTAATAGAAAATTTGAGGAAGTTTGTGATACCATGAGAGTACACTAGCTTTTAGAGGATGCCATTAAACTGAGACTGATTAATTTCACCCTCAAGGATAATACCAAGAAATGGCTATATAGCTTGTCTAACCAAGCAATCTCAACTTGAAAAGGTTTTGTAAAGGTGTTCTTAAGAAAATTCTTTCCTCATCATAAAATGGCAAAATTAAGGAATGAAATCAACTAGTTCTTCCAATTAGAGGGTAAGTCATTCTGGAAATGCCTAGACTTTTTCAAGAACCTCTTAAGCCAATGCTCACATCACGGGATAAAAACTTAGAGGTTGTACCAAATCGTTTATGAAGGTTTAGAACCAAGTTCTAGAACTATGCTAGAGTTGATGTGCAAGGGCCAATTCGTATATAAGAAAGCTAATAAGGCTTGGCAATTTTTAGAGGACCTAGCAAAAAAGAGTCTGTAGTGGAAGGTAACTAGGAAACCTACAACAGCAAGAGATGGTATACACCAAGTTCTAACAACTCTAGCTTCAAAAGTCAAAATTGCTGCATTACAACAAAGATTAAAGGCCCTAGAACTTCAACAAAAGTGCCAAGTAAATCAAGGGTTTGCACCCATATGTGATGGATGTGGTAACTCAGGTCATGTACTAGAAGAATGTCCCTCCCTCATAAACCAGACTAATAATGATTATGCATAGGTGAATGTAGCATACCAAAGATCAAATAATAATCCCTATGCATCCACATATAACCCAAGATGGAGAAATCATCCCAATTTTTCATAATCACAAGGTCCAAATGTAGGCGGTTTAAGCTTCAACTAGTCAAACCCAAGGCCTAATCTTGCAATAAACAACCCATTAGGCTTTAACAATAATGAAAAGAAATTAGACTCCCTAGAAAAAATCTAAAAATTCTAGCAAAATCGACTTCTGATATTTCGACCATCCTTAATAATTTCATGTAAGCCACGAGCCAGATGATAACAACAAACACACAAGCAATAGCCTATTTAGAAATGCAATTAGGATAGTTAGCCATGATTGTGAGTGAAAGAGAAAATAATAGATTGCCAAATCAACCTGAGGCTAATCCCAAGACCCAAAACAACCAAAGACCATAACAAGGATCCTAGATCAATCAATTGAATGCTATTCATACATTAAGATCCGAGAGACAAATATATAACTTAGTGAGCACACTTGAATTAAAAGAAGAAATAGAAGAACCACTACTTAAACCAATATCTGACCAAAGCTAGTTCAAGAAACCTGAAACATCAGAACTTGATGCACCAACTGAGCCAATACCTAAATTTGATGGACCGACTACTAATGTTATAGCTCTATTCTCAAATATATAGACTAAAGTCTAATCAAAACTCAGCCTAACTAGACAAAATCTTGAAGGTCTTTAAACAAGTAAAAGTAAATATTTCTTTACTAGATATGATCCAGTAGGTCCCAATCTATGCTAAATTTCTTAAGGACCTATGTACCAAAAAGAAGATGACCAATGTATCTAAAAGTGCCTTCCTGGTAGTAAGTGTGAGTTCTTATCTATCAAATCACATACTGGTAAAATATAAAGATCTAGGATCTCCCACCATTTTATGCACGGTAGGAGAAATCTATATTGATAAGGCTCTCTTAGATTTAGGGGCACGTATTAATATTTTACCATATTCAGTATATGAGCAATTAGACTTGGAGGAACTAAGGCCCACAAAAATGACTCTACAATTAGTAGATTAGTCCCTAGAAGTTCCAAAGAGAGTGATAAAGGATGTGTTGATTAAGGTCAGTGATTTTATCTATCCTGTAGACTTTGTCATTCTAGAAATCGAACCTATCACAAACCTGAAGGATCACATTCCAGTTATATTAGATAGACTATTTTTGCCCACAGCTAATGCATAAATCAATTACTGAAATGGACTGATGAAGCTTACCTTTGGTAACATGTCTATAGAGTTGAATATTTTTTATCTAACTAAAACTAAGCAAACAAGCGACATAAACTGGATTCAAGAGAATATATATGAGCCCATTGACCTGAGGGATGAAGAGTTTGACTATGAACTATTAATGGACCAAGAAGGTGAAGAGGTCAATGAAGTCTCGTCAATTAATGATTGTAGGATGGAGTCAAGGTAGAAGCCTCCAATCAAACCACTTGAAAAAATAGTTGAACCATTACCCAAACCATCCATAGAGGAAGCACCCAAGTTAGAACTCAAATCACTCCCTAAGCACCTAAAATAAATCTTACTGTTAATCATTTCAGCGGACCTAGATCCCATGCAAGAGAAAGAATTGTTGACCATCCTAAAGAAAAATAAAGAAGCATTAGGATGGACTATGGCTAATTTAAAAGGAATTAACCCTTTGATTGTTTAGCATAGAATTCACCTATTAGAGGAAGCTAAATTGAAAAGAGACCCCCAAAGGAGACTCAAGCCAGCCATGAAAAAAGTTGTGAAAAAGAAAATAATGCAACTTCTTGATAATGAAATAATATATCTAATTTCATATAGTTTTTGGGTGAGCCCAGTTCAAGTAGTACTCAAGAAGTCAGGAGTTACTGTAGTACAAAATGATAATAATGAACTGGTTCCAACTAGAGTTCAAACTGAATGGAGGGTCTTCATGGATTATAAAAAATTAAATGCGACCACTCAGATGGACCATTTTCTCTTGTCCTTTATAGATTAAATGTTAGAACAACTAGCATGGTATGATTTTTATTATTTTTTGGATGAGTACTTTGGTTATAATCAAATTCCTATAGCTCTAGAAGATCAAGAGAAGATAATATTTACCTGTCCATTTGGAACCTTTGCCTATAGATGCATGCCTTTTGGATTATATAATGCTTCATCTACATTCCAAAGGTGTATGATTAGCATCTTCTCAGATATGGTAGAATGATTCTTAGAAACCTTCATGGATGATTTTTTCATCTATGGATCTACCTTCTTTGAATGTCTACATCATCTTAGATTAGTTTTAGAAAGATGTAAGGAGAAGCATCTAGTATTAAATTAGAAAAATGCCAATTTATGGTCAAAGAGGGCATTGTTCTTGGCCACGTAATCTCAAAAAGGTCATCGAGGTAGACAAAGCTAAGGTAGACTTAATTACAAATCTTCTACCATCTAAATTAGTTAAGAAAATTCACTCATTCCTTGGACATGCTGGCTTTTATAAATGATTTATTAAGAATTTTAGTAAAGTGGCTCGACCATTGACTAACCTATTTTCTAAAGAAGTCAAGTTTGACTTCACATCTGACTGTCTCGAGTCCTTTGAACATCTAAAGAAGGAATTAACTTCGGCCCTAATTATTTATCCACCTATATAGACTCAATCTTTTGAGCTTATGTGCGATGCATCCGATCATGTCATAGGATCTATTCTAGGCCAAAGGATCGATAAGTTACCATGAGGGATCTATTATGCTAGTAGAACCTTAAATGATGCATAGCTCAATTATTCAACTATTGAGAAGGAATTTTTAGCCATGATTTTTGCTTTAGAAAAATTTAGATTCTACTTAGTGGGTTCTCATGTGATTATTTACATAGATCATTCTACCATTAGACACCTTCTTTCAAGAAAGGATGCCAAGGTATGCTTAATCTGATGGATCTTGCTTTTGCAAGAATTTGATCTAGAGATCAATGATAGAAAAGTTACCAAAAATATAGTGATAGATCATCTATCTTGATTAGCAATCGCACCAACTGAGGAACTACCTATTAATGAGTCCTTTCCTAATGAGCAACTTATATCGATAACCACTGAGCCATGGTACATTGACATAGTAAATTATTTAGTTACCGACAAGATTCCCATGCACTGGATGACTCTAGACAAGAATAAATTTTTCTCTCAAATAAAGTACTTTATTTGGGATGATCCTTATTTATTTAAATAATGTCCTAATCAAATTATAAGAAGATGCATCTCAGATGAAGAAGTTAGAAGCATTTTATCCTTTTGCTATGACTAAGCTTGTGGTGGTCATTTCAGTGCCAATAAGATAGTCGCTAAAGTACTCCAATGCAAATTCTATTGGCCCAACTTATTTAAAGGTGCCTACGAATATTATAAAAACCATGCTAGGTGCCAATAAATAGGATGAATTATCAAGAAAGATATGATGCCTATGAATCCCATTTTAGTTGTAGAAATCTTTAATCTTTGGAGAATCTACTTTATGGGACCATTTCCAAAATCTTTTGAAAATGAATATATTCTGATAGTAGTCAATTATGTATCCAAGTGGATAGAGGCAGCTTCATGCAAGATAAATGATAGCAAGGTAGTTGTCAAATTTCTTAAGAAAAATATCCTCTCCTAGTTTGGTACCCCTAGAGCTATCATCAGTGATCGTGGAATATACTTCTACAATCGAACCTTTGCATCACTGATGAAAAAGTATAACATTACCCACAAGCTAGCCACAGCCTATCACCCACAAACAAGTGGGCAAGTTGAAATGTCTAATCACCAAAATAAGCTAATCTTAGAAAAGACACTAAATGCAAATAGTAAAGATTGGTCTTTGAAGCTCGTAGATGCACTCTGGGCATATCGCACAGCTTTGAAGATCAACTTAAGGATGTATCCTTATAGGCTTATTTCGGTAAGGCATGTCATTTGCCAGTAGAACTTGAACATAGGGCAATTTGGGCTATTAAACAACTAAACATGGATTTGAATGTAGCTGGAGGTCAGAGAAAATTACAGATTAACAAACTCAAGAAAATAAGGAATGAAGCCTATAAAAATGCTAAAATTTATAAAAAAAATTAAAGCATTTTATGACCAAACAATTAGTAGAAATTTTTTTACTCTTGAACAAAAAGTTCTATATAATTCTAGGCTACACCAATTTTTAGGAAAATTAAGATCTTGATGAACTAGACCGTATATTGTCAAAAATATCTCTTCACATGGGGCTATTAAAATTGAAAATCCAAGTAATTGTGCTGCTTTTAAAGTAAATAAACAATGCTTAAAACCATTCTTGAAACTGACCACTGAGGTCATAGGGGATGCCATGGTTTTATATGATTTAGAGTAAAATAAGAATGTTTGGCTAAAGGTATTCAACTTAGTGCTTATTGGAAGGCAACCTAGCTTTTGTATTTAAATTTTTAGCTTATCTTTCTTTCAAGATTAAGTTGGAAGGAGAATTACAAAACCATGTTGGATGAAGAACAAATAAAATCCAGACTGAGCCTAGAAATATATTTAGCCCATGTGAATTCTTTCTTTTTGCCTTCTATTTTATCTTTCACACTCTATTTCTTTCCTCCATTGAGAACAATAGAAAATAAGTTGAGGGGGAGGTAAAACAAAAATAATTTAGTCCTTGATTATGATAATAATTAGTCTTATGAACCTAATTTTATCTCGATTTAAAGTTAATTAAGTATTTTAATCAATGATTGATTAATGGTCTAGAGAATTTTTGAAATACTAAGAATCTAATTATTAAGAAAACCTAATAAATGGTTAGTCTAGAACAAAATAAATTTCTAAGTGATTCTAAAATCTTCTTCTAGTTTATATTCAATAAAGAATCTATTTTATATGGATATGAGTGAAAAATATGAAAAAAAATTAATTTTTTTTTAAAAAAAGTTCTAAACGTTGGTCTCCCACCGAGTAAACGAGTTCTATTATCTTAGCATGCAATGTTATTCGCATCAAAAAATGGGCAATGTAAAGAAGCTTGTTATACAGGTAGTTTTAATTTGTAGTCTATTTGACTTGAGTCAGTAAACCTGAGGGGTGTTCAACACCTAATACCTTAAAGTCAACTAGTTTGAAAGTCATTGATCTAAAGCTTGGTATAAGGATTAGATAGAAAGCTTAAAGGATTAAAATATTACATAGACTATTAAATATATATAAAAAAAAATTATACTCTAGCCCATGTTAAAGATAAAGGATTTAAAGAATAAAAATGGAGAGTTGGTCAAAGAAAAGCTCTAAAATTTTATATTCTTTACTTAACAACTATTTGGGATGAAAATAATAATCCGATAACATATCTCTTAATTCTTTAATCAAGTATCAATTAATTTTAGGATGACCTAAAGAAACTTTAACATCTTAACGAGTCGGTACATATTTCTAATTTTTATCTTTTTACTTAAGGATGAGTAAAACTCAAATTGGAGGGGGGTGTGATAACTACCATAAATATACTAAAAAAAATATTTAAATATATATTAATTGATATTTATTTAAAATAATTGATGCTTTTTATTTATATTTTATTAGAAAGAAGATTACCAATGAGAAGAGCTTGGTTTATGGATTGAAATGAATCAAATTTGATACAAATTAGAGCTAAATTGGGGTTTAAACAAAGGCCAGAAGAAATTTAAAAAAAAAGAAAGCTGATTCAGACCAAATCGGCTCAGAACAGCCGGTCTAGTCGGCTCGATCGTGGTCCAGCGCGCCAGTAAACCGCACCCCAATGACCCAAACCGACCACGTGCATAACCAAACCAAGCCTGGCCTAGTGGATGACGTCAGTGCAACGTCAAATTCATCGCAGCACATAAGGGGGAGTTACTGTGGTGTGAACTAGACTTTCACGCGGTTCATAGCAAGTTGAGGCTCTTTTGCGCCATCCAACGGACAACAGCATGCTTGATACCATATCGGATGGTCAAGAACACTCTCTCCCATGTAAATTGGTGGTGGCCCACCTCCTGAAGCATGATCGGATGGATCTCAACATTGTCGGTCGCCATCAAACAGACGAGAGAGAAGTTGGCTGATTTCAAATTCCTTCAGGCCTTCTACATGCGATCCAGTAGTCGAAATCCATTACAGAGGAGATCCAATGGTAGGGGTGAATTTTCAGGTCGATCAGGATTACTTCAGCTCTCTATTGGTAATCAGACGGCAAACAATTGCCTGATCAGGCAATCCGACGATCCAGAATTAATCAGGCATTGATCCTGGGTGGTGTTCTTTTGATGTTTTTTAATCTTCGATTCGACGGCCAGAAATTTATCGAATGGGAGAATTCGATCCAAACTCAAAAATAGACTTTGAAAAGAACTCTTAAATCCTTATTTTTTTACTCTATTTAAGCCTCCTTACGACCCACAGCCTGGGAGAAGGTCCTCTGAGCAGTAGCAGCCCACAGACAACTCCTCTCCTCTTCTTTTTTCTTCTTTTTTTCTCTCTTTTTTTTTTTCTTTTCTTCTACCCAAGGAGTTTGAAGATGCTGATGGTGGAAGAATTCAATCTCATGTCATGTTAAAGATCTCATATCTCTAGAAAGTAAGAAAAATCTTTAGTACGAGAGTTTATAATTTGAATTTTGTTTATCTTCTTATTAAGCAATAAAGTTTAATTATTTATCATCAACATATTTTTTTTATTTATGCTTTAATGTTGAATTTCTTACAATTTATAACTAAAAAAATAGATCGTGATCGTATAAAGATATGGTCTGTGCTCAAGTTAGAATAAATTATAAGTTTTATTAAATTAATATTTTATATTATTTGATTATACATCTAAATAATCTATATCTATGAGATAGATCATGATCGTATTAAATATAGTCCATGCTTGGTAGAATATGTTATGTTAGAATTAGGTCAAAGAAATATATATATCATAAGATTGCATGTCGACAATGAAAAGATTACATAAATTAATTATAAACTTGAATATTGAAAGACGGAACTGAAAGTTGAGATAATTTTTTTTTTGATTACTTTATTAAAATTACTTTTACTATTCTGTTGCTTTTCAATTTTCTACTATTTTAAAATTTAAAAATTAATTAAATAATTTTTTTTCTCTTTCTAATTAACTATTTTAGATCTTTGAGAAAATCGACATCCGAATCACCACTATTCTAACCTATAGTAAGATTGGTTTAAATTTATATTTGTGTTGTAACTACATGCATCAAGTTGGGCTGATTTTATTCAAAGTACTTGAAGGGTTGGGCACTGTCTATGCTAAACAAGAAGGAGAAGCAATTAAGTATTGATCCAGTCCCTACTGGTGATCAGATCAAAGGCAGATCCAAGAGAACTCAGATCTGACTTACTGAAGGCAAATCTAAGCTAGAGAAGTCATCCAAGTTTGAGCTCGAGTAGATACCTATTGAGGCTGGGTGCGTATGCGGCTCAATAGTGGACCTTGATCAAGGACGATCATAGAACTACAGAGATCGTCTATCCGCATAAGGGTGATGTGATCATCTCTTGGTATACATGGTTGTATGCTTTTCTTTATTTAGATATATAAACCGCATGCTAGATCAGATTTAAAACTTTTTGAATTTTACTACATCTAATCCGAACCGATCCAGCATGCTATATCATTCCTTCACTTGGGACCTAGAATCCCATAGATTGCACGAGCAAGGGTATCCTCCTTGTTTTTTGACTCCTTAATGGACCAATATTAGCACCCGTACGAGGTGGGAAAGATAGCAATTCAATCCAGGCATTCTACTTTGAAAAGTTTTGCTGAAACCAACAAGGAAAGAAAAACTAACCATGAAAATCTTTGCCACCACATTCTCCTCTATCACCTCTAAAGTTTCTACCTCCTAGAAAGCCTCCATGGCCTCTAGGATATCCTCTGAATGAAAAATCTAAGGTTTCATGTAGGTATTTTGAAATTTTTTCAAAATAGATCAGTGAAAGTAATAAATTAATTCTATTAATTTATTAAAAATACATAATTAAATCCTAGATCTAGGATCTAATAGCATGATCTATGCATGCAAATAAGTATGAAATTAAATATTAAACAAACATAATGGCATTGATCACATCAACATCAAATCGAGACTAGATCTAATCTAGTAGGAGAAAGAAATTGAATCTCTTTTACCTTTTGCAAGTTGGGATCTTTAACTTGCTGATCCAAGGCTGAGGTCATCGCTTCAAGCTGCACATGCATCCGACCTTTATGAAAAATCCATACGAAGCCTCGATCATTAATCTGAAGTCCAGTGACTAGAAATCAGCATAGTGTGTTAGCACTATGCTGATGCTTCTTTGACAGTTGATGGTGAATCCTCTTCTTTGAATGATCTTGGACGCTCTAAGGATCAAAGAGAAGATGGGAGGATCTGAAAGAACTCTTTTTCCTCACCTTTTTCTCTCAAAAAAATTATGGAAAAGAGATCTAAGAGAAACCCTAAAGAAAACCTCTCTTCTCTCTTTCTTTTCTCTCACCAAGACACAATGGCTTGAGCCTTTACAAAGCCCAACACCCAAAGACCCTTAGCACCAAAGGTTTTCATGCCCAAACACTCTCTCTCAGGATTAAAATCTATGGAAATTTTATGCCATAACTTCCTTTAAATAGAGAGTTATGATAGAGTCTTTGTCTAGGTCAAATACCTAGAAAGGTATGTCCAAATTGAGTAAGGATTGGGGCACCCAACTCTTGGGTGCCCTCTCTTTATTTTTTTTGCATGAACCCCAAGAAATATGTGCACAAAAGTTTTCTATTTCTCATGAAAAGATTAAAGAAAAATCAGATGGTTTGGTGCTTCAAAGAGATAAGGAAAGATGAGGTGTTAAACTCTATCCAATAGAGTCTTAGATCAAAATAACTTGTATGTTTTGATCTATTCTACAACTAATTTTCTTCTAAAAAGGTGGAAGACATAAAAGGAACATGGATACTCTCTGAAAATAAAATTTTTCATAAAAATTTCAAGAAAAGTAGCATGGGAGGGCATGGAAAGCAAGATGGCGCAAGATGGAGAAATCCTAGTCACACTAGGACTTCTAGTTTTGACTTGGTCCAACTTATTATTTGAACTCAACTAAATCAAAACTAATACAACCCAATTAGAGATGATCTCAGTCCAACTAAGAGTCTAATTAAATTAAATTTAAATCTAATTTAATTTCTAATCAAATTAGAAATTGGGTGTATACTGTCCTAATTGAACAGGGACTTATTCTTTCTTGCAATTGGCTTATCCAATAAACTAATTAAACTTAATCCAATCAAGTCTAAATCAAAATTAACTGAATCTTATTTAATTAGACTTAATCACAATCCTTTAGTTTAATCAAATTAAGCTAATTAGCAATTCGATTGCTAATCGATCCTCCTACAACACTTGCACTAAGTCAAACATCAATTGTATTGATTTTTTAATCTTAGAACGATTCTAAATCGTTGATCAACCATCTGATCAGATCAAGACCTCTTATGTGTGTGATCTCATAGGTTCGAATCTATATCGGTAGCATAGAAATAAATTTTTGTACCAATTAAAATGACCATCTAGCAATGATATCCGATGGTTGAATAGGTCGAATGTGTAAAGCAACACACTTAGAACCCATGTGGATATAATTTCTATATAATTCATCCTCTTGACCTTAATGCTCATAGAACAACTCAGAGTTTAACTATTAACCTTGATTAGGTCATCTATATTGCATTTTAAAATACCAAATTCATCTCATGGATTACGCTGGCCAAGGTTTTGCTAAATTGAAATATAGTAATGCATTTTCTCCAAACTCTTGGAGTAGTCAATCTCATTTTAATCACTCATCGACTTTACAACTACTTAACTATGTCTAGAAATCTTTCACCACTGAATTAAAAATTTAGATAATCCAGCACCAAAGTATAGTGAGTTGCTTGCAAGCCACCATCGTGATCTCAGGTGCAAGGTACACTTATACTCTTATCCCATCAGAGCAATTTTTGATAGTAGAATACTTTGAAGTTGGTCACGTTCAGTAATGATGTATCCTTATATCTCATCTGTATGCCATACTAGTGTCTCCATAGTTCTTGATTAAGAGGACAATCAATTTATATGGCATACAATAACCTATACTCCATAAATATTATCGTTCTACTTAACAACATATCATTTAGTCGTGAATAGTTTAAGAGCTAATCGATAAATCTTTTCTTTATTGAAAATAAATAATCCTAAGGATTTCATCATAATATGGAGTTCATTAGAAGATGTAGACTTTATAATAAAAAAGTTAGAATATAATTTTATTTAATAATAAATTATTTATAATTATAAAATAATACAACCATCAATAGATTGATGATTGACTTTGAGATATAATTTTCAATAGTTCCCACTCATCCTAAAGCCACTCGGTACAATATCTAATACCCATCTTTAACTTGTGGTTGTCAAACTTCTTTATCGCTAAGATTTTAGTGAAGGGGTTGTCCAGGTTCTTCTTTCCATCGATCTTTTGAAGGTCGACATCATCTCAATCCATGATCTTTTAGACTAGATGGTAGTAGTGCAATATATGCTTTGTTCGCTGGTGTGCTTTTGATTCCTTCGTCTGAGCAATGGCACCAGTGCTGTCACAGTAAAGCAGGTTCGAACCATCTAGAATGGATGCTACTCTGAGCTCGATGATAAATTTTCTTAGCCACCAGCTTTCTTCATAGCATTTGATGCTGCGATGTACTCCGCCTCACATATAAAGTCTACCATAGTATGCTGCTTGAAGCTCTTTCAATAGATGGCTCCACCATTTAGGATACAGATATAATCCGACATGCTTCTGCTATCATCATGATCAGATTGAAAGCTAGAAAATATAAATTTCATAAGTTTCAGATCTGACTCATCATAAATCAGCCACTGGTCCTTAGTATTTTTCAAATACTTAAGAATGGTTTTCACCACCTTCTAGTGGTTCACCTCTAGATTAGATTGGTATCTACTTACTACTTCTAGTGAGTATGCTACATCTAGTCTCGTACATGTCATGACGTACATGATACATCCCACTATTGAAGCATATGGGATTCTACTCATATGCTCGCTCTCTTCAGGAGTTGTTGAACAATCCTTCTTAGAGAAAGAAATTTCTTAGCCTATCAGAAGATAGCCCTTCTTAAAATTCTCATGCTGAACCTCTTCAGTATAGTTTCTATGTACGTGGACTGGGATAACCCAAGCATCCTCTTAGATCTATCCCTATATATCTTTATCCTAGGATGTAGGATGCTTCATCGAAGTTCTTCATGAAGAACTGAGATGATAGCCAAACTTTTATTTCTTGCAGTACGGGGATTTATTCTCAAATAAAAGAATATCATCCATGTACAAGATAAGAAATACCACTACCAGACTATTGATCCACTTGTAAATGCATGGCTCTTCTCCATTCTTAACGAAGCTATGCATTTTGATCATCTTATCAAAATACATATTCCAACTCCGAGATGCTTGCTTCAATCCATAAATGGATCTCTGAAGCTTGCACACCTTGAACTCATCTATGGATGTGAATTTCTTAGATTATATCTGTTGGTGCAGAAACTGATCATCGCCGGCGGTCGTTGGAGTCGAGGCCACTGAGGTCGCTGCCGGGGACCTACAAAATAAAGTTCCATTTGGAGCCGGTGGGGGGTGGCTCCGGTAGGACCCTCCGACGCTCAAGTCAACTTTGGCCAATAGGAATGGAGTGCTCGGAATGAGTTCCGAAGCTTAGAGAAGAGGAGGAGAGCTTAGAGATCAGAGAGATTAGAGATCAGCGTATTTGGAGGGCCCTTTATAGGTGGAGCTTAGTTGATGGTGACAGCCATACTGTCAGACAGCGAATAACAGGAGCCGCATGGAGCTCGGTACGGAGAGAAAGGCGTCGTCAGGTGGACGGTGACAGCCATACCGACAGGTCATGGGCTGCAAGGGATCGGTTATGGGGAGAGTGGTGTCGCCAGTAGTAGTGGCCATATCGTCCGGGCTATATGGGACTGATTACAGAGAGAGTGGCGTCGCCAGTTGCAGACTGAGCTCGTCCAGAAAAGTTTGGACTTATAGGAGAGTTCGACTGAAGGAAAAGCTCGGGAGGAGCTCGGCTCCCACAGGCGTTTGGCCGGACGCACGCGGCTAAGGCTCGGTCGCTTGGAAGTTCGACCGCTTGGAATTGAAGGAGCTCGGCAGGCTGAAGGGATGGCTGCTGGAGGAGTTCGGCTAGCTGGAGGGGTTCGGTAGGAGCTCGGTCGGACGAAGTTCGGCCGATGGACGTTCGCTGAGGAGTTCGACTGCTGAGAGGCCCGAAGAAGCTCGACCGCTGGAAAGCTATGATGGAACTTCTGATCCGGTTGATCACCTGGAGGCCTTCTGTGCCATGATGCTGCTTCATGGTGCTTCAGATGCCATGCTGTGCCGAGCCTTCCCATCTACCTTAAAGGGAGCAGCAAGAAACTGGTACTCGACGTTGAAGCCAAGTACGATCTTCTTTTTCGATCAGATGAGCAGTCGGTTCGTGGCCCACTTCATCAACAGCCGACGATCGAGTCGAGGTTCAGATTCCCTGATGAGCATCAAGCAGAAGCAAGGGGAATCCATCCGGGCTTACGTCACCCGATTTAACACCGTGGCATTGAAAGTCCGGGACTTGGACCAGTCTGTCGCGATGGCCACACTCAAGGGCGGCCTTCAAAAAAATAACTTGCTGTTCTCTCTAGAAAAAAAGTATCCCAGGGACTTCATCGATCTGCTGGCTCGGGCCGAGAGATATGCCCATGCGGAAGAAGCCTTCAAGTTGAAAGATGAGGAAGCCCTGAGAGAGCGGTTGGCGGACGAGGAAGAGCCGGGCGAAGTTCGGCTACGCTCGCAGATCCCCTCCGAAAGCAGACAGGCCCGAACTCCTCGAACTCACCCCGATAGAGGGGCGCAAAGAAGCCCTCCTCCCGGAAGGTTCCGCCACTATGCCCCCCTCAACGCTCCTCGAACCCAGATTCTCATCGAAGTAAAAAATCAGCTGCCAAGATCAGAAGGGTTACAGTCTTCCCCAAGCAAGCGCGATCAAAATAAGTATTGCCTCTACCATCGCGACCACGGCCATGACACCGAGGAATGCATCCAGCTCAGAGACGAAATTGAGGAGCTCATCAGAAAGGGGCGGCTGGGTAAATTCCTCCGGCACCAGCCCGAAGTAGGAAAAGATCGGTCAAGGATGCTGCCACAGCTAGAGACGGCAAGGAGTTCGGCCCTGCCGTAGCCAGAGACCGCAAGAAGGTCGGCCACCTTACGGCATTATCCACATTGCCATTGGGTGGAGCTTGGTGCGTCAGCAATTCATCGTCTCCCAGCGACAAGAGCTTGCACCAAATTGAGGAGGCCAGCATGAGGAGGTCGTCCGCCCTGGGGCTTATTGTTGAAGAAATGCGGATAACCTCGGATAGAGGTAAGGCCCATGATAACCTCGACCAGAGCGCCTGAGTAACCTCGGATAGAGGTAAGGCCCACGACGATCTCGGCCAGAGAGCTTTAACATCGACCTTGGCTAGAGAAAGCAACCGTGTCAACCCCGGCTGGAAATGGGATCTTCCCCAGGCTTCAACCTCGATGTCAACTTCAAACCGGAGATGAGATCTCCCCCGAGCTTCGACCTAGACCAGCACAGAGCTCAGAGGAAGACTTCGGCAGTCGCCTTTCCTACACTCCTTTCCTTCGATTTTTGAACTCGGGAGTAGGGGGGCTAGTGTTGGGGATAAATTCTGCTCTAGCCGAAGTCTAGCTCGATGCTCAGCCTAATGCAGCCAGTAGCCGCAGAAGAGCTTCGATAGATGGGCTTCGATCGAACTCTCCAGCGGTCGAGCTTCTTCGGACCTCTCAGCGGTCGAACTCCTCAACGGACGTCCATCGATCGAACTTCGCCCGACCGAGCTCCTGCTGAACCCCTCCAGCCAGTCAAACTCCTCGAGCAGCCGTCCCTTCAACCTGCCGAGCTCCTTCAATTCCAAGCGGCCGAACTTCCAAGCGACCGAGCCTTAGCCACGTGCGTCCGGCCAAACGCCTGTGGGAGCCAAGCTCCTCCCGAGCTTTTCCTTCAGCCAAACTCTCCTACAAGTCCGAACTTTTCTGGACGAGCTCAGTCTGCAACTGGCGATGCCACTCTGTCCGTAATCAGGCCCATACAGTCCGAACGACATGGTCACTACTACTGGCGATACCACTCTCTCCGTAATCGGCCCCTTGCAGCCTATGACCTGCCGGTATGGCTGTCACCGTCCACCTGATGATGCCTTCCTCTCCGTACCGAGCTCCATGCGGCTCCTATTATTCACTGCCTGACGGTATGGCCGTCACCATCAACTAAGCTCCGCCTATAAAGGGCCCTCCAGATATGCTGATCTCTAATCTCTCTGATCTCTAAGCTCTCCTCCTCTTCTTTAAGCTCCGAAACTCATTCCGAGCACTCCATTCCTGTTGGCCAGAGCTGACTTGAGCGTCGGAGGGTCCTACCGGAGCCGCCCCCACCGACTCCGGATGGAACTTTATTTTGCAGGTCTTCGACGGTGACCTCAGTGGCCTCGACTCCAGCGACCTCTGGCGACGATCAGTTTCTGCACCAACAGAATAGCGCTAGAAGGAGGGCTTGAACCTTCGAGGTTCCTTTGTTCTTAAAGGAGTGCTCGACGATCCTTCTCTTCCCTCTCTGGAGATCTTTCTTTTCTCTTTTGAAGAGAAAATGCCTCCCAGGAGAGCTTGGACACGGCGCTCGACGGCCTCCGCGGCCCGATCCCATCCAGATCCGTCTGTTCCTGCTTCGACCCCGGTAGCTCAGGTTCCACCTGTGCCTGCGATGGAGGTGGAGTAGTTCGACCTGCTTGTTCGATAGGTCCGTGGCCTCATGGAGGCATTGCAGGCTATACAGCAGCCTCTGGTGGCGACTCCACCAGGAGACCCACCATTGAAACATCGGAAATCAGCCCCAAGGAAGAGTACCAGGGCCAACATACTGGTCGCCCCGGGGAAGGAGAAACAGAGGGCCGAGGATCCGTGTTCGGATCATTATTCTCTTTCGGGGGAGACCTTCCCCATTCGTAGTCGGAAGCACCCCAAGATCTGCAGCCAAGACGACACCCTCGATTACAGACTACGGAAGATGGACCGGCGTATTGAAGAGCTCGGCCGCATCACCTCGGCTCATCATGCCGATGTCTATGCCGAACCTCCCTTCTCTCTCCAAATTATGCAAGAACCTATTCCACCAACCTTCGAGCTTCCTCAACTGAAAAGTTACAATGGAACTTCTGATCCGGTTGATCACCTGGAGGCCTTCCGTGCCATGATGCTGCTTCACGGTGCTTCAGATGCCATGCTGTGCTAAGCCTTTCCATCTACCTTAAAGGGAGCAGCGAGGAACTGGTACTCGACGTTGAAGCCAAGTACGATCTCCTCTTTTGATCAGATGAGCAGTCGGTTCGTGGCCCACTTCATTAGCAGCTGACGATCGAGCCGAGGTTCAGATTCTCTGATGAGCGTCAAGCAGAAGCAAGGAGAATCCATCCGAGCTTACGTCACCCAATTTAACGCCGCAGCATTGGAAGTCCGGGACTTGGACCAGTCTGTCGCGATGGCCGCACTCAAGGGCGGCCTTCGGAAAAATAACTTGCTGTTCTCTTTGGAAAAAAGATATCCCAGGGACTTCGCCGATCTGCTGGCTCGGGCCGAGAGATATGCCCGTGCGAAAGAAGCCTTCAAGTTGAAAGATGAGGAAGCCCTGAGAGAGCGGCTGGCGGACGAGGAAGAGCCGGGTGAAGTTCGACTGCGCTCGCAGACCCCCTCCGAAAGCAGACGGGCTTGAACTCCTCGAACTCGCCCTGATAGAGGGGCGCGAAGAAGCCCTCCTCCCGAAAGGTTCCGCCACTATGCCCACTCAACGCTCCTCGAACCCAGATTCTCATCGAAGTAAAAAATTAGCTGCCGAGATCGGAAGGGTTATAGTCTCCCCCAAACAAGCGCGATCGAAATAAGTATTGCCTCTACCATCGCGACCACGGCCATGACACCAAGGAATGCATCCAGCTCAGAGACGAAATTGAGGAGCTCGTTAGAAAGGGGCGGTTGGGTAAATTCCACCGGCATCAACCCAAAGCAGAAAAAGATCGATCAAGGGCACTGCCATAGTCAGAGACGGCAAGGAGTTCGGCCCTGTCGTAGCCAGAGACTGCAAGAAGGTCGGCCACCTTACGGCATCATCCACATTGCCCCTGGGTGGAGCTTGGTGCGTCAGCGATTCATCGTCTCCCAGCGATAAGAGCTTGCACCAAATTGAGGAGGCCAGCATGAGGAGGTTGTCCGCCCCGGAGCTTATTGCCGAAGAAATGCGGAGGAACAACGCTACCATGATCTTGAAATACAGAATTTGAGGATGCGCTATTAGTAACTTTCTTTCAATAAAATTCTTTTCTTTTGATAATATTATTTCTGGATGCGAAAACTATGCAACGATAGGGAAGAAGCAGTCAATAATTACCGCATTAGGAACAGGAGGAGAACCTCATCCTAACGCAAGCAACAACCTCAGCTAGAGATAAGATCTCTCCCGAGCGACCGTTGACAACCTCAGCTAGAGATAAGATCTCTCCCGAGCGACCGTGAACATTCTCGATTAGGAACAGGAGGAAGACCTCATCCTAACACGAGCATCAACCTTGGCTAGAGATAAGATCCCTCCCGAGCGAAGGCCTCGTTCATAAAGGACGAGATGGGGGGAGAGGCCTTGACAGCGGCCCTTATGTGCCCCACAGCCCGTTAGGAACAGGAGGAGAACCTCGTCCTAACACGAGCATCAACCTCGGCTAGAGATAAGATCTCTTCCGAGCAACCGAGTCAACCTCGGCTAGAGATAAGATCTCTCTCGAGCGACCGTCGACAACCTCAACTAGAGATAAGATCTCTCCCGAGCGACCGTGGGCCCGTTAGAAATAGGAGGAGAACCTCGTCCTAATGCGAGCATCAACCTCGGCTAGAGATAATATCTCTCTCGAGTGACTGAGTCAACCTCGGCTAGAGATAAGATCTCTCTCGAGCGATCGTCGACAACCTCGGCTAAAGATAAGATCTCTCCCGAGCGACCGTGGGCCCGTTAGGAATAGGAGGAGAACCTCGTCCTAACGCGAGCATCAACCTCGGCTAGAGATAAGATCTCTCCCGAGCGAGCGACTGAGTCAACCTCGGCTAGAGATAAGATCTCTCCCGAGTAATCGTTGACAACCTCGGCTAGAGATAAGATCTCTCCCGAGCGACCGTGAACAACCTCGATTAGGAATAGGAGGAAGATCTCGTCCTAACACGAGCATCAACCTTGGCTAGAGATAAGATCTCTCCCGAGCGAAGGCCTCGTTCATAAAGGACGAGATGGGGGGAGAGGCCCTGACAGTGGCCCTTATGTGCCCCCACAGCCCGTTAGGAATAGGAGGAGAATCTCATCCTAATGCGAGCAAAGTTGAAGGCCTCGTCCACATTAGACGAGATGGGGGGAGAGGCACGGACGATGGTCCGAATGAGCCCCCACAGCCTGTTAGGAACAGGAGGAGAACCTCGTCCTAACGCGAGCAAAGCTGAAGGCCTCGTTCACCTTAGACGAGATGGGGGGAGACGGATGATGGTCCTGAATGTGCCCCCACAGCCCATTAGGAATAGGAGGAGAACCTCGTCCTAACGCGAGCAAAGTTCAAGTCCGAGCTCCGAAGTCCATAGGAAAGAGAATCTTCATCAACCTCGGCCAGAGATAAGATCTCTCCCGAGCGATCGTGGACAACCTCGGCTATGGATCAGATCTCCCCCAAGGGACTGGGCCAACTTTGGTAGTAGGAGATGAGATCTCCCCCGAGCGCCCGCATCAACCTCGGCCAGAGTGCCTGAGTAACCTCGGATAGAGGTAAGGCCCGTGACGACGTCAGCCAGAGCGCCCGCATCAACTCTGGTTAGGGATAAGGTCCGCGATAACCTCGGCCAGAGCGCCTGAGTAACCTCGGATAGAGGTAAGGCCCGCGACAACCTTGGCCAGAGAGCTTCAACATCGACCTTGGCTAGAGAAAGCAACCATGTCAACCTTGGCTGGAAATGGGATCTTCCCCGGGCTTCAACCTCGATGTCAACTTCAAGTCGGAGATGAGATCTCCCCCGAGCTTCGACCTAGACCAGCACAGAGCTCAGAGGAAGACTTCGGCAGTCACCTTTCCTGCACTCCCTTTCTTCGATTTTCGAACTCGGGAGTGGGGGGCCTAGTGTTGGGGATAAATCCCACTCCAACCGAAGTCTAGCTCGATGCTCAGCCTAATGCAACCAGTAGCCGTAGAAGAGCTTCGACAGATGGGCTTCGGTCGAACTCTCCAGCGATCGAGCTTCTTCGGGCCTCTCAGCGGTCGAACTCCTCAGCGGACATCCATCGATCGAACTTCGCTCGATCGAGCTCCTGCCGAACCCCTCCAGCCAACCGAACTCCTCCAGCGACCATCCCTTTAGCCCGCCAAGCTCCTTCAATTTCATGCGGCCGAACTCCCAAGCGATCGAGCCTTAGCCGCGTGCGTCTGGCCAAACGCCTGTGGGAGCCGAACTCCTCCCGAGCTTTTCCTTTAGCCGAACTCTCCTACAAGTCTGAACTTTTTTGGACGAGCTCAGTCTATAACTGGCGAGGCCACTCTCTCCGTAATCAGCCCCATACAGCCCGGATGACATGGCCACTACTACTGGCGATACCACTCTCTCCGTAACTGGTCCTTTGCAGCCCATGACCTACTGGTATGGCTGTCACCGTCCACCTGACGACGCCTTCCTCTCCGTACCGAGCTCCATGCGGCTCCTGTTATTCGCTGCCTGACGGTATGGCCATCACCATTAACTATGCTCCACCTATAAAGGGCCCTCCAGATACGCTGATCTCTAATCTCTCTGATCTCTAAGCTCTCCTCCTCTTCTCTAAGCTCTGAAACTCATTCCGAGCACTCCATTCCTGTTGGCTAGAGCTGACTTGAGCGTCGAAGGGTCCTGCCGGAGCCACCCCCCACCGACTCTGGATGGGACTTTATTTTGCAAGTCTCCGACGGCGACCTCAGCGGCCTCGACTCCAGCGACCTCCAGCTCAGTTTCTGCATCAACAGTATCATATACATCTCTTTAGTCAGCTCTCTATTAAGAAAAGCTGTCTTCACATCCATCTACCAGATCTTATAGTATAGATGGGCAACTATCGCAAGCACTATCTGAATGGATTTGAGCATTGTCATGAAAGAGAATGTCTGATCATAGTCAATACCATAATATTGATGATACCTCTTGGTAACCAGATGGACTTAATAGATCTCAACATTTTTGTCTACACCCCTCTTCCTCTTGAAGACCCACTTTCACCAAATGAGTTTAACCCCTTCATGTGGGTCAACCAATGTCTACACATTATTGACCTTCATGGACTTCATCTCGAATTTCATCATCTCAAGCCATTTCTCAGAATCAGGCCTTTGCATTGCATCTATATAGGTGATCGGATCCTTATCATTCTCATCGAGTTTGATAGGATTACCATCCTGGACTAAGAAACCTTAGTATCTATCCAATTGATGCAGTACTCTCCAAATCATCTTAATGATGTAGGTACACTGGGCTCGAGATTTAATCTAATCAAATCTATTTTTGATTTAGCTACTGTTATCGATTTTTTTACTTATCGAACTTTCTGAAGTTCAACCTTAGAGGCAACAGTTCCTTCACCAAAGAACTCCTTTTCTAAAAAGATTGCATTAAGGCTAATGAACACCTTTTGTTCATCTGCATGGTAGAAAATATATCCTTTGATTTTTTTTAGGTACCCTATGAATATGCACTTATCAAATCTAGATCCAAGTTTATCTATAATTAACTATTTAATGTAAGCTGGGCACCCCCAAACTCTAAGGTGTGAAAGTATTAACTTACACCCTATCCATATCTCATATGGAGTTTTAATTACAGACTTACTTAGAATCCAATTTAAAAGATAGCAAGCCGATTCGAATGCATACCCCTAGAAGGATATCAACAAGTTGGCAAAATTCATCATGGATCGAACCATGTCTAAAAGAGTCTGATTCCTTCTTTCAGATATACCTTTATGCTATGGTGTCCCTAGAGGAGTCCATTAGGAGAAAAATCTCATTCTCTCCTAAATATGTGAGAAACTCATCAGAAAGGTTTAACCTTCTCGATCTGATCGAAGAGTTTTAATATTTTTTTTAGTTTATTTTTCTACTTCATTTTGAAATCATTTGAATATTTTAAATAAATTCGACTTGTGTTTCATTAGATAGACATATCCATACTTAGATAGATCATCTATGATAGTGATGAAGTAGAATATCCACCTCTAGTACTTGTGCTTATAGGCCTACATATATCAGTATGTACTAGACCTAAGAGCTCAATGGCACTCTCACTTTTTTTAGTAAAATGTGACTTGGTCATTTTTTCAAGAAGACAAGACTCACAAGTTGGAAGTAATTCACAAATACTGACTTCGAGGATTTTTTCTTGAGTCAACCTGTTTATTCTATTTTTGTTAATGTGACATAGCCTATAGTGTCATAAGTAGATATCAGACACATTATCTAATCTAGGATGCTTGCCAGTGGAGTTGACTATATTAACAAGTTGTGATATCATGTATATCTTATTATTCAAATATCCAAAAAATATAGTAATACCATTCAAAATGATATTACAAAATTCTTTCTTTATTAAAATTTCATAATTATTTTTGGTCAAAAGGTCTGCAGAAATGATATTCAAAAAGAAACTAGGATAATAATGACATTCACTAAGAATAATAGTATAAGACTCGAATATAAGTTTTAAGATTCCTAATACTAGAAGTGGAACTGGTCTTCCATCTCCAACGTTCAGGAATCTCTTACCTTTTTTGAATCTCTTACTGACTTGTAAGCCTTGCAATGAATTACAAATATGGTAAGGACTTTTGGTATCCATACCTAGTCAGTAATATCATAAATAGAGAAATTACAAGGAGTTATCATATAAGTACCTTGTCCAATAATATTTTGCTTCTTTCTCAACCTATTCGGATCTAAGGAGGTAATATATTGAGGATAGTTTCTCTTCTAATGCCCTCACTTCTTATAGAAGAAGTGCTCCGCTTGACTCTTATCTAGCTTAGGCTTCTTGGTCTGGCCCTGCACAGATGTTCTAGCCTGAATTTGCACCTAGTTGAACTTCTTCTTATTTATCTTTTCTTTCTTAAAGGATAGAGAACTAGAAGAAGATCCTCCCACTAAGTTTATCGACTTCTTATGGATCTAGTAATCCTTCTCAAAGTTCTAAAGTAACCCCAGTAGCTCATGGTAGTTAACTTCAGGCTTTATCATTCGGTAATGAGTAAGAAATGGGAGATAAGACTTAGGCAGTGAGTTTAGAGTTACATTTTTTCCTAACTGCTCATGCAAGAGAAGGTCAAACTTGCTCAAATGCTTCATCATCTCAATCATGTATAATACATGATCAATGACTGAAGCTCCATCCCTCATCCTAGCATTGAAGATGGTACAACTAGTGTTGTGCCTCTCAACATCATCGAGTATGCCAAAAGACTCATTCAACACTTAAAGCATATCTTCCAGTTGAGCTGACTCGAATCTATGATTGAACTCATTGCTTATGGTTGCCAACATGATGTAACGTGCTGTGGTTCGGTAACTGAGCCACTTCTGATAAGTATCTCAACTGTTCCACATGCGTTCAGGGCTGGCACTTCAGGTACTGAATCTATCAAGTTGTATAAGATCCATTCATGCTCTAAGATAATCTTCAACTTATGGTACCAGCTACCGAAGTTAGGTCCCACCAGTTTATCATTATTCAACAATGACTGGAGTAAAAGAAAAGTGGCCATAACTGCATAAAGAAAAATAAAATTTTAATTAGTAAATAATTTATTAAACTTAAAGATTTGGACTTTAATTAGAAGTTTTTTCTACTATTTTATTCGAATTGATAGCCTCTACCTCCAATTCGAGGAATTATCCTAATTTCTTAGTGGGTACTAGAATCCATATAGACTGCACACAAGTCCAACTTTAGTTGGTCAACCCATGTACATTTAAGAGTAGATTCATAACCAATTATTTTTCTAAATAACTTCTAGTAATTTAATTTTGCCCCAGTTCCTAATCAGTAGGCTTTGGCCTCCATAGAAAAGGTCTGGTTAGGTCCAACCATTAACATAACCATACTTAATCCATCTAACCAATGAATGATTAAGCCCAACTTTGGTTGATCAACCTAACCACCATTTAGAGAGATATAGTGAAGAATCATATTATGAATGATAATTTCATTAGCCAATAAGCACCAGATCTTTAGGCCTCTAATGATTACCCAACTAATGGATCCATTATCACTCACTTAATGAGAGGCTATGGTTTAGTTTTTACTATAACTATTTTATTTTTAAGAATCTAATAATTTTAGAGAATTTGGTTAATTTGATTTAGAGAAGAGAGTTAGAAGAATTAGCTAATCATGATCCTCCTACTGACTTCACCAAGTCAGATTAAGGGGGACCATTGATAGGCTGGTCTAGGGTACTTAAATCAGTCACACTAATTTACCTAGCTGACATGGATCAGCTCAAATTATCAAATAATCTGATCAAAATATAATTTTACCAAGAAGGCCAGATAAGTGAGATCAATAGGAGGGTCTGCTAAAGCTTGTGATTGCTTGTCGTTACAATATCAAATAAAAATTAGATCCAATTTTAATATTTAGGACAGTGGTGAGTCGGTGTCTATTTTCTCAAAGATTGAAGGTTGAATTGCATTTAATTTTAATTTAAAAAAATAAAATAAAATTTTAAATTAATCTTTAAAGTAGAAATTTAAATAAGTTAAAAAATTAATTATAATTTAGCAAATTAAAAGAAAGCAACTATTTAATTAATTAGAGTTTTGAATTAATTAAAAGTATTCTAAAATTTTGAATCCATCTCTAGTATGATTGTGGTAATTTTTTTTAATATAAGAATTTATTATTTTTAAGAATTTAGTTATGACTATAATTTATTTTCTTCAAACATAAACCGTATCTCTTGATCACAATCCATCTCAATAGAATCATAAGTTATGCAATAATTTAATTCTTAAAAATTGGTAACATAGCTTTTACTAATTTTTTTAAAAATAAATTATTAAATCAAGCATGGATTGTATTTTCCAATCAAAATTTATCTTTATAAATATAGCTTATTTAAATATTAATCAATAATAAGTATGTTAATATTAGATCTCATGTATGGAGAATAAGAGTTAAGATTAGATAGGAGAACATATCATTCATTGCATCAAAGAAATTACAAAAGATAAAGAAAAAAATACAATCCATACTCGAAGACTTCATCTACATCTCAGAATTTGATCTTCTTAGCCGCACATGGTATAAAATTCCCCAGCTCCCAACATGTTCAAAACCCCATGATAAAAAAAGAAAGAAAGAAAGAAGAAACTAGAAGAGGAGAGAGGAGACGGGAAGGAGAGAGAAAAAAGTCTTTATTCCTAGTTTATTCCCTCATAGGGGGATCTCTCTTGAGGTCTCTGGCATACAGGGGATTAAATAGATAAAAAATAGTGATTTTTGAGTTCTTATTGGACATAAATTTAAGTCTGGCTAGAATTGTTCATATTTGTTGAAGTTCTGACCGTTAGATCTTGATCAAATGCTTCAAATCCCATAAAAAACCATCAAAATCAACCTGATCAATGTCAGATTGAATTTGGGTCGTCAGATCTTTTGATCTAGACATTTTTGGTCATTTGCTCGCACAAAAAAACCACTAAAGAAGTCCTTATAACAGTCGGATTTAATTTCCACCCATCCAATCACCCTTAGGGTGGATTTCACCCATTGGATCATTCGTAGAAGCTGGGCGCTATTTGAATTAAGCCAGAAAACCACCTCCACCATTGGATGCTAACCGGGAGAGACATCAGCCATTGGATTGCGCCAAACTATGCCACTGGACCCTATGGACCAGGAGTAAGAAAGACCTCCACCAACCAATTACTGTCACGCCACCTAAAATCCTAAAAATACCCCCATGAGTTGTGATAAAAATTCTATAGACCCTTTAAGGGTCTACGTGCATTGAGCTGGCATGTGGTCCATCGTGGACCATGATTAAAATGACATAAAGGTGAGGTCATGGGTGGAGGGAAATGGGCCGTATCAGGCTATTGTTTGCACTTGGGTTGGGCTAGTCCGCTGGGTTGCTCTAGTGGGTTGGCTAACAGGCGTGTGGGCTAAGCCGAGCGAGCCGGCTTAAGCTAATTTTTTTTTCTTTTTTTTTTTTCATTTAACTTTCAGCCTTTGTATCTCTTCCATTTTAGCTCTGATTTGAGTAAAATTTATTCTGTTAGAACCCATAAATCAAGCTCTTCATATTAATAAATTTTTTTCTATAAAATATTAATAAAACTATTAATTTTTTAAAAATAAATTTTAATTTATATATTTTAATATTTTTATTTAGTAATTTATGATAGTTATCACACCCTCTAACTTGAGTTTTACTTGTTCTTGAGTAAAAAGAGAAAAATTAGAATCATGTATCGACTCAATGGGATATGAAAGTTTTTTTAGATCATCCTAAAGTCAGTTGATACCTGATTAAAGATTTAAAAAATACATCATCGGATTATTAATTCTATCTCAAATAGTGGTTAAGTAAATAACATAAAATTTTAGAGTTTTTTTTTGATCAATTTTCCACCTTTATTCATTAAATCCTCTATCTTTAGTATGGTCTAAAATTTTTTTATTATTTTTTTATTACAGCTAGTATAATATTTTAACCTTTTAAGCTTTCTATCTAATTCTTGTAGCGAGCTTTAGACCAATGACTCTCAAATTAATTAGCTTTAGGGTATTAGGTATAGAACATCCCTCGAGCTTATTAACTCAAGTCAAATAGACTACAGGTTATAATTAGCTGCATAACAAGCTTCTTCACATTGCCCAATTTTTAACGTGAATAACATTACTTACTTAAATAATGGGATCTGATTACTCGATGGAAGATCAATGTTTAGAACTTACTTTTTATTTCTCTTTTTTTTAATTTTTTTTTAAAATTTTTATAATTTTTTTACTCATACCCATATAAAGTAAATTCTTTATTGAATATAGGCTAGAAGAAGGCTTTAGAATCACTCAAAAATTTATCTATTCTAGACGTAACCATTTATTAGATTTTTTTAATAATTTGGTCCTTAGTATTTTAAAAATTTTCTAAATCATTAATCAATCATCAATTAAAATGCTTGAAAAATTTTAAATCAGCATGAAGTCAAGTACATAAGACTAATTATTTTCATACTTGAGGACTTCAAAATTTTTTATTTATCCTTCCCCTCCTAACTTAATTTTTATTATCCTTAATGGAAGAAATAATAGAGTATGATAAGTAATAAAAAATAACAAGAAAAGAGTTTACTTGACTTAATATGTTCTCGATCTTGGCTTGGGTTTTAATTATTCTTCGTTCAGCATGGGTTTGTAGTTCTCCCCCCAACTTAATCCTGAAAGAAAGATAAACTAAAAAGAAAATGAAAATGCAAAAGTAAAAGCTAAAGCTGGGTTGCCTCCTAGTAAGTGCTAAGTTTAATATCTTCAGCCGAATCCTATAAAGGAGTTTTAGGTATAATCAGCTTTAGCACATCTTTTAGGATTTCAAAAAGATAAGGCCAATCAGAAGGCCTTGTCATCATGGCAGTAAAATGTTCATGAAATAATTTTTGATGGTTAAGCATAGCCCTAATCAATAAAGTATTTGAAGCAAGCATGATATACCATAATTTAAAATTATTATTGTAATCAGGAAGGAATTGTGTTTGATAGATCGAAATTAGGGGTGATGGTTTTTGAATTTCTTCAATTATAACCTATTCTACCCTACTATCTTTCTCGGGTATAATGTATCTTGACATCAACTCTTCCTGATCAAAATCATGGCATTTTTTTCAAATTAATTATAAATTTTCCATCATATATCATTTTAACATTGTAGATAAATTTTGGAGACTATCCTCAAAAGTAGTGCCACATACAAAAAAATTATTCATAAAATTATTATCCCTAATTTCAGTAGTATCCCATCCAATAGCATTTTTATGTGCTTTTAGAATACCTATAAGTTGATCTTTCCAGGTAGGTATTACTGGTAGTGTCTGTGGGTTCATTAGGAAGAGGGTTCAATTCTAGATTAGTTGGTGGTTCTAATAAGAAAACTATTAGTGGGCTAAATAGTGGCTTAAGTTTTTCAATCCATAGTGGGATGGTTTTAGGGTGGGGTATATCCACTTGGTCACTAACTTCTGTATTGTACCCATCGTCATCAAAAGCATCCACCTCATAATGAGCCAAAAAGGAATTTAATGAATTTTGAAAAAGAATTATGGATGAAGCTTCCTCTAATGTGTTATTTACTTATGGCTTTTGGAAAGTCTCTATTGATTCCATCATCTCATCAATTGATCCTCTCTTTCCATTAAAAGGACTGGATGATTCTAGGGCACTTGGGAAAGGATCCATGGATAAGTAAGATAATGATGAAATAGGTTCATCCCATCCTTCTGGTTTTTTTTTATATTTTGTTGCCTCAGTAATATGGTTTAATAGGATCTTTTTAGTTATGCAGGGTTATTCTATCACCATATTACTTTTAAGGGTTTTAATTAATTATTTAAGCAAAGATTCTAGGTCATTAAAATTTCTAACCATATATGGTCCCTCAGGATCATTCTCGGGCTAACTGGGTAACTCTCTTTCCTCCTGCTGTTTGAATGTAAGCACTCGCTTCTCTAGTTCTTTAAAGTTCTACATACAAGAGTAAAAGGTTTGTTGTAAGGTTTGATTATTGAGCTTTAACTTATTTAATGCTTACTGAATCCTCTCTTCAGAAGTTGATTCATTATTATTTGAAGAAGATTGATAATGTAGGTAGGACAAATTATAAGGTGCATCCATGAAAGTGGGTCTTTGTGGCACCGGGGTAACCACTGGTTGTGACTACTATGAAAAATCTGGTTGAGCCACCTAACCTACATTGTAAGTGTTATAGTATAGATTATTTTCTGGTCTGTAGGCCATTTAGATTTGATCTTGATGAACTTGCTCATACATATACTCAGAAAATTGGTGTGGACATTCACTTGCATAGTGGGTGGGGCTCGAACATAGTGCACAAACTTGTTTACAGAAAAAAAAGATAGATATAAAGGGTTTCTATTGACTTTTAGACAATCTAATCTATGGGACAACTCAGCATAAAAATTCATCTCTAATTATTATTTATTTTATTTTATTTTATTTTGAAAAATAAGAAAAAAGATAAGGAGAGAGAATTCTAAAGATGAGAGCCTAAAGGATCCTAGATCTAAGGATGATAGAATAGAGTGTTTTAATTAGATTTGAGTTGTAATGACAAACAAGTTAAGCAAGCATGGACTCTCTATCCTAGGGTTCACCTAGATCTAGAGAGCTCCAACTGCCAAAATCACCTTCAAGTACTCCAAGTAAAGAATTAGCCATTCAACTGACCAGGTAAGTATATGGTCGATGGGAGTCCCTCTATTGCTTTACATAGACATTAATTATCTTGGTCAGGTAAGCTAAAAGAACTAATTAACCATCTTCCTTCGAGATGCAGTCTCTGAACCACTTTTCTTAGACACTAGTCAAACTAATTAACCCTAATTCAGTCCAACTATTAGGATTTCTTATCCTATTGAGCTCGAATATCCTTAGGGGCTAATGTCTAATTGATTTTAATTTAAGATCTAGGTCAATGTAATATGAAGGGGGATGGTTTGTGGGCTAAGAAAGGATGATCAAATCTCCATCTTATCTTATTTAATGGGTTGTGCCCTTAAAGTATTTTATGAATGTGCAATGCAAATAAAACAAGGTGTCCAATCTTACTGATTTGTTTTAAGGTTTAATTAGTTTCTCTATATTAATTAAGTGTTATGAGGTTGGTTTATTTTCTTGTTATATTAGATTATTTAAAGCAAGAAAAATAAAAGATAGATTTTAATTAAGTTAATTAGATTAATTATGTTAGGTTTTATTTAAACTAATTTAGAGGATCTAACTGATTAGAAAGTAAATTACTCTAGGATTATAAAGTAACTAGATATCAAAAAAAAATTAAATCAACTTTTAAGATAATAATTTATTCTAAATTATAAAGAGCAGTAAATTAATTATGTAAAATAAGATAATTATTTAATTATGTAATTTAGGTAAACTAGCTAGAAAGTAATTAATAAATTATATATGAAAAGTAATAAAAAGTAGAAATTTAAAGAAAGCATAAATAATAGGTAATTAAGCAATTAAATTAAGTTGACTGATAATAAAAAATAAATTATTAATCAGCAAAATAAAATATGAAAAGCAAAAGTAACAAAAAGCAGTAAATAATAAATTAGAAATTTAAAGCAGTAGAATAAATAAATAAGTAAAGCATAAAAGGCAATGAAGTAATAAAATAAAATAGTAAAATAAATAAGACAATAAAATGAAGGGTGCAATAAATAAAATAGTAAAATAAATAAGATAGTAAAGCATATAAAGCAATAAATAAAAAAATTAATTTTTTTTATTTTAATTATTGTAGTTTTTTTAATTTTTTTATTGAAGCAACCATACTACAATCCTCGATAATAGTGCCAAAAATTTGATTGCTTGTTGTTATAGCATCAAATAAAAATTAGACTTGATTTTAATATTTAGGATAGTGATGAGTCGGATGTCGATTTTTTTGAGAATTGAAGGCTGAGTTGTATTCAATTTTGATAAAAATAAATAAATAAAATTTTAAATTAATATTTAAAATAAAAATTTAAATAAGTAATTAAAAAAATTAATTATAATTTAGTAAATTAAAAGAAAGCAACTATTTAATTAATTAAAATTTTGAATTAATTAAAAATATTCTAAAATTTTGAATCCATCTCTAACATGATTATGGTAATTCTTTTTGATGCAAGAATTTATTATTTTTAAGAATTTAGTTATAACTATAACTTATTTTCTTCAAATATGAACCGTATCTTTCGATCACGATTCATCTCAATAGAATTATAAGCTATTCAATATTTTAATTCTTAAAAATTGATAACATAGCTTTTATTGATTTTTTTAAAATAAACTATTAAATTGAGCATAGACTATATCTTTCGATCATAATCCATCTTCATAAATATAACTCATTTAAATATTAATAAAAATAAGTATGTTAATATTAGATCTCATGCATGGAGAATAAGAGTTAAGATTGGACAGGAAAACATATCATTCATTGCATAAAAAAATTATAAAAAATAAAAAAAATATAATCCATGCTCGAAGACTTTATCTATATCTCAGAATTTGATCTCCTTAGCTACATATGGTGTAAAATTCTCTAGCTCTCGGCATGTTCAAAACCCCATAGATAAACAAAAGAAAAAGAAAAGAAAGAAAGAAAGAAGAAGAGGAGAGAGGAGAAGAGAAGGAGAGAGAGAGAGAAAAAAGTCTCTATTCCTAGCTTATTCCCTTATAGGGGGATCTCTCTGGAGGTCTCTAGCATATAGGGGATTAAATAGATGAAAAATAGGGATTTTTGAGTCCTTGTTGGACTCAAATCGGAGTCTTGCTCAAATTATTCATGTCTGTTGAAGTTCTAGCCATTGGATCTTGATCAAGCGCTTCAAATCCCATCAACAACCATCAAAATCAGCCTGATCAACATCGAATTGAATTTGGGCCGTTAGATCTTTTGATCTGGATGTTTTTGTCCATTCGATCATGTGAAAAAACCACTGGAGAAGTTTTGAAAACAACCAGATTTAATTTCCACTGTTCAATAGCCCTCAGGGTGAATTTCGCCCGTCGGATCATTCGTAGAAGTTGGGCACTGTTTGAATTAAGCTAGGAAACCACCTCTGCCATTGGATGCTGATCAGGAAAGACATCAACCGTCGGATCATGCCAAACTATGCCACTGGACCTTGTGGACTGGGAGTAACAAAGACCTTTACCAACCAGCTACTATCGCACCACCTAAAATTCTAAAAATATCCCTATGAGCCATGATAAAAGTTTTGTAGACCCTTTAAGGGTCTATGCGCACTGGGCTGGCACGCGGTCTACCATGGACTGTGATGAAAATGACGTCAAGGTGACATCATGGACAGAGGGAAATGGGCTGTATCAGGCTTTTGTTTGTGCATGGGCTGGGCTAGTCTACTGGGCTACTTTGGCGGGCCGGCTGACAAGCGCGCTGGCTAAGTCGAGTAAGTCGACTTAAGCCAAATTTTTTTCTTTTTCTTTTTTCATTTAATTTTCGACCTTTGTATCTCTTCCATTTTAGCTTCTATTTGAGTGAAATTTATTCCATTAAAATCCATAAATCGAGCTCTTCACATTGGTGAACTTCTTTCCTGCAAAACATTAATAAAAATATCAATTTCTTAAAATAAATTTTAATTATTATATATTTTAATATTTTTATTTAATAATTTATGATAATTATCAGCTTTTCTTAGACACCATCAGAAATGGCCAGGTTAGTGGTCTGCCAATTAAAAATCATCGATCTGGATTGCCAGACTTATCTTAGATACTAACTAGTTAATTAGTTTCAATTGGATCAACCTAACAGTTTAGGCTAGATCGCATAGCTAAGAATCAAGTATATTTTGATTCTCATTAAAGACATGGACTTGACCAATTACAACTATTGTAATTGATCTAGGGAATCCTTGACTTAATCTAAGACAACTATTGATTAGATTTAGTCAATTCTCTAATTAAGTTCATTCTTTAATCTAACCTTAGGTCTAATTCAATTAATAGACCTAATTTCCACTAACCCATTAACCCAAATGTTATGATTTGTGTCTTAGAATCTTTAATTCACAATTCTAGATCCTAAACAAATAATTCTTAATTCTTAATTAAGTTTTGGACTAAAAGTTGGAGTTCGACATTTTGAAAATAATTTTTATATTTATAAAATATTTTTACAATATGATTCTACCAACTAGTTGCATGTTTGATTCATAATCAATATGCAAATAACATAAATATAAATCTACTTTAGATCTAATCTAAACATATTCATGTAATTCAAATTTAAATAATTTTAATTCTAATTAATCATAAATCATCTTAGATCAAATATAATATATTTATGATCATAAAAGTTAGATTAAAATACTTTTAGTTAAATTATAAATTTTTTTAGATTAAATCTAAAATTTTATGATTAGGATTTTAGATTAGCACGTAATAGGATAACCTCTATACTGTAAGGAATAAACCTTACAATAGGACAACGTTATAAGATCAGTCTATGCAATCTAAAATATTTATTTTTATATTTAAATAATTTTAAATCTAATAAATTATAAATTAATCTAGATTATATCTAATAAATTTATGATTAACTTTAGATCTGCACGAACTAGGATAACCTTTACACTATAAGGGATAAACTATAAAGTAGGACAATCTTATAAATCAATTTGTGTGATCTTTAATTTAATTTTAGATTTAACTATTAAATTATAATTTAGATCTAATCTAAATAAATAATTTAAATATGCATAAAAATCACGTCACAAAAGTTCGAGGCTCTGATACCAATTGAAGAAAAAATCTAGGATTTCATATAGGTATTTTGAAACTTTTTCAAAATAGATAAGCAGAAGCAATAAATTAATCATATTAATTTATTAAAAATACATAATTAAACCCTAGATCTAGGATTTAATAACATGATCTATACATGCAAATAAATTTAAAATTAATTATTAAACAAACATAATGATGTTTATCATATCAACATCAAATTGAGAGTAGATCTAATCTAGTGGGAGAAAGAGATCGAATCTCTTTTACCTTCTACAAGTTAAGATTTTTAACTTGCTGATCTGAGGTTGAGATCATCGCTTAGAGCCGTACACATATTCGGCCTTTATGAAAAATCCACATGAAGTCTCGATCGTTGATCTGAAGTCTGGCGACTGGAAATCAGCATAGTGTGCTAGCACTGCGCTGATCCTTCTTTGACGGTTGATGGCGAATCCTCTTCTTCGAATGATCTTAGACTTTCTAAGAACCAAAGAGGAGATGGAAGGATTTGAAAAAACTCTTTTTTCTCACCTTTTTCTCTCAAAAATATTATAGAAAAGAGATCTAAGAGAAACCTTAGAGAAGACCTCTCTTCTTTCTTTCTTTTCTCTCACCAAGGCACAATGGTTTGCACCTTTATAAAACCCTATGCCCAAAGACCCTTAGCATCCAAGGTTTTCATGCCCAAACACTCTGTCTCAGGTTTAAAATCTATGAAAATTTTATGTCCTAACTCCCTTTGAATAGAGAGTTATGATAGAGTCCTTGTCTATGTCAAATACCTAGAAAGACATGTCCAAATTGAGCAAGGATTGGGGTGCCCAACTCTTGGGCGCCCCCTCTTTATTTTTTTGCATGGACTCCAGGGAATATGTGCACAAAAGTTTTCTATTTTTTATGAAAAAATTAGAGAGAAATCAGGTGGTTTGGTTCCTCAAAGAGATAAGAAAAGATGATGTATCAACTTCTATCCAATAGAGTCCTAGGTCAAAACAACTTATTTGTTTTGATCTATTCCACAACTAATTTTCTTCTAAAAAAATGGAAGACATAAAAGGAGTATGGATACTCTCTAGATATAAAATTTTTCATAAAAATTCTAAGAAAATTGGCATGGGGGGCATGGAAAGCAAGGTGGTGCAAGATGGAGAAATCCTAGTTACACTAGTTTTGACTTGGTCCAACTTATTATTTGAACCCAATAAAATCAAAACTTATGCAACCTAATTAGAGATAATCTTAGTCCAACTAAGAACTTGATTAAATTAAATTTAGATTTGATTTAAATTTTAATCAAATTAGAAATTGATTACATATAAGTCCTAATTGAATAGGGACTTGTTCTTCCATGCAATTGGCTTATCCAATAAATCAATTAAACTTGATCCAATCAAGTTTAAATCAAATCTAATTAAATTTTATTAAATTAAACTTAATTTTATCCCTTTGACTCAATCAAATTAAGTTAATTAGCAATTCAATTGCTAATCAATTCTTTTGCAATACTTGTACTAGGTCAAACATTAATCGTATTGATTGTTTGACCTTAGAATGATTCTAAATCATTGATCAACCATCCGATCAGATCGAGATTTCTTATGTATGTGATCCCATAGGTTTGAACCTAAGTTGGTAGTATAGGAATAAATTTTTATTTTAATTAAAATGACCATCTAGCAATAATATCTGACGGTCGGATAGATTGAATGTGTAAAGCAATACTCTTAGAACCCATGTGGATATGATTTTCATATAATTCATCTCCTTAAACTTAATGCTCATAGGATAACTCAGAGTTTAACTATCAACCCTAATTAGGTCATCCATATTGTATTTCAAAATATCAAATCCATCCCATGGATTATCTTAGCCAAGATTTTACTAAATTGAAATACAGTAATGCATTTTCTCCAAATTTTTGGAGTGGTCAATCTCATCTTGATCACTCACTGACTTTACAAGTACTTGACTGTACCTAAATATTTTTCATCACTAAATTAGAAATTTAGATAGTATGGTACCAAAGCACAGTGAGTTGTTTGCAAGCCACCGTGGTGATCATAGATCTAAGGGATACTTATACCTATATCCCATCAGAGTAATTCTCGATAGCAGAATACTCTAGAGTTGGTCATGTTCAATGATGATGTATTCTTACATCTCACATGTATGCCATACTAGTATTTTCACACTTCTTGGTTAAGAGGACAATCAACCTATATGGTATACAACGATCTATACTTGATAAACGTTATCGTCCTAATTAACAACATATCTTTTAATCATGAACAATTTAAGAATTAATCAATAAATCCTCTCTTTATCGAAACTAAATAGTCCTAAGGACTTTATCACAACATGAAGTTTATTAGAAGATGTAGACTTTATGATAAACAAGCTAGAATATAATTTTATTTAATAATAAAATTATTGTCCAGGTAGATAACCCAAGAGGAGGGGTGAATTGGATTTTCAAAAATTTAAAGTAGATATGTGCGGTAAAAAATGTTTGAAGCCTATGTGAATCAGATGAGAGAGCAAATAAAAGACACAAGCAATAGCATGCACACAAACAAGAGAATTTTATAATGATTTGGTGCACTCCCAGCACCTATGTCCACTCTCCAAATAAGACTCTTAGAAATTCCACTATAATTCTACAAGATTATAGCTGGATAGTTTTTTTGGGCTCACTATCTAAAAATTCAGTTGATTTTTTTCTTAGGTTCACCACCCACAACCCTTACAAAGATCGGATAATCAAACCAAGATAAACAATGGAGAGAAAAATCCCAAAATCCAAATTTTAGCTCTTGCTGAAACCAAGTACATGGAAAAAGAAAGAAAGATTTTACAACAAAGAATGCTCCTTTGAATGAGCTAAAAAGGTTATCGTTGCAATTCATTGGAAGTCTCCTTGAATGCTTGGACTTATTGCACTTGAGAGCTTTTCAATGCTTGAGAGAACTATTTGATTGGAGATTTGTGTATTCATTGAAAAATAGGACGTTCCTTTCTCTCATTTTTCTTAGGTCTTTCAAAAATACATCTTCTTCCTTTTATATCTAGTGCATTCCCTCTCTTTTGGTGATGATTGGAGTTTAGAAAAAATAAAATCCGACCATTGGAGAGCAGCAACTAGCCATTAGAGTCGAGAAAATTCGATCTAGAATAACCCATCAAAAGGTTGTCGCCATGTCTCGAGACCTCTCAGTTTATCTCAAGACGTCTCGCTAAGTTATGAGGCCTCTCGATTTGATCAGGAGAGCTCTCACCTTCAGTCGCTCGAAAAAATAGCTTTCTAAAAAAATTGACTCGTCTGAGATCGAGAGCTCTTAATTTTGAACAAGAGTTCTCACCGAAACCACGAGACCTCTCGAGAATACTATGAGTCCTCTCACTCTCAAGATGTAGAACTATATTTCTATCTCCTGAGATCGAGAGCTCTCGAGATTCACTCAAGATCTCTCGAAATCGTGCCAAA
Organism: Cocos nucifera; assembly: GCA_006176705.1. Taxonomy (NCBI): domain Eukaryota; kingdom Viridiplantae; phylum Streptophyta; class Magnoliopsida; order Arecales; family Arecaceae; genus Cocos; species Cocos nucifera. The sequence goes on from QRFJ01003632.1 coordinate 194,328, forward strand.
AGCTCATCTGGGCATGCCAATCCTCATGAGAGCTCTCGAAAAAATTTTAAGACATCTCGAAAACTATTCCAAGGCTATTTTGAGAGATTTTTTGTACCAATTAAAGGAATTTGATTTTTATTTGAATTGAGCTTCATGTCATTCTTATTTTGATCAAAGAGCTCTCTTTCTTCTGACATTAGAATACTTAAAATAAAATATATTAGTAATCATTTGCTTTAATATTTGGTCATTATCAAAATCACTTGGGGGGTCAACAAAATTATTTATAATTACAAAATAGCACAATAGTTAACAGGCTAATGATTGGCTTTGAGACATAATTTCTAACATCCTCTCCCTTTTTGGTCACTTCTATTGCCTCTATCGCCTCTAGCTGAGTACATCTTCATTGGTCCATCTTTTGTTGATAATCCATAGCATACCTAACATGCCTAGTTAGAGTCTTCATACCCTATTACATCTCTCTTGCCTAGAATGTTGGTTGGCATGACTCTTTACACATTAAAAAGCTCTTTAGGCCAAGAAACCTTTCCATTTTTTAGATACGAATCAAATTGTAATAGTATAATGTTCTAATTTTAAGTTGACTAATCCTAACAAGCTTTCTTTTAGTCATCTCTAGAAACTTATTTATCTTTGGAATGTCCTCATATCAACTTGATTAACTCTAGCTAGATTACAAGACTTGAAAGTTGATTTGCTACTACTGTAACTACTTCAAATAACTTGCCAACCATTATAACAAGAACATTAAACACAAAATATTGATAAAAGCCATATCTTGTCATCCCCATCCCAACAAAGAATCATAATTTTGGTATTATATATAACATATATGTAGTTGGCCAAAAAGGCAAATACACATTCGATCCACATCGAAAATGGTTACAAGTGGGCATAAATACTTTTAGAAAATTTTCTAGTTTTGCATCATCCCAAATCTAGTATTGAACCTAGCTTCACCATTTATATCCACTCCAATTATAAATTTGAACCATAAATTCCCATGCTCCAAAGCTAAGGGTGATTCAAAATTTAGACAACTATACTAATTGGATCAGAATCATTCGACTTCACAAAAGACATGTTTAGTTGGGTGGAGTTGGACCGTGGAATGGAAATCAAAATGAATAAACCCCATTCCAACTATTTGCTAGGAGTCTCATTCTTATTCTAATTTTACAAAAAATAGGAATACCCCTGTTGTTGCCAAATCGCCAACCTGAGATCGAAGGTCTTGTCCTCGGCTAAAAGCATTGAAGTGCTGGAGCGACACTTGCAAAAACTAGTCCCTAGCCGGATGGCTCTCTAGTGGAGACCCTTCAATGCTCAAGTCAGTGGTTAGAGAACAGAAAGAGAGAAATTTGTAGAGAGAAACATACCTTTGGATCCCCGCTCTTCCCTATTTATATTGGAGAGGTTAGTGTCATGTATGCTCAGGAGACTCAACCGACTCTTGATTTTTGCATGTCGATGCATCAGGGGAGTTTATCTTTTCATGTTTAAATGCAGGGCTGGCTAATTAATAACCTTTTTTGATAAGATTCAATATGGATCATAATGATTTTCTTATCTGACATGATTTTCTTCCTAAAATGATGCGCTCATATAATTGACATGGCTTGCTGAAAGAATCTCAAACTAACATTTCAAAGGTTGGAGGTTGGGTTGGATAAAGCATTTAGCATTGAATGGATGAAATTGAGATTGGGGTCAATGAGTTTGGAGATCATACTAGGCCGAAGTTCATGCTTTTGATGGATTCTGGCATCATCGCAGTGGTCTAATAAAGTAGAAATAGAGACCTATGACCTTAGTTAAAATATGATTTAGAGCTAAGGTCGGTGGTCGGACCTATCGAGTCCAACGGGTTGCATTAGGATGAAGTCCATACTGTAATCCTGCACCATAGAGGTCGAAGGTTAGTTTAAGCTGAAGTAGATATCTCCATCCCCAAGTGGAGCTTGATTAGGGACCATCAAGGTCGGATTTTACCAAAGTCGGTATCTTTAAGGTTGAGTGAAAACTATCAATTAAGATAAAGTAGCTGATACTTTGAGATCAGAGTTCGTACTCAGCTGAAGTGGGTGCCTCCGATCTTAGGTAGAACTGAACTCATAGTTGAGGCTAGATGTAACCAAAGCCATTAGCTCCAAAGTCAAAGAATGCCGAAGTCGGCACCTAATGAAGAGCTCAATCGACTACCTACATGTGCTTAACAAGATCAGCTGAAGCTGACCTCGTTCAACTTGCCAGAGATCGAAGTCTGATCTCATGTCAAACCAAGGCCATAGGTGCACTCATAACAGATGCCCCCCCACTCTTAACCCCGAACTGGAGCTGAGGTCGGGCGTCATGAGTAACTGCACATGATCGAGGCCAATCTGAAGCTAGCATCAAGGAGTTGTTAAAGAGCCGATAAGATCCCACTGTGTCATTAATTTGAACCATTAACATCATAATTAGTTAATCCAAACCATTGAACAACATCGGCCAATCAAAACCTGACAAATGGTAGCCATCCATGGTGGCTATGCAAATCGATGTGGAATTAGGGCCGTCTAACCTCTTATAAATAAGGGGTCACTATAACTAGGGGCTCCACCACTTGACCCTTTCTCCTCTTTGGAGCTCAGAGACCAATTACCAGGCGATTTTTGATGATCTTTTGGTGATCACTGCCAGCTGACATTTCTTTTGAGTTGTAGCTGATCTCTATTGACTTATCGAACTCCAATCTCCGAAGCTTCTTCTTTTAGTCTGCTCGGTCGTCAACCTTAGGTAGATCTTCGCTTTCTTTTTTCTTTTTTTTCTTAGAATTTTTTTGGAGATGAGTGGCGTAAGCTTGTCTTCGGCTTCTTAATATTTAGTTGGGGAACTAGTTGAAGGAAATCCTTCTGAAGTAGGTTCCTCGGATTATTTTAAGGTTGAAGAGGTGCCGAACTATGATCCTTTCCGAATTCCTTCAATCTTTTCCTGCGATGATCTAGACATTCTACATCTTTGATACCAAATTTCTTCAAAATTTAAATTAGAGATGGCGGTCCTGAGGACTGAATAGCCCTTCCTCCTTGGGGTCGGGTCATTTTTATGAGGAATCTCTTAAAGCCGGCCAGAGACTTTCTTTTCACTTTTTCATCATTGAGTTCCTCAGGGCTTACAAAATTCCCCTCTGCTGTATAGCACCAAACTCATGGCACTCCATAGTGGCTTTTACCACCCATCTCCTCCTCAGTATTGAGCCCACCATCCGCCTCTTCAGGGCATGCTCTCATTTAAGGAGCACCCTAAAGAGATTGGATGGTGGCATGCTTCACCTTGGCCAAAGCGCCGTCTCTTCAAAGGTGCCCCTTCTTTGGTTCATAATTGGATGGAGTGCTTCTTTTTTATTTTGATCGAGCAGCTATGAAACTTTGGTACTTCATGGAGCCAGCCTTGGAAGTTGGTTAATAAGGCTCTGGTGCTTTCAGACATCGAAGAGGAGACCCTGCAATGCATTCTCAATCATGATGTCTGGACACTTTGTTATTTCCTCATAGAGGAGAGATTATGTGAGGTCAGATTGAGCCCAACTGACCCAGGAAGCAAGTTTATTTTTTCAAGTTTTTTAGTTTAGTTTTCTTCAAACTAATCTTTTTTTTTTATATCTTTCATAAATGAAGCCCAAGGAAGCTAAAGCTCTTCACCGAATAGCAAGAAAGAAGAAATCCATGGGAGAGACCTTGGCTCCCAAATGTGCCCATGTTGAGGCTATTCTTGTTAACCCCATGATTAATTTTGATGATTACCAAATTTTGAGTATATTATATATCTAATTATATATTTTAAGAATATATATAGGATTTTTCAAGTATCCAAAATAAAAAAAGTTATCTTAGGGATAAATTCTCTCAAGATATCATACCAAAATACTTAAAAGAATAAATTCACATAAGTTTAGATGGTTCGGTGTGAAGAAAGTAAGATTGGAAGAAGAGAAAATAAAATTGAAGGAAGCAATTATATTTAGAAGAGATTGAAGCCAAGAAGTTCAAGTTTGGAAGGTTAAAAATGAAGAAAAATGAAGTTAAAAAGTTTAGAGCCGACTCCTGAAGGAATTGAGCAAGCTCTGGCACGAAATAAATTTGATACTTTGGCTTGGCATGTAGCTGAGCCAGCTCGAAATGGATGCGAGCTAGCTCTCTCAGGATGATAGAAAAGCTATTTTTGAGTTCCGCAGTTCGAGCCAGCTTGAAACTAGATTCAAGCCAGCTCTCTCAGAATGATAGAAAAGTAATTTTTGAGTTCTACTGTTCGAGCCAGCTTGAAACTAGATTCGAGCTAGCTCTATCAGTTCAAGCCAACTTGACGCTGTTTAACAAGCATAACAGCTAGTTATGAAACTTATCTTATTTTGTCCAGAACTCTTTTCAATGGCTATTTTTTATCTCTAACAGCTACAAATGGCTAGAAATGAGTTCAAAAGCCATAGAACTTATATAAAATGAAAAAGAAACCCAAAAAGAAGAAAAGATTAAGATGGAATATTTGAAAAATATTTAGATTTGAGTGAGCTTCATTGCACATCAAAAGAAGAAAGAAAAGAGAGGAACCAAGCAGTGAAATCAGAAAACTTTCAAGATATATCTTCTCCAGTATCTAGCACAACCTCTCAACCATCATTTGAAAAGAAGTGAAGCTTCCAAAGAGCATATATTCAGCAACTTCTTCGAGCTTCAAAGAATTTATATTTTTTTATTTTTCTTTTATGTTGAACTTCTGCATCTTGTATTTTTATTTTTTTATAAATTTTTTTAGAAGAAAGAAACTTGGGGATAGGCCGATCCAAGCTCATAATTGAACTTTATATTGATTTTAGTTGGTGAGCCTGGAAAACCAATTGGAATGTTAGTGAACCTAAAAAAACTAACAATATAGGATTTTAGTTGGTACTCCTATTGAAAATCAACTGAATTTGTTTGTGTGCTTGAGAAAATAAACACATTGCTATAATTAAGGATGGATTATAGTAAAAATTTCAAAAAAAGCTTGAAAAGTGGACGTAGGTGCGGGTTGCCAAATCACTATAAAATTTTGTATGTTTATATTGTACCTTTGATTCTTTCTTTACTTGCTTTATTATTTGTTTGGATTAGTCTTTAAATTAATGCATAGCATTTGCATATCTTGAATTCACTGCTACTCTTATTGTACACATCTCAATCATACTACTTAGGTTAAAATTAGAGCACATACTTATTTAGATTTTAAATTTGATTAAAATTTTATGAGAACCAAATTCACCTTATCCCCCCTCTTGGGTTCCTATCTCTTGGGCAACAATTGGTATCAGAATGGATACTCTAATATTTGATTGTTAACCTAGCGATGAAAGAGTAAAAGATCATGGCAATTTTGATTGGTTAATCATTTGCTGAAGATCAATTCACATCTAGACCACCACTATTTAATGGCATTAATTACATATTTTGAAAAACTAGAATAAAAATTTTCATACAAGTGTTAGATTATAATATGTAGAGAGTCATAACTAGAGAACACACATCCATAATTGAATTAATGCTAAGTGTATTCCCAAACTAAAAAAAGATTGGGATGAATTTGATAAGAAGATGGCTCAATTAAATACTAAAATCAACAATATTCTTTATTGCTTTCTTAATGTACATGAATTTAATAGAATATCTACATGCACAATAGCTAATGAAACTTGAAAAAAAATAGAAGTAACTTATGAAGGAATAAGCCAAGTTAAAGAATCTAAAATTAATTTGCTTGTTCATAATTATGAAATATTCAAGATGGAACAACATGAATCTATTTCTAATATGTTTAGCAGATTTATTAAAATAATTAATGCTTTATATGATCTTGGTAAGAAATATACTAACCATGAGCAAGGTCTTAAAAAGCTTGCCAAAGACATGGAAAGCAAAAGTGACCATGATACAAGAAGTGAAAGATCTTATCAAGCTATTCTTAGAGAAATTGATGGGTTCACTCATGACTCATGAGGTGAACAAGGCTCAAAAAGAGAAAGAAGAAGAGTCTAGAAAAATGAAGACCATTGCCTTCAAATCCACTGCACACTATAAAGAAAGTGATGAGTTGGATGAAGAAGAAGAAGAAGAAGAAGAGAAGAGTGAAGATGATGAGGACATGGCATCTTTTCCAAAAAAATTCAAGAAGTTCCTCATAAAGAGAAGTATGAAGAAGAAAAAAAGAAAGAAAGAGTGTCACTTGCTATAATTGCAACAAAAGAAGACACTATAAGTCAGATTGTCCTCTACTCAAAAAGCATCCCAAAAGGACCAAGAAAAAAGCTATGCTAGAAATTTAGGAAGATAGTGATACTTCAAGCTCGGATGAATAAGAGAAAGTGATAAATCTTTGCTTCATGGCTATTGAGGATGAGGTAAATTCTAAAAATTCCTCCAAGTTTATATTTGATGAATTATTTAAAGCTTTTAATGATTTAATGGATGAATTCAAAAAGTTAAGACTAAAAAATAAAGAACTCAAAAAGTCTAATCTTCATTTAGCTGATGAAAAGAATAAATTATTGAATGAAAAAGGAGATGTCTTAAAAGAAAAGAATATTTTGGCTAAAGAAAAAGAAGTATTCCTTAAATCTGAAAAATCTTTAATTGAAAAAAATGTTAATTTAAAAAAAAATTAAAAAATCAAAATCTTTTATAGAACAAACAAAAAATTATTGATGGACAAGAAATCTCTAATGGATGAAAATGGCATACTTAGAAAAAAAGATTGAAACATTGAAGCCAATTGTTGAAAAGTTCATATTTAATTATAAAAAGCTTCAATTAATATTGAAAAGTCAAAAATCTATTTTTCACGAAGCTAAAATTGATTTTAATCCTTTAAGAAAATAAAAATTTGTTAAGAATATGTTTGAAAAATATTAATCTAAAAATTATTCTATTATTTATTTCAAAAGTAACAAAATAGGCTACAAATTTTAGAATATAATATAAAAAAAATTGTCATACTTTGATAAAGCAAATTTGGATTCCAAAAAAATCATATACACTAAATCTAATGGATCCAAGATGGCTTGGATACCAAAAATTAGAAAATAATTTTATAGGTGTACCAAGCATCCAAGAAAGCAAAAGGAGCTAATTCTTATGGATGGATGGCTTGGACTTGATAAAATGGGTGATAATATTTGATAAAAAAAAATATTTCTCTCATCATACCATTATTAATTGCTATAATTATTAAGTATATTTGATCGATTTTGATAACTCATTTATGTTTATAATGCTCATGCTCTATGATCTGAATGTTGAACATATTAGTTTTACATTAAATTCAAAATCAACATGTCTTCATCATCGCATTATGTAGCTGATATAAGCATATGCTCTCTTCAAAATTCAGCATGCTCTCTTGACTCCTTATATCTTATCATCTACTTGAAAAACCTAAATTGAAATGAGCTTGATTGTGCAAGAGTCTAATTGGTTACAAAACTTATAAATTGAATTAACTTTTGACATTCTCATATGACTTGTAATTAATGAGACATTTCAAAAACTGCATGGTCTAAATATTTGAAGATAAGATATTTAGTCATAAAAGATCAAGTGCTTGATATTGATGATTTCATTGCATATTAGGTTGATCTTTAAGAATTTAAATATCATAGTTGAACCAAAACCCATAGAGCCTATATCTAAATTTCCTTTGACCTAAACTTAATTTAATTTGATTGAAATTATACTTTATTTGTAAAACATGGGGGGGGGGATGAATGTTTAATTAAGAAAAATAATTTTTTTGATATTTATTCTTGAAAATAGAGGAAGAAATCAAATTAGAAAGAGAATTGATCTTTGAACATAATAAGAAATCATTGATAGATATCTATATTTTGCTCCAATCATTTGATATATTTTGAAAAATCATTATTAATCTCAAGAAGTGAAATCTTTCTTAAACTTAAGAAGAAAAATCATTTTTGATCTTAAAAGATCATTTATTAATGAACGTTCATGCTTTGTTCTAATTGATTGATTTTGAAAAATGAATTAAAAAAAAAATTATACATATCTTTTTTGAATCTAATTGTTTGATATTTTTTAAGAAAAGAAAGAGATGATCTTTTTGAAGAATAACTAAAAAACAATTTTAAGATTTGCTTTGACTGCTTTGCAAATATCAATTCAAATTGATTTATCATTCTAAATTCTCAAAACTATTTAATTTCGAATAATTCATCTTTATTGCTTCAAAACTAAAATAATTGGTATCAAGCTGAATTTGTAAATTAATCTTTAAGCAGTATTGAACTATCAAAAAAAATCATGATTTGATCTAACTTTTAGTTCAATTGGTATCAAGAAGTTTCTTTCTAAAAAAATTTTTACTTTCGGTATCAATTGTATCATTCTTGCCTTACATTTTATTATATTATTTTAATTTAGCAAAAGAATTAAATATGATGTCTTAAATCTATTTTGCATTGATATACTCTTGATGTGATGCCATTTGAGATAAATTCAAAGAATTTCATACCTTTTATGAACTTAATTGAGTGATTTCTTATGAAAAAGAAGATCTAAATTTAAATAGATAATCTTTTTGATAAATATAAATATCATACTTTTTTTGACCTTCTTGATGTTTGTTCTTATTGTATACATTATTTTGTAAATATTTTTTGAATTTAATGAAAAATAAATTTAAAAAAAAATTGATGTCTACATGAGTGAATGCTATGTTTGATTGGTATTTAGATTAATTAATACTTAGTTCACTTAATTGATGCATATACTTTTGAATTTTATTTAATTTCAAAATAACTTTATTTACAAAAGTAAGGAGAAGAAAATATTAAAAAAAATAATTAATTGATTGAAAATACTTTTAAAATCTAGAATTTGAATTTAAAAGTTAAAAGATAAATTTATCTAGCAATAACTATGAAAAAAAGGGGCAAAAAATATTTTGTTTTGCTCTTAAAAACAAGGGAAGAGATGCTTGTTTGTTGAATATTTTCTAACTTTAATTAAAAATTTAAATTAATTTATGTTAAAAAAATAAATTTTGATCTTAAATTTTTAATTCATTAGTTTTTGATTTTTTCAATTTAAACATTCATGTATTTTTAATGACTTACATGATTTGATTATCTGAAGTTGAAATTGAATTTGAAGCATATTCCTACTCCAATAAATAAATTTTAAAATATATTTATAAATTTAAATATGATATTAAAATTTTTGATGTGCATTGCAAAATCTTTGTGAATTATTTGTATTGAAGTAATTTTTAATCAAAGCAATGAATTTAAAAATATGATTATCATTTGCTTTGATACTATTTATTCTACCTTGCTCGATGTATACTCGATATATACCTTTTCTAAACTTAAATGATTGAAATTTTTAAGAAAAGAAAGTAACAAAAATTAAAGTGCATGTTATGCTTGATTTCATGTTTAAATCTTTTAAAAAGCTCTATTTTTCTTAAAACTTAAAATTATATATTTAAAAATTTGATTAAAAAAATCATGTTCATTCAAAAGGGGAGAATCTTTGATATTTAAATTCAAGCTAATTTTTTTAAAAAATATATTTTAAGCATATTTTAAATCAAAATATATGTTTTCAAAGGGGAGATGATTTATTTGATTTCATTTGATTTTCTCGATTTGATACATCTCTCAATTTAATACTATGATATTGATTTTGATGATTTTTTTATTCTTTTCATGAGCTTTCTGATGTTATCAAAAAGGGAAAGAGAAATATAGAGTACATGCTTGAAGGATTAATGCTTAAGAAACTCAATAAATTTGAGCTTGAAATCTTAATACTCATTAATTTGAATTGAGACATAAATTTGAAATGAGTATATAAAATATGTGCAATAAATTGATTATGTACAATGAACCAAAAGATTAATTAAGAATATTCATGAAGTACTCATGTATGTATTTAATCTATACTTCATGATACATTTTGACAAAATGCATCAAAATATATTATTTATTTTTATTTAGCAAACACTCAAAGGTTTTGCTATCATTAAAAAAAGAAAGATTGTTGATTCCGTGATTGATTTTGATGATTGCCAAATTTTGAGTATATTTATATCTAATCATATATTTCAAGAATGTATATAGCATTTTTCAAGTATTCAAAATAAAGAATTTATTTTAAGAATAAATTTTCTCAAGATGCCATGTCAAAATACTTAAAAGAATAAATTCGCACAAGTTTGGATGGCTTGGTATGAAAAAAGTAAGATTGGAAGAAGAGAAAATAAAACTAAAGGAAGCAATTATATTTAAAAGAGATTGGGACTAAAAAATTCAAGTTTGAAAGGTCAAAAATGAAAAAAAAATGAAGTTAAAATGTTTAGAGCCGACTCTGGAAAGAATTGAGCCAACTCTGGCATGAAATAAATTTGATACTTTGGCTTGCCATGCATCCGAGCTAGCTCAAAATGGATCTAAACTAGCTCTCTTAGGATGATAAAAAAAGCTATTTTTGAGTTTTGCAATTCGAGCCAACTTGAAATTAGATTCAAGCAAGCACTCTTAGGATGACAGAAAAGTGGTTTTTGAATTCTGTAGTTCAAGCTAGCTCGAAATCAGATTGAGCTAGATCCGAGCCAGCTCGACGCTGCTTGACAAGCATAACGGCTAGTTCTGAAACTTATTCTATTTTGCCCAGAACTTTTTTAATGGCTATTTTTTTATCTCCAATGGCTATAAATGGCTAGAAATAAGTTCAAAGGCCATAGAACCTATGGAAAATAAATGGAAGACCTGAAAAGAAGAAAAGATTAAGAGGGAATATGTGAAAAATTTTAGATTTGGGTGAGCTCCATTGCACATCAAAAGAAGAGAGAAGAGAGAAGAACCAAGCAATGATATTAGAGAGCTTTTAAGAGATATCTTCTCTAGCATCTAGTATAACCTCCCAAGCATGATTTGAAGAGAAGTGAAGCTTCAAAAAAGCATATATTCAGCAACTTCTCCGAGCTTCAAAGAATTTATATTTTCTATTTTACTTTTATGCTAAACTTCTATATCTTGTATTTTTATTTTATTTACAAGTTTTTTTGGGGAAAACAACTTGAAAAAAGGTTAGTCCAAGCCCATAATTAGACTTTGTATTGATTTTGGTTGGTGAGCCTCAAAAACCAACTAGATTTTTAGTGAATCTGAAAAAACTAATGATATAAGATTTTGGTTGGTGCTCCTGTTAAAAATCAATTGGATTTATTTGTATGTCCAAAAAAATAAACACAATATAATCAAGGATGGATTATAGTGAAAATTTCAAGAAAAGCTTGAAAAATGGACGTAGGTACTGGTTGTACTGAACTACTATAAAACTTTGTATGTTTATATTGTGCCTTTAATTCTTTTCTTACTTGCTTTATTATTTACTTAGATTAATCTTTAAATTCCTAAATAGCATTTGCATGTCTTGAATCCGTTGCTACTCATATTTTACATATCTCAATTACACTACTTAGGTTAAAATTAAAACACATACTTGTTTAGATTTTAAAATTGGTTAAAATTTTATAAGATCCCAATTCACCCCCCTCCCCCTCTTGGTTTGCTACCTCTGGGCAATAGTTCTTGCCCAGTCTGCTGCTGGTACTACACCAGCTCAGGGATCAACCCCCCAAAAAGGATCCTTCTGATGTTAAAGCCACTGTCCCACTCGAGTCAGTAGCTCTGAGGAAACCAGTTCCCCTTTCTTTCATATTATCAACCCCTTGAGGCTCGTCCATGCCTCAGATCTCAGTAAAGATTTTCTCACGACCTGAGGTTTCGGTCATATTCAAAAAGTCAACTGCCCGCCCAGAACAAAGTGCTAAAGATTGAAGGTCAGGATTCATGAACAATCATGTCACCCACGAAGTACTCCGAGGTGCAATCCTAAAGGCCGATGTCGAGGCCTTGGATGCTGAGGGAGCAAGGTACTGAGTGAAAGACTCGTATGATTCCCTCCTTCAAATAAATTTTGGAGCTCAGATTTTTTTTCTTTTTCACCTTTGTCTTTGTCACTTATTTTATTCATCATTCATCATTTCATTTTTTTTTTTTAGCTTATCCACCATATGAACCATTTTGTTAATGTCTTGAAAGAAGTTTGGGTGGATACTAAGGAGCTTAAAGTCTGAACTTCTAAGGCTGAAGCTTTGGCTAATGAGGCTTTGAAGGAGCAGAAAAAGGCTTAAGAGAAAAAGTCCATGGTTGAAGAGGAGTCTGGTCACTTAAAGCCAAGCTAAAATTGATGGAGACTGAGGTTGCCCAAGCTCGGGGTTAGGCTAAGACTCGGCTTATCAAAGGGCTTTGAACTACGGCAGCATAATGGGAGAAGAAGCTTGAGCAAGAAAAGGATGCTGCCATGGAGGCATTTCATTCTTTCAAGGAGTTCTCCTAGATAAAGCTGGAGTTCGCTTCGAAGTTGTATGTGTAGGGCCTTTTTTATATCAAAGCTAAGGTCAAATATCTTGATGCTTGTCGTTATAGCACAAATAAAAAATAAACCTGATTCCTACTATAGGTTAGAGTAGTCATGAGTTGGGTATCAATTTTTTCGAAGATTGAAGGCTAAGTTACGTTTAATTTTAATAAAAATAAAATTTTAATTTAATTTATAAAGTAAAAATTTAAATAAATAAATTTAAAAAAATTAATTTAAATTTTAGTAAATTAAAATAAAAAATTAAATAATAATTAATTAGGATTTTTGAATTACTTAAAGATAAGAAGAGAAAGTTTTCTAAGGTTTCAGTTTCATCCTTCAATATTGAAGTTTATAATTAATTCATGTAATTTTCTTGATCCAATTCTAACATAATCTATTCTACTGAGCATAGATCATATCTAACATGATCATGATTCATCTCATAGACATAGATTATTTAGATTATATAATGAAAGAATATAAATATAAATCTAATTAATTCTTACAATTCATCCTAATCTAAGTAAAGACCATATTTTTCTACGATCACAATCTGTCTCCTTATTTATAAATTATAAAAAATTAAATATTAAAATATAAATAAGAGAAACATGTTAATAATGAATAATCAAACTTTATTTCTTAATAAAAAGATAAATAAGGTTTAAATTATAAACTCTCATTACTCTCTAAGATATGAGATTTTTAGCCAAACATGATCGAGGATCTCCTAGCTTCCGACATGTTCAAACCTCTTAGATAAAGAAAAGGAAAGAAGAAACAAGAAGAAAGGAGAGGAGAAGAAAGGGCTGGGAGAGAGGGCTAAAGTGAACCTAGAACAGGCCTGGGAGGCTTGGAGGGGGCTAATCCCCTAAGAGAGGATCTTTATGGGAGATTGAATAGAGGAGAAAAATAAAGTTTTAGAGTCATTTTCGATCTCTATTATTGAGTTTGGCTCGAACTCATCCTACTATTAAATTTTTGACCATCGGATTGAGATTGGGCAGTTCAAAAACCATCAAAATCCATCACCTAATGCCTTAATCAGAGCTTGATTTGTTCATGGCCGTTCGATCACTTGATCAAATTGTTGGATGCCATTGGATCGTGCAGAGGGACCTGGGAAGTCCTGATCAAAATTGAAAATAGTGTTAGTTATCGGATGGCAATCGACAGTATCATTGTTCGTTTGATCACATGCAAAAAAAAAGGGCCTAAATAGTCTTTGATCAGTTGGAGTCATTCCTACCCAACCAATCATCTCACCAATTGAATCTGGGCCACTGGATTGCACTGGAAAATGCTGAAGGAGTCCTGATCAAATTGGATTCAACGCCTCTACTGTCCAATCCTAACTGGTGGCATTATCAGCCGTTGGATGGTGTAAATCAACCCCTGCCTTCGCCATGCACCGCATGTAAGCTGGGTTCACGCCACAGTTCTCCACCCTATGAACCACGTGATTTGTTGCATCATGATGACATCAACCAACCGGGCTAACAAGTTAGGCAAAGTTGCGGACGTGCGTGCAGGCTGCGAGTTGGGCTACCAAGTCGTTGGCTCCAGATCGTGGTCGGTTTGAGCCGGTTTGGACCGGACCGACTGACCTTTTTATTTATTTTATTTATTTTTATTTATTTCTTCCGGTCTTCATTTAAACTTTAATTTATTTCTGATTTATATCAAATTTAATTCGTTTTGACCCATAAATTGAGATCTTCTCATTGGTGAGCTTTATTTCTGCAAAATATAAATAAAAAGTATTAATTTTTTAAATAAATATAAATTAATATATCTTTAAATATTTTTTTAATATATTTATGGTATTTATCATACCCTCTAACTTAAGTTTTACTCATCCTCGAGTAAAGAGAGAAAATTAAAAATATGTACCAACTCGATAAGATGTGAAAGTTTCTTCAGATCATCCTAAAATTAATTGATACTTATTAGAGATTTAAAAAATACATCATTGGATTATTAATTCCATCCCAAATAATAATTAAGTGAAGATCATAAAATTTTAGAGCTTTTCATTAAACAACTCTCCACTTTTACTCTTTAAATCCTCTATCTTTAGTATGGGATATTTTTTTTTCTTTTTTAAATATAATTTGATAATATTATAGCCAGTGCAATGCTTTAACTTCTTAAGCTTTCTATCTAATCCTTATAGTAAGTTTTGGACCAATGACTCTCCAACCAATTGACTTTAGGGCATTAGGTACAAAACACTCCTTGAACTAACTCGAGTCAAATAGGCTACAAGTTACTCGATGAAAGATCTATATTTAGAATTTGCTCTCTTTTTTTTCAAGTATATTTTTTTTGATTTTTTTCACTCATACCCGTACAAAGTAGAATCTTTATTGATATAGCTAGGAAGAAGATTTTAAAATTACTCAAAAATTTATTCTATTCTAGACCTGACCATTTATTGAATTTTCTTAATAATTTGGTCCTTAGTATTTCAAAAATTCTCTAGATCATTAATCAATCATTGATTAAAATGTCTGAAAATTTTAGATTAGTACGAAATTAGGTATATAAGACTAATTATTATAATATTCGAAGACTTAATTATTTTTATTTTATCTTTTTTTAAACTTAATTTTCATTGTCCTTAATGGAGGAAAGAAATAGAGTGTGATAGTGTTGAAAATATGTCCCAAAGCCAATCATCAACTTATTGATGGCTGAGCTATATATTTGTAATTGTATATGAATTATAAATTAATAAAAATTATTTTAATTTTTTTCATCATAAATTTTATTATCTTCTAATAAACTTCTGTGTTGTGATGAAATTCTTAGGACTATCTAGAATTCGATAAAGAAGAATCTATCATTTAGTCCTTAAAACTGTTCATGACCAAATGATACGTTGTTACGTAGGATGACAATATTTATCGATTATAGGTCGTTGTGTGCCATATCGATTGATTGTCCTTATTACCAAGAAATATTGAGACACTGGTATAGCATGCAAGTGAGATGTATGGGTATATCTACATTGAACATGATCAACTTCAGAGCTTTTCTATTGTCATGATTTGCTCTGATAGAATATGGGTATAACTGTCCCTCCGATCTGAGATCACCACGGTGACTTCCAAGCAACTCACTATGCTTTGGTGCCGGACTACTTAAATTTTTAATCCAATGATGAAAGGTTTCTGGGCATAGTTAAGTACTTAAGGAGTTGGTGCATGTATCAAGATGGAATTGATCACTCTTGATTTTAGGAGCTGTGTTCAATAGTATTTCAATTTAGCAAAGCCTTGGTAAGGGTAGTCCTTATGAGGGGTCACAAGACTAACTGCTTTGAGACATGATTTGGATGTATCTTTTAGGATTGACAGTCAAATCCTAAAGTCATTCTGTGCACAGAGGTCAAAGGGATGAATTATATGGTAACTGTATTCGTATGATTTTGAATGTTGTGATTGTGACTATTCGATCTATCTGGACATCGGGTACCATTGTTAGATGGTTACTTTGATTAGTACAGAAATTGATTTCTATGCTACTAGCTTAGATTCGGACCTAAAGAGTTATACACATTAGAGGTTCCTACTTGATCTGATGGCTGATGAAGAGTCTCACTCAACTGAGACTCTATGGTTAAGAGTCCCACTGGACTGGGACTCTTCAACCGAGAGACTTTCTGGGTTAGGACACTAAGTCTCAATGTCTAGGAGTCTATGGTCAAGAGTCCCACTGAACTGGAACTCTTCGACCAAGAGTTCTACTACTCTAAGACTCTGAATCCTACTTATCTAAAACTCTATGATTGAGGGTTATGACTCTACAATCATGAGTTTCACTTATTTCAGACACCGAGATCAAGAGTCCCACTGGTTTGGGACTCTTCGATCAAGAGTTTCATTTTGATGGGACTCTATTGTTCGGACATCCATAGGATTTGGACTCTAGATTTATGAGAGATTTTATTAGTGATTTAATCACTAATTAACTTAATTTGATTGGATAATTATTTTTAGATCAAGTTCAATTGAATTAGATTCAATTGGGTTTGACCCGATTAGGTTATGAGATGACCTAATCATCAAGGAAGTATGATCCCTGATTTGATCAAAAGTTGGGATTAATTAATTTTTAATTTAATTAAAATTTAACTAAGCCTAATTGAGCCTAAATTAGTTAGATTTAATCTAGTATAATTGAGCCTAACCAATTTGAATTGGGTTGATTCAATTGGATGAGAGGTTTTAAGATTGGTTTGACCTAGTCTTGACATGTGCCACATCACCCTTGTTTGTGCCATTCTATTCTCCATGAGAAAAGGTTTCTTGTGACTGTTTTTCTATGCAAAGAGGGCTCACGCCCCTCCTTTCCATGTCCTAGAGAGATAAGGTAAGATTATTTGCCATTCAAATTCAAATAGAGTTTGAATTTGAATGAAACAACTCCGTTATCTTACCTTTTCTCCACACTACCTTGACTTGTGTGACCTCTATAAAATTCTTGGAATTTTTTTTTGGGTGCAAGCTTTTTTGAGACTCTCTTCTCTAGTATGTGAGCCCTTCCATATCTTGAAAAAAATAAGAAAAAAATCTAAGAAGAAAAATTGAGGGAAAAAACTTGGTGCTAGGGATTTGAGTGCTGTGCAGCCCTAGTTCATGATCTAGGGTTTCTATTTTGATTTTGTAAGATCTGAGCGTTAGATCTTTACAAGATTTTATGGAGTGCTTCCTCATCCTCTCTTCTACCCTTGCTATTGATCCAGAGCATCTAAAGTTATGGTGGAGGGAGATCAAAATTGTTCGATCAAATTTAGCCATCAGGAGCATTCTTCATCGAGCTAGCACTCGGGAGGAGCTGATCAGGATCAGGAGCCTCGTGTGGATGATCCATGGAGGCCAGATATTTGTACGGCTATATCATGACCAGTGGACCTCCTAGATGATGATCAGATCATGGAGATCAACTATCCATGCAAGGTATTGTGTTCTAAACACGTAGATGTAGTAAACTGTTTACTGCATAGTTTTTCTTTTCAGATCTATATAAATGCATGTATATTATGTTTAGATCCTTTTATATAAAATTTATTAATCTGATATGATCAATAATTAATTAATTAGATTAATTAATTTTTACTATAATTTTTGCTAATTTTTTAAAAAAATTTTGAAAGTAGTACTGCAAACCCTATACTGTTTTCATCAAATAGTATCAGAGCGATGGTTCGCTAAACATAATATACTTGCATGTTTAGATTGATAATTTAGATTTGATCTAAATATTAATCTAATAATCTGATTAATTAGATCTAAAAATTAATATCAAGATCGCATGGATGGAAGGTTATCCTACTGTAGGATTTATCCCCTACAGTGAAAAGATTGTCCTGGTATGTTGTTGATCTAAATCGTAAATCATAAAATCTTAGATTTAATCTAATATTTTTTTGATCTGATTAAATTAGGCTTTAATCTAATTTATGATCATGAATGCATGTTTAGATAGGATCTAAAGTTTGATTCATGATTTAGTATTATGTAATGTACATAGTTTCATATTAGATCCTACAACTAGTGTTGTTTGTGAATTGATTCGATTTAATTTTAAAGTGAGTCAACTCAATTAGTGAATAATACTAAGTTATAAAAAATCTTTTAAAATTTTAAAAATATTTTTGAAATGCCGAACCCTAACCCTCAGCCCATAAACTTAATTAAAATTAAGTGAAATGAATTAGGATCTAGAATTATGAATTAAAGATCCTAAGTCATTAATCATAAAATGTGGGTTATTGGATTAGTTGAATTAGATCCATTAATTAGGTTAGACCTAAGGTTAGTTAAAGAATGGACTAATTAGAGTAATTGATCAAATCTAATTAAATGTTAATTTAGATTAGGTCAAGGACTCTATAGACTCAATTACAATAATTGTAGTTGGTCAAGTCCATGCCTTTAACGAGGACCAAATGGACTTGATTCATGGCTATGCGATCGAATCCGTAATTATTAGGTTAGTCAAATTGAAACTAATAAATCAGATGATGTCTAAGATAAGTCTGGCAGTTTGATCAGTGATTTTTAATTGGGAGCTACTTGTACTGATTCGGTCTTTGACGAGTTAATGACATATTTCTTCCACTGATCTCACTTACTTGGCCATCCTGGTGAGTTAGATTTTGATTGGATCACTTAGTGATTCGAACTCACCCATGTCAATTAGGTAAATCAGTCTAACTAATTTAGGTGCTCTTAATGCCAACTTAGATTAGATCCTTTTTTATCTGACTTGGTAAAGTTAGTGGAAGGATCGAAATTGGCTTGCTTTTCTTAAATATATTATCTAAATCCTCTAAAATTATTAGATCCTTAAAAATAAAATAGTTATATAGACAACTAAATCACAGCCTTCCATTAAGTTGAGTGATAAAGGGTTCATTAATTTAATAATCACTGGAGGCCCAAAGGCCTGGTGCTTATTGATTAATGAAATTATCATTCATAAAATGATGATTTGGTTAAGTCTTTTTGATGGTGGTTAGGTTGGCCGACCAAAGTCGGGCTTGATCATTTGTTGGTTAGATAAGACCAAATGTGATCATGTTAATGGTTGGACCTAATCAGACTTTTTCAGTGGAGGTCAAAGCCTACTGATTAGGTCTCTAAGGTAAAATTAATATTACTAAAAATTATTTAGAGAAATAATTAGTTTTGAACCTATCCATAGGTGCACATGGGTTGACTAACCAAAGTTGGGCTCATGTATAGTCTGTATGGTTTCTAGTACCCACTAAGGAATTAAAGTAATTCCTCGAATTGGAGGTAGAGGCTATCAATTCGTATAAAATAGTGGAAGAATCTTTAGACTAAAGTCTAAGTTTTTAGGATAATTGATTCATATACTAATTAGGTTTGATTTTTCTTTTTGTACAGAAATGGCCACTAATCTGTTGCTCCGATCATTGTTAGATAATGACAAATTAATGAGATTCAACTATGATATCTAGTATCGTAAGTTGAAAATTATCCTAGAGCATGAACGGATCCTTTATGTCATAATGGATCTAGCACCTGAGGAGCCAGATCCGAATGCTAGAGGAGCGGTATGAGAAACTTACCAAAAGTGGCTCAATGACCGCACCATCATTCGGTGTATAATACTGGCGGTAATGAATGATAAGTTCAGTCGCAGGTTTGAAAATACCCAGCCATAGGAGATGCTTCAAATATTGAATGACTCCTTTGGCATGCCTAACGACGTTGAAAGGCATAAAACAAGTTGTATCATTTTTAATGCTCGAATGAGGGATGGGGTCTCAGTCACCGATCATGTATTATACATGATCGAGATGATTGAGTGCCTTAGCATGTTGGGCTTTTTCCTACATGAGCAGCTCAGTAAGGATGCAATCCTTAATTCCTTGCCCAAGTCCTTCCTCCTTTTTCTAACTAATTTTAGAATGACAAAGCCTGCAGTCAACTACCATGGCTTGTTGGGGTTGCTGCAGAACTTTGAGAAGGATCACCAACTCCACAAGAAGATGATGAATGTAGTAGAAGGATCTTCTTCTGATCGTTGATCCTTTAAGAAAGAAAAGAAGAATAAGAAAAAGAAGAACAAGAAGGTGCAGCCAAATGCTGTGACAACTGCACAGGGTAGGACTAAGAAGCGCAAGCCTGACTAGAGCCAGGCAGAATGCTTCTTCTGCAAGAAGCAGGGGCACTAAAAGAGGAACTGTCCTCTATACATTGCCTTCTTGGACCCAAATAGGCCAAGGAAAAAGCAAGTGGTTGCTAGGCAAGGTAATTATATGATAACATCTTACAATTTTTTCTTGTTTGATTCTACTGCCTAGGTATTAGATACTGGAAGCCCTTATCATATTTATAATTCTATGTAGGAATTACAGATCAGTAAGAGATTTGATCAAGGTGAGAGATTCCTGAATGTTGGAGATGGAAGACAAGTTCCAATTCTAGCTTTAGGAACCATGAACCTTGTAATCAATTCAAATAAAGTTATTCTTAATGAATGTCATTTTTGTCCAACTTTCTTATTGAATGTTATTTCTGTAGGCCTTTTGACCATGAATAGTTTTGAAATATCAATAAAAAAATTTTTATAATATCATTTTGAATGGTGTTATAATTTTTATTAGATAATTGAATAACAAAATTTATTTACTTTCTATACCTGTTAACGTGGTTCAATCCTTCGATAAATGCCCTAGAATTAATGATGTGTCTGAAGTCCATATTTGGCACTGTAGGCTAGGTCATTTAACAAGAATAAAATTAACAGGTTAGCTTAAGAAGGAATTCTTGAGGTTAGTGATTGTGAATTACTTCCGATCTGTGAGTTCTGTCTTCTTGGTAAGATGACCAAGTCACCTTTTACTGAAAAAGATGAACGAGCCACTAAACTCCTGAGTCTAGTACATTCAGATGTATGTGGATCCATAAGGTCAAGTGCTAGAGATAGATACTTCTACTTCATAACCTTCACAGACGACCTATTTAGGTATGGGTACATCTATTTAATGAAGCATAAGTCAAAATCATTTGAAATGTTCAAACTATTTAAAAATGAGGTAGAGAAGCAAATTGGAAAGAGTATTAAAAGTCTTTGATCTAATTGAGGGGGTGAGTACCTTTTCAATAAGTTTTTGATATATCTTAAGAAGAATGTGATTCTCTCCCAATGGATCCCTCTTAGAATACCATAAAATAATGGTGTATCTGAAAGGAGAAATCGAATCCCATTGGACATAGATCGATCCATGATGGAATTTGCTAGTTTGTCGATCTTCCTATGGGGTTATGCACTCGAGTAAACTTATTATATTTTAAATAGAATTTTGAGTAAATTTGTTAATAAAGCATCATATGAGATATGGACAGGGCGTAAGCCAGTGCTCTCACATCTTAAGGTTTGGTGGTGTCCGGCTTATGTCAAACGTTTGATGACAGACAAGCTTGGACCTAGGTCTGATAAGTGTAGTTTTGTAGGTTACCCAAAAGAAACCAAAGGGTATTACTTCTACCTTGCTGATGAGCAAATAGTGTTTGTCAGCCTTAAGACAGTCTTTTTAGAAAAGAAGTTCCTTAGTGAAGGAACTAATGCCTCTAAGATTGAACTTGATGAAGTATGGTAGGTGAAAGAATAGACACGAGTTATTGAACCTGAGCTGGACCTGATTGGATCAGAGCTAGAACCCATTATAGATGCATCCTTAAGGCGATCTGGTAGAGTACCACATCAATCGAATAGATACTATGATTTCTTGGTCCAGGATGGGGATTCTATCAAACTCGATGAGAACAATCAGGACCCAATCACCTATACGGATGCCATGCAGAGATCCGACTCTGAGAAATGGCTTGAGATCATGAAATACAAAATGGAATCCATGAAGGTCAATGATGTATGGACATTGGTTGACCCATCCGAAGGGATAAAATCTGAAGAAAAATCCTGATTTTCTGGACCAGGTTCGTTCAGATCTGATCAGATCAAGAGATATATTTTAAAATTTTTTCTCTTTGATCCTAATCAGATCTGAGATATTTTAGATCTGATTCTTATTATTTTAATAGTTAAAATAAAATCATATAAATTAAATTTAATTTAATTTACCTTGAAGTGGTAATCCTATTACCCGATGATGATCCTGTGAGCAGCGGAAGATTTTGGATCTAGCCATACAAATACCTGGCCTCTATCGGTATCCACTCAGACTGGATCTAGAGATCCTCTTCTTCTCTATCATGTCTCCAAAAATTAGATCTGGATCTGATCTGGAGGATCTTCAAAACTCCTTTTGAAGATCAGCAGTCGTCCTTTGCAGCAGCGCAGCCTTCTAGCTTTCAGTTGCCTTTCTCTCATCTAGATTGCACCAACCAAGAATCCAAACCTCTTTAGACATAGAGAGGAGAGGGAGAAGGTGCTTTGGCATGGAGGAGGAGAGGAGAAGCAGCCTTGGGGCATGGAGAATTATGATTTTCAATCTTAATTTGAGTTGGGCGCAGGGTCTTATTTATAGACTATCTGTGATCCAACTCCTCTTCTTCCCAACCAATCACAACCCTTTGTGAAATCAGATCTAAATCTGATTGGTGGGAATAGAGTCCCCTGGATTCCTCCTTAGAGGGCACCTAAGACCAGTCAAAGTTGGTTCTTAGGAGAACTCTAATTGGAATCCAAAAAGGAGATGGAGTCCCTGTCCAACAGGGACTCCTGGGCGCCTCCAACTTGGGCACACGCCAAGGGTGGCGTGCGCCCTCCTCCTTGCCAGGTTCTGGCAGGGGGACAAGCCCCCACCAGCTCTCCAATAGGTGCATGACACATGGACAAAAGTCAAAGTGTCAATGGTCAACATTTGACCAGTCAAAGGTCAACTTTTGACCAAAGTCAAAGAACAAGAAATGGCAGGTGACCAAAAATGGCAGGTAATGTCTTACAAAATAAGACAACCTTTTCTGACTTGGACAAGCTCCAGTCAGACCAAATGAAGGCCTCTGATTGAGCACAAACTCCTTTGGCTCAGTCAGGACAACTTATTTATGATAGTAAAAGAAGAACGTTAGGTTCAATCGAGTGCTAGCACGATTTTCTTGAACCTAATTGAATCTCATTCAGATCAATTGAACTAGATCAGTTCAATTGATGATCACCAGATTCAAACCCTTGTTTGTGTGACCCAGTTAGGTTCAGTTCTGTATGGTAATGGGATATGTCATGATCTCTATCATCGACATCATCGAAACTCCTTTCGATGGATCAGAACTCTTCTGATTCGAACAGCTAGAATGATCGATCATCTAAATCATTCTAATTGCTCCCAAAATCCACCAGTGACACCTAGCAGTATATGGTGGCAACCCATCAGAGCTGAATGCGAACCTCTTGGTGCAGCTACCTGTGTGATTAAGTTCTTCTATCTTGAGCCCCGATCAGATTAGGGTTAAGGTGAACTCGTCAAACCCTAGTCTCTGTCATATGATGTAATCATTCGATTCAAGTCCAATGTGAAAATCTAAATAGAAACTCTTTCTATTATTTCACTCTGCCATGGCCATGGGCTTCTGGACTTGATTCTCATGATCATCATAGGGCTGCTCCTCTACCACCGAGGTAGATAGATTCCATCTTGATGCAATCCAGTTCCTACAATGAACATGCTATAGCCAACATACACCTCAGGGTTCCATATGGCTAGGAGATCGAGTAATGGTGTAGTCAAACTATAACACCCTCAAGGTGAACTGCCGATGCACCTCAGGTCAAAGAACCAGACACACTACTGCAGCATCGAGTCAGTCATTGACGAGAAGGTAGACTCCCTAATGACTACTCGAGGTGGTCACGCTCAGTGCCCTCGTTCTCTAACGAGTACCTGTACTCTCGCTCCGGTGTCTCCACACCATAGACTCAAGACTCATCTACTAAAGAGAAGCGATTGTACACCAACCTTTCGGATCAATCACCATCCTCGTGATGATCCTATGGTCGGGAGCATTTTATGAGTTAATAATGATTATTCATGTCTTAAATTTTCAACTCTTGAAAATATGAATTATCATTACCATTAACTCAAAGGATGTATCACAGACACTAAATACACATATGTGATAGAAAATAACCCATTTTATTGATTATTAGTCAAAATTATAATTTTGCCCCTAGAAGTGTATTACAAGTGTCAGCCAATTCTGGCTTCTAGGGCACATATATCTAACAATCTCCCACTTGTCCTAAAGCCAATTGGCTACAAGTCTAAGTCCCATCTTCTCAAGGTGGGCTTCGATCTTCTGCTGGCCCAACGGCTTTGTAAGTGGGTCTGCCACATTATCTGTGGAGTTGACTCTCTTGACCTCGACGTAACCCTTCTCGAGGTAATCGCGGATGAGGTGGTATCGCCGCTCAATGTGCTTGGATTTCTGGTGAGACCTCGGCTCCTTAGCAAGGGCTATGGCGCCATTGTTGTCGCAGTATAGAGGAATGGCATCTGATGGCATTACTCCAATTTCTGCAGCAAACTTCTTGTACCAGAATGCTTCCTTCGCAGCCTCTGATGCAGCGATATATTCTGCTTCCATGGTGGAATCTGCTATCACCGTTTGCTTGGAACTCTTCCAGCTGACAGCACCACCATTGCACACAAACAGACTCCCAGATGTCGACTTTCGATCATCTATATCGGACATGAAATCCGAGTCTGTGTATCCCTGGACTTGGAGTTCTCCATTACCAAAGACCAACATCATATCCTTAGTTCTTCTCAAGTACTTAAGGATACATTTCACAGAAGTCCAGTGTTCTTCACCTGGATTTGACTGATATCTGCTTGTGACACTCACAGCATGGGCTATATCAGGTCGTGTACATAGCATGGCATACATGAGGCTCCCTATTGCAGAAGCATAAGGGATCTTGCTCATGCATTCTATTTCCTCAGGTGTGCTAGGGCACATCTTCTTGGAAAGATGAATACCATGTCTGAAGGGTATTAATCCCCTCTTAGAGTTTTCCATACTAAACCTCTTTAGTACTTCCTCTATGTACATCTTCTGTGAAAGTCCTAGCATCCTATTCGGTCTATCCCTATAGACCTTAATTCCTAGAATAAAGGATGCTTCACCTAGGTCTTTCATGGAGAATTCCTTGGACAACCATAATTTGACTGTTGTCAATCATGGGAATATCATTCCCAATAAGGAGGATGTCATCCACGTACAATACGAGGAAGACAACAGCGCTCCCACTGACCTTTTTGAAAACACACGGTTCCTCTTCATTTTTGATGAAACCAAACATTTTGATCACATCATTGAAATGAGTGTTCCAGCTCCGAGATGCTTGCTTAAGTCCATATATGGACCTTTGCAGCTTGCAAACCTTGTGATCAGTATCACTGGATGTGAAACCTAGCGGCTGTTCCATATAGATATCTTCCTCAAGATATCCATTTAAGAATGCCATTTTCACGTCCATTTGCCATATTTCATAATCGAAATAGGCTGCAATGGCAAGCAATGTGCGGATGGATTTTAGCATAGCCACTGGGGAAAAGGTATCCTGATAGTCAATGCCTTCGCGTTGACTATAACCTTTTGCCACTAGTCTAGCCTTGAATGTCTCCACATTCCCATCTGCACCAATCTTTCTCTTGAAGATCCATTTACACCCAATAGGTACTATACCTTCTGGTGGATCTACCAAGGTCCAGACTTGGTTTGAGTGCATCGAGTCAATTTCTGACTGCATTGCCTCTAGCCATTTCTCGGAGTCGATATCTGATATCGCCTCGTTGTAGGTTTTGGGATCATCACCATGAGCACCATTACCTACGAGGAACATTTTCTCTACTTCCTCTGAAATAATACCTAAGTATCTTTCAGGGGGATGGAAAACTCTTTTCGATCTACGAGGTGGAGGAGGTAGTGTTCTTATTGGCTCAACCTGATTTGGTTCCAATTGGTCCTTAGCTCGTTGTACTTGTGAGACTTTCTCATCAAGCTTAATCTGCTTTCCAATGCCGCTATCTTGAATAAACTATTTTTCAAGAAAGATGGCATGTCGACTCACAATCACATTGTGGTCTTCTGGAATGTAGAAATAGTATCCTAATGACTCTTTAGGATATCCTATGAATCGAGCTCTAAAGGACCTAAACTCTAACTTGTCCGCTTGTTGTCTTTTGACATGAGCCGGACAACCCCAAATTCTGAGATGACTCAGACTTGGTTTCTTACCGTGCCATATCTCATACGGTGTGGTAGGAACGGTTTTAGAGGGAACCCTATTCAGTAGATAAATTGAAGTTAACAATGAGTGTCCCCAAAGAAAATCAGGGAGGTCTGTGAAGCTCATCATGGATCGAACCATATCCAATAGAGTCCGATTTCTCCATTCTGAAACCCCGTTGAGTTGAGGTGTTCCTGGTGGAGTCCATTGAGAGACTATGCCATTTTTCCTTGAGATAGTCTAGGAATTTTCGGCTAAGGTATTCACCTCCTCGATCTGATCGAAGAACCTTAATGGGTTTTTCAGTTTGTTTTTCTACTTCATGTCTGAATTCTTTGAACTTTTCAAAAGCTTCAGACTTGTGTCTCATAAGATACACATACCCATACCTAGACAGATCATCGGTAAAGGTAATGAAGTAGACAAAATTGCCTCTAGCCGGCACATCAAATGGGCCGCACACATCAGTATGTACTAGGGCAAGGAGATCTGTGGCCCTCTCCCCATGTCCAACAAAAGGGAGTTTAGTCATTTTGCCTTGAAGACAAGATTCACAAGTTGGATATGACTCGAAAGTCAATGGACTCAATAGCCCATTTTTCTCCAATTTGTTGATCCTATCTTCTGCTATATGACCTAATCTCAGGTGCCATAGATATCTATCATTTGGACTATCCCTAGGTCGTTTGGCATTCACGTTTTGCTCGATAGTTAGAATAGGTACATCAATATGTAGCTGATAAAGACCATTAATAAGGAAACCATTTGCAATTTTATTTCTTTCATAAAGAATGTTACAATGGTCCTTAAAGAAGGTAATCACATAAGCCTTCTTAGTGCTAAGCATGAAACAGAAATCAAATTCCTGCTAGCTGCAGGCACATAATAACAGTCTTTCAAAACTAAGTCTAAACCAGATGGTAATCGAAGAGGGTATGTTCCCACGGCTACTGCAGCAACTCTTGCTCCATTACCGACATGCGTAGGATCATGTCTCCATCCCTCAGCCTCCTGCTATCCTCAAGACCCTGCATAGAAGTGCACAGATGAGCACTAGAACCAGAGTCAAGCACCCAACTGGATGCAGAAGAAACCGTAAGGTTAGACTCAATAACGAGCATACCTCCAGAAGGACCTTCCTTCTTGTTCTTCAGGGTGGCCAGGTAAGTAGGGCAGTTCCGCTTCCAATGGCCGTCGCTGTTGCAATGGAAACACTTTCCTTTGACATCGGCCTTTTTCTTCGGCTCTGCCTTCTTCTTCTTTGATCCTTCCACCTTTTGCTTTTTCACAGACTTCTTTTTCTTTCCATAAGACTTTCTTTTGGAAGAAGTCCGTTCCATAGCAAGAACTGAGCCTTTAGAACCTTTCATAGAAAGCTCAGCGGTAACCAGCATATTCATTAATTCGGCCAAGGAATTTTGAAGTTTATGCATGTGGTAATTCATGATGAATTGCCCATATGCATCAGTCAAGGATTGCAGAATAATATCGTTCTGCAGGTCCAAGTCCAACTTCACACCGAGCTTCTCAAGCTCTTCCATGTCCTTGATCATTGTCAGACAGTGATCTTGGACTGACTGCCCATCACGCATCTTAGCCTTAAAAAGTCATTTCGTGACTTGATATTTGGCTGCGCGACTCTGTTCACCAAACATCTCCTGCAGGTGAGCCAACATTTGGCGAGCAGTCCCGATATCTTCATGTTGGCGCTGGAGCTCATCAGACATCGAGCCCAACATGTAATATCTGGCCTTATTATCTTCGTCTATCCATTTTTTCAGAGACGCTCTCTGTTCAAGTGGATGGACGGGCTGGTAAGGTGGGAGGGTCCTGGTCCAAAACATGGGTTAACTTCTCGAACCCAAAATAATTTTGTAGTTCCTGAGCCAATCTTTATAATTGGGTCCAGTCAGTCTATGTGTGTCCAGGATACGTGCCAATGGGTTGGACGCAGACATTTTTCCTGTAGAGAGTCAAAGATTCTAGTTAGATACTGTAATTTTGACTTGACCAATTTATTTAGGAATTTTATTTTTAAACAAATTAGCTCCCACTATTTTCTCGGATCCCTA